>OZ012739.1:648370339-648752839 GCA_963859935.3 Lathyrus sativus | reverse complement strand
CATCCTCATTCTCTACCTCTGGGACAATCGGCTCATAGAATATCTCATTTATGATTTCTTCTTTTTCTTTTTTATTGATTTATTTCTTAGTTTCAACTTAGTAGTTGATGGGCCTTCTTTAGCAGATCTCTGAGCAGCTGAAGATGAAGCTTCGTAAAAAGTTTTCGATGTAATGGGCAAAGAACCAGTCGTAAATGTTTTAGAGTTTGTTGGCTTCTGAAGACCTTGAGCCTCGTCAGAAGATTTCAGCGTAGTGACAGTGGTGACAAAATTCATCTTAGAGTCAGGTGTATGCTTTGTTGAGCTTAAGAGCTCTTTACCGAGAGATAAAAATTCAGTAATCTTAGACTTAGAAGGTGCAATTTGAGAATTTGGTTTGATATTCATTGGATTGGCTTTGGTCTCAACCATGTCTTTAAAAATTGTTATCTAATGTATCTATATATTATTGGATTGAATTTATTTTGGTTGTGTTGTAAATATATACTCAAATTTTGTGATTTAAAAGGTAAAAAAATAAAGAGATGGATTTGAATTTTGGATCTTAGTAGAAGAGAGAGAGATTGAGAAGATGAGATAAGAGACATGTTAAGGTGGGGATGATAGAGACAGAGTTATTATATACAGTGTTTTTAGTATATTCACTGATTTTAATGTTGATTAACGCATGTCAGAGACATGTGTAATTAGACATGTACTATATTGTTTTTCCTATGTTTTTGCATATTTATCAACTCTATTCTTAAATTGATATTTTTCTTTTTTAAAATATGTGTGATTGGAAGTTTATAAAATATTTCACATTTTTATTAAGTTGACTTTTTTAATTATCGATGATTTTGTTATCATAAAAATGTAAACTGAAATATTTTCTTGATTACTTTTACGTGTAATTTTTAGTATTATTTTATTTATATATTAAGATAATCATAAATATTATACTTTTTAATAATATTTTTACTTTTTCAATCATATTATTAATAATTTATTACTTTAAGTTATGACTCGAATCAAACTTACTAAATTTTAATTTTATCATCTTAATTCAAATCACTCTTTCATTTGATTCAAATATTTAGAGTTTTAATTCTATTTATCAAAAGACATTTGTAATAATTTTAAAATAATAGAAGACCAACGAATTTTCAATGGTTTGTTATTGGAGATTGGACTAGGTGCAAGCGAGGACGACACACTATACTAGTATAAATTTGGTATACAATTTTCTCTATCCCTAACTCTTTTAAATTCTTCAGAGTTTGCATGTATTTAGGTTTTAATCGATCTCTTGAATTTCATGTTGTCAGATTTAATGCTTATGCTTAAATTTGTATTATATTTTATCTACTAAATATTTTTTTCGATGATTATTCTAGAAATTTGTAATTATAGATTATTATATTAATTAATCTAATTTTATGCATACTCTTTGTTGCAATCAAATTATTAATTATCATTTCTAGTCATTTGATTGATCATATTTTTATAATTATTGTATTCATATTGTCGCTACGCGAAAAATGACACAGAGTCGCCACCAGATTTTATTTATCTCACGGAGGGAAAGGGAAATAACGATAAAACCTTTTGGGAAAAGGGCATGGTTATCGCAACCAAGTCTTCGGGTCCGGGAGTCGGTTATGCGAGGGGAAGGTATTAACACCCCTCACATCCATCGTATTCGATGGGAACCTTCTAGGTTGTTTGGCGTGAATGAGTGTTTTATTCTAAAAGTTTGCTTGTTTAAAGAAAAAGGGGTTGGTGTTTATTAGAGTGCTCACCAAGGATTGGGGCCCTTGTGCCTGCGTATATTCACTTGTATGAAGTGAAGAATCAGAGCATTCGTAGTTCATGGGACTACGGTGGAAAACGGGATGTTGGGTGGACGATGCTATCGTGTGCATTCTAGCAGTTAGGTGTATTGCGGCTCGCTCTTGGAGTCTTATGCGTTACCTGTTTGCGGTAGAACGAACGTAACATGTCCTTAGGTTAAAGGGTATGGATGATTAAAGATGGGAAAGAAAGAAAATTATGCTCGTTAGGATCATCGCAATCCTATGCCTACGTATTCTCAACATGTGTGAGAAATCAGAGCAGCCGTAGTTCGGCCACTTAAGAAATAATTGTGTATTGGTTGATTTTATACCTCGAAAAAAAAGGGTTTTCGGATTGACGCCCTAAGGCCAAAGAAGTTTGATGAGTTGATATTGTTTTTTAGATTTTTGAAGAGAAATGGTTCTTGACTAGGATTACACAAAAGAACTTTGGACAGAGATGAATGTTTCGAATAGTCAAGTCGAGCGCCTTGTATCCAAAACATTCGGAACGAGTGTAGGAGGATTCCATTCTCATTCCTTCTCCACCACCTTAAAATCCATGGTGTACAACCTTAACCATATATTTATTGCATTTTGGGTTTTTTTATGAGAAAAAGGATCACTTGATGTTGGATCAAGGTTTATTGTTTATAAAGATATATTTGAAGCGATATGGACAAGGTCGATGGCGATGCGCAAGGCAATCGACTTACAAGGTTAAAGATGGCTCGATAAAATCGAGAGTTTGTTTTTGAAAATGGTTTTTGGAATCAAAAGTCAACAAGGACAATAGCAATATTCACATACTAAAATCATACAAACATATGGGGTTAGTCGGCTAAAAAAATCGAGACATGCAAAAAAAACGGCACAAAGGCGAACTCCTTGAAAAACAAAATTTTAAGGTAAAAATAGCAAAAAATAAACAAACTGATCAGTTTGCGCCGCGAACCGAGAAAAGTGGACATTCTGTTTTTTGCATGTTCGCGCCGCGAAATGAGAAAAGTGGTCATTCTGTTTTTTGCATGTTCGCGCCGCGACCTGAAGCGAAAAATGCAATATTTCTATCCTTTGCTGTCTTTTGTGGTTTTCTTTCCTTTCTATTGGTTCTTAAAAATGGTTTCTTGGTTCCCTTGGGACCTCACACAATACACCCAACACAACCACACTTAACAAATGATAATAAATGGCAAGTGAAGAAATATAAAGAGAAAAAAAGTTTGAAATGGATACCCAAGAGCTTCTTCCTCCTTCTTTGTTAAGCTTCCACTGGTTTTGTTGTGTGCTTTCTTCCTTCTTCCTTCTATGCTTTGAAGGTGCTTCTTCTCAAAGGTTCTCTATGGGTTTCTATGGAACTCTCTTGATTTTTGCTGGTTTTCTTTCTCACTATTTTTCTAGTTTTCTCTCTATGGTTTCTTGCTCTCTTTCTATCTTTTTTCTCAATGTCTAGTGAATGATGAATCCAATGTTTTGCAGCCCCTTTCCTCTTCTTATCCCACTTTTTCTGCTGTACCAAAACAATAACTCTTGCACAAGCTTCCATTTTCAGAATTTCCATTCTTGGCAACACTTATTACCACTTTCTTGGTGCAGCCCCTACCTTTTTTCATTTCTAGCATGTTTTGCTGTATTTTCTTCTGCAGCACTCTACATTGCCATCCATCCTTGTACCCATTGGTTAGTTATGCTTGAACATACTCATGTAGTCAATACCACTACCTTTTTGACAGAATTTTCAAATTCTGATTTTTGATGTGTAGATGCATCAACCTAAGTTTATCCCCTTGGTTTTGTGACATAAAAATGATTTTGTAACATGATACATATTGTCATTTCTTGCATGAGGTTGTTTTGGATTGCATCCATATTGCCTATGGTTGAACACACATGGTCTTGATCTTGAAACATACCAATGTTAACTCTTAAGTATTTTCCTTGGTATGTTTGCAAACATAATGTTGGACATGTAAACTTGTTGGGCATGAAGGGTACCATATCATGGATTTGATTAGAGACTTGAATGAAGATTAGAAATAGGTCAATTTCTAAACATTACTTAAAGTTGTAAATTTTGTAACAAATGAAATTCTTGCAATGTCATGAAATTTTTCTTTGTAATATTCTTGCCTCCAATCTTGAATTCATGATGGGTTTCCCTAACACCATTAAACTTGAAATGGATGAAGTCTTGAATTATGGACTTGTGATCTTGACTCATGCTTTGCAAATTTGAACTCCACTTGATTAAGAATTTGAAACAAAGTTGGATGAATCAATCTTGAATTAGGCCTTGCATTTCATGTTCATTAAGAATATTGATCTTAAATATCCTAACATTTTCAAGTAACTTCTCCTTGAAGGAATCTACATGGGCAGACTTTCCATCTTAGATCAAAACTTAGGTGATGAACCTTTTCTCTCAAGTAGCCCATGATAAGCAAATTGTCTCATATTTGAAGTGGAAACAATGAACCAACCCAAACCTTACCTTGTGAACCCACATGCTCGATATGCAATGGAATAATATGTGATATGACGAATGCAGAGTATGAAAGGCTAAAGGTGAAAATGAGGGTGTGACACATATGTACGCACATACTCAATTACATAACTTAATTTGTAAAATTCTTTTAAAAATCTCCTCCGACGCATTTTCTATACTTGAATTTTTGAAGAAAAAAATTGAAAACAAATTTAAGGGAAGGTCTATTCAACCCCTCCTCCTTCTAGACCATTATCCGCTCATATGCAACCCAACAATAGCAGATACATTTTTAATTCTACAGAGTTTTAGTCACCCCTCCCATCAGATCACCTTGAATTTGCTATACAATGTTTCTACATTTCACATCTCTCATCATTTGTCCTGGGTTCTATCAAAACATTGTTTTCATTGAACTTCCTAATAATGATTATCGTTCAGTCGTTAAAAAAGAAAGAAAAATAAGGAGGTAAAGCTCAATACCTATGTTGTATTTGATTAAATGTTAAAGATGAGCTCGAAGGAAGAATGCATTCTCTAAAAAAACGAAAAGACAAAGTGTAGAAGAAATCAATGGTTAGGAAAAATTGTAGCACGCGCATTTAAAGAGTTTTATTTACCCCTAAGTCAAGTGGAGTCATCATATATATCAATAATGGGGCATGGCATCAATGGTCCTTATTCCGAGCATGCAAACACATCAACAACATAAGTTGTTTCATCCTTTTCAAGAAGATAGTTTCATGATTATATCATATTAAATGCATCACTTATCCCAAAATCCAATTGTCACTCCTACCTAAGGAGTAACCTCGATACCATGTATTCACCGCAAATGCAATGCATAAGAGTACAAACAAATAACCAAACTAGAATGTTCTTAGTGAAGATGAAGCAATTGGCCACAATACAAATAATGGTTAGTACAGTGGTGAACCTGATAATGCAAGTTTCCATGTGAAAATGTAATGAGAATGTGTTTCATCCCTCTCTTAAGCATTACTTCAAACACCTTCAATGCAGTATGTTCAATTGAGGTATGACTGCAACTTCCGAAATTAGAGGAAAACAATGTCCTATATTCAGTGTAGTGCCTGTGAAAGTTTCTGACTTCTCTGTGGATGGAAGTGACATCCATGAATTCACGAAGAATCTAAGTTTTTTCCTGAACAAGTGATGTTCTGTTTCTTATGTCACATGATAAACTCTTCTACATTTTTACCAAATCCCATAAAAAGTACAAAACAACATATCTCAAGGTTTCACAAAGAATCCAAACAATAGTATCTACTATTAAAAGCTAAAATTCACTTTTTAGATTCACTCATTCGAGTTTAGTCTATATATATAAATCAGATATATCGATTATTAAATGAATCTAAAAAATAATTTTTACACCTGATGCTATACTTGATAAACTCCTACAAAACTGATACATGATTACTACATCTAACTTGTATAGAAAACTCTATTATACCAAATTGAATGAAGAAGCATATGAAACAAATCATACTTAACAGGCTCATGATGCCAAAGAAAATGCTCTTGCACCATTTTCACTCTCTTATGCATTTCCAAGTATCTTTCCTCCGAGATCGAAACTAGTACATCCCGCAAATAAGCGATATGTTTCTCCTTGATGAACACAGCAAAAGACTCCCAATTCAAAACCTCGAATAAAGGAGGAATAAAGTTATCAGATATAATAACAGGAATACACTCGTGGAATATCGCCTCGACCACGCGTGGGCTGTTAACTTCGTGACCTCTTGCACATATGCAGAATCTGCTACTCTTCATGAGCTCGATGTAGTTTCTGTTACCTCTTACGTGTGGTAACGGGCCGGAGATTTTCATGTCGGGTTCTTTGTTCTCCCAAAGCTTTATTAACATAGGCCGGACGTAACCGTGTAATCCGCCTGCGAAAAAGGCTAGGATCGGCCTCTGAGAAGGAGGGTTGCCTCCTATGTTTTTGAGAGGATTCTCGACCGATCTAACGTATGTTTCGGGAAGTGATACATCTTTTCCGATCTTGAATCCTACTTCGGTGTCAGCGTTGCAAAGTGCTCTGATGCAATTAAGCATCCGCCCTCGTGTTTCTGCAGGAGCCTGAGAAATTACTGATGAGACTGAAAGTTATAGTTTTTAATTCGCGAAAATCGGAAGAAAATGCATGAATCATGATTTGCATAAGTATAAAGAACCATACCCAATCATGGCAAGCAACAACAAAGTGATCTGTTCCATTGGTTCTATTCCAGAAAGGGTACTTTCCAGCAATCATGTTGACGTAATTTTTCATGTACTCGATTAAGTTTGAACGTTTATGCGAATTACGCACATAAAGTGTTAACTGCAACAATCTTGAACTGAAAGGTATGTAAAACAAGTGAGCCTTCTCTGGATCTCGAGTCGTAAACTGTTTGTTTCCTTCCATTGATTTCATAAACCATCCTTCAGATGCATATATTCCTTCCAATAAGGGTTCATGAAAGATTGGCGTGTCTCCGTCCGGGTAGATGAAAACTTTCAACATCTTCTCCATTAGTTCATAACTCCTACAAGGGACACCAAAGAAGGAGTTTTAAGAAAGATTCAGGGTTCAATAGCTGGTAACTGATATAACTACTAACTAACTAACACTCGCCAGAATCATGATTTCATATCAAATGCAAGGAGTAGGAGACACAATATTGATATGCACGAGCCTCTGAACTCTCTGCAAAAATTCCACTGTCCCTTAATGGAGTGGATTAAGTTAGAAGGTAAGCGGGCAACAAGCTTTGCCGCTATCCTTTTTGGATGACAAAATTAATCCTCACAAATACTAAGTTCATAGTCCTAAGAGACACAACATTGATATGCATGAGTATCTGGACTCTCTGTAAAAGATCTACGACCTCTTAATGCAGTGAATTAGGCTCAAGACTAGATTTTGTACATTGAAATGTGATAATTGTTAATGATACCTTCTAAACATGGAAACATTTCTGTATAAAGGTGAGTAAAGTCTCGAATCATTCATAACAATAGGCGCATTTTCAATCTCCGATTTTGCTTTCAATATTTCCACATTAACAGCAGAAGAACTCGCGGGTTTCTGAAAAAAAAAAGTTAAAACAAACCAAATTAGAAACCTTATAACAGACTAACATATATATCTTATAATCCAATACCTACCGCTCCCTGCGAAGAACCATGGCTATGCTGCAAGATTAAGTTCATTTCAGATATTGAAACTACTTTAGATGGCCTCCTTTTGGAATTCTTCCAAATCGCAGACGCGTTTTTAACGGCAGTCGAATTGCTATTTAGCAAAGAACTCAAAATTCCATCTTTTGGATACACTTTTGAATCAAAGTGTGATGTGTTGGGCAAAGGCACCATAGGTTGTGGTGCAAGGAAGGAAGATTGATTCCCTTGTGATGTTACATTAACATCTTTTCCAACAACAGTTTCAACTCCTTTACCCTTTTCTGAACTTGTAACTTTATCTAATGAAGATGCTTGAGGACTAATTGAGCTTGAATTTGAAGCATTGAAGTTTACATTTACATCATGACTCTCCATTGTGGAATTAACCAAAGGTGTATCCATTGTGAAACTTTTGATCTTGGCAGTAACAGAAGAGAAAAACTCACTATTTGGAAGTTCAGAAAATTGAAGAACTAATATTAAAGCTATTGTTACTCCTAACAATGAAACTAATCTCCTTGTTTCTGCTTGACATAGAAATCTGAAAATTCCTAGATCCATTTTTTCTATAACTGATCAATCTAACGTATACAATAAACCTATCTACCACAAGAAACTGAAACAAGGTTTAATGGAAACTTCATAGACCACCCATCATGAAATGGTTCAAAAATGGAATTTTGAAGGCAAGCCCATTTGAGATCTTGCCAAAAAGTTGAGAAATTTTGTGAGGGTTTTTGATATGTACAAGAGATGAATGTTGGTGTAAAAGGAGAGAGATAAAAGGTGTGTAACAGAATCATGAGATTGCACCGACAGTGGAGAAAGGATTTGTTTATGTGAATCTTTGTGTTGTGTCGGAAAAAAGATGTGACAGTGTTGAAAGGTAAGAACTGAGGAATAGAAGATGGGAGGAAATTGTGGAGTAAGATGGTGAAAAGGTCAAAAACTGGTTTATAATAAGGTTGAGAGGTTCATGCACGTTCTCTATTTTTTGTTTAGTTTAACCAATGTTTGTTACTAAAAATGGTATATTTAACTAAATTTTTCTTCAAATAATCCATTTTTTAAAATTAATACTCAAAGTAACCCATTTTCTTATGTATTTTTTAAACTAATTCATTTTTTTTAAAAAAATTAATAAAGAGGTGTCGTCAATCCAATTGGTGACCGTGTACAAAAAGAGTACATTTTTTCTCCTCTGTTTTTGTACACTGTCGTCAATTGAATTGACGATATCTCTTATGATTTTGTACACTGCCGCAACTTAAATTGACGACACCTTTTTGTTAAATTTTCTTTTTAAAAGTGAGTTAGTTTGGAAAATACTTGAAAAAATGGGTTAGTTTGAATATTAATTTGAAAAAGAGGGTTATTTGAATAAAAATTTCTATCAATGATTAGAATGTCATTATGTTATGTGTTTATAGAAAGAAGGTTTTAGAGAATTTATATTTCTATATTTCTAAGCTTGTTGTGAAAATTTGTTGATAGATCAACGATACAATAGATAAAGGCAGAAAATAAAAAGATGGAAAATATAAACAGAGTCTTGTTGAGATTGGATCTTATCAATTGATAACACATGCATTTTTCTAACCAGTTAAACACAAATCAATCATTCGTCTGATATCCTCACGTATCACTCACAACAGAGGTTATGTCTAACGCAATATTTAGAGAACAACCGTATTGTCTCATTGGTGATGTCTCACGCAACTCAACAACATAGAGCATTAAGAACTTATACTCAAGAAAATGGTTAAGTCTAAATCTATGTCTAGAGTCTAGAACCTGATAGATATCAAATTCATGATTGATTCACATAAAATGTCATGATCAGAATACACACATATGCATTCAACTTATTTTTCAAATGTATGTGAACATAGTTCTTCATCACTATTATCATGCATCCTCATAATACCGTTCGCGTCAAAAACGTTATCATGATCTTTACTGTATTGATCTTACTCATGTTACTAATCAACACAATAAAATAAAAGTGATACTAGTGAATATCAACTTGTAAAAATATGTCAAAAGTTTGCTCATTGATAGATGAGTATCTTAGATCAAAGATTTGAAAAGGTTTTGTCATGACCCACAAATAAGAAATCAAAGACAACATCAATATTGAATCAAAACTAGTTCACAAACATACATTAGATGAAATACATAAGGTATCAAAAGATTACATCCAAACCCAACAAGAGATCGAAGATCTTACCTTCTCCCCCCTAGGGTTTGTGTTTCTCTCTCTAAAATATATGTGAAATAAAGAGAGATAAAGTTCTGATCTAAAAAATATCTAATTCCCTCTAAAAAACTACATATATAGTAAAATAAAAATCTCTCATGTTCGCCCAACGAAGACTACTTTTGGACACTTCAAGTGCCTCAGAAACAGTTAAACCGCCTTTGAAAAATATTTGAGTTCGAAGTGTTTGGCGAACTTTAGGTCCTTTTCCTACTGCCTCTAATTTGAGGTGGTTCGCTAGGGCTTCGCCAGGACTTTGCCTAACGAATATTCATTGGATGCTCACTGGTGTTTGCTCAACGAACATGCTGGTTTCTATTCATTTCTTTAACTTCTTTGTCAACTCCTTTGTGTCTTAATCTTTGATGTTTTATGCCTAAATTCTGCAAAATAACACACACATCAAAGAATTCAAAGGTATTTTCAATATAATTGAGAAATCACACAAGAATAAGAAATAAATCTATTAAAACATGAGAATTGAGTTAAAAAAATATCAAAAAAGATGGTTCAATTTAAGTCAAAACTTTCACTTAACATTTAACTAATGTATATTACTAAATATGGTATATTAAACTATGAGAATATGTAAATGTTATGATTTTCAATACTAAATATGGTACATTAAGCTATATGTAAATGTTATGATTTGCAAATCTAAAATTGGTTTTTTATTAAAATTTATTTATATGTAAATGTTATGATTTGCAATACTAAATATGGTACATTAAACTATATGTAAATGTTATGATTTGCAAATTTAAAATTGGTTTTTTTATTAAAATTTATTTTTACTTTTATGTAAATGTATCTAATAAAAGTTTAACTTATTTTTGTTATAAAACTAAATAAAATAATATAGAGATCAAAGAGAGGAAGAAAATAGAGAAAGTAATATTATATTATCTATTTCAAAAGTACTTTTACATTGCAATGTGGATCTTATTTATAGGACTTAAGGGAGATGAAAAATCACAGCTATTAATAGGGAATATAAAGATGAAAAGAAGAATAAGAATGGACATCCACTTTTATCTTTATTCACAACACTCCCCCTTGGATGTCCATTAAGGATATGCCTCGTTACAGTCTTACTAGAAAAAACCCAGTGAAAAAAAAGTCGAGTGAAGGAAAAAGTGTACAATATCCTTTCATTTCTCCCTCTCAGCTAAACAATTATTTCTTCGATGAAGACGAATCTTTTGTACTAGTTAATTAAAAATTCTACTTGGGAGTTACTTTGTGAAAAGGTGTGCAAGATTATCACATGAATATATTTATTGAATGCTTATATCACAACTCTTTTGAAGATCATGAGTAAAAAAGAACTTTGGAGAAATGTGTTTTGTCTGGTCTCCTTTATTGTAACCATTTTTCAATTGAGCGGTACATGCAGTATTATCTTCATATATGGTCGTTGTATTTAATTTCTCAGAAGATAAACCACAAGTATTTTGGATGTGCTGAATTAAGGATCTCAACCAAAAACATTCTCGACTTGTCTCATGTAATGCTAAAAGTTCGGCATGATTAGATGATGTTGCTGCTATGATTTGTTTCACCGATCTCCATGAAATAGTTTTACCCCCACATGTAAAAAAATAAAATGCTTATGATCTACCATTATGAGAATCTGACAAGTAACCTGCATCTGCATAACATGTTAATTCGAATATGGATACTTTGGTATAAAACAAACCCATGTCTATTATAGCTCTAAGCTAACGAAGTATATGTTTGACTCTGTTCCAATGTCTACGTGTAGGTGAAGAACTATATATTGCTAATAGATTGACAGCAAATGATATATCGGAACATGTATAATTAGCAAGGTGCATTAGTGCTCCAATTGCACTGAGATATGGTACTTCAGAACCAAGAAATTCTTCATCATTTTCTCGAGGTCTAAAAGGATATTTCTTCACATCTAATGATCTAACAACCATTAGAGTAGACAACGGGTGACATTTGTCCATATAGAAGCGTTTTAACACCTTTTCTGTATAGCCTTCTTGATGTACACATATTCCTTTGTCCAAATGTTCAATTTTCAAACTTTGAAATAATTTTGTCTTTCCTAGGTCCTTCATCTCAAACTCTTTCTTTAAACAACTCATAGCTTTTGGAAGCTCTTCATGAGTTTCAATAATACTTATGTCATCCACATAGACAACTATTATTGCAAATTCTTTTCCTAATCTTTTTATAAAAATACAAGGACAAATGAAGTTACTTGTATATCCCTCTCTAAGAAAATATTCACTGAGATGATTATACCACATTCATCCAGATTGTTTCAGCCCATAAAGAGACTTGTTTAATCTTATGAAGTAGCTTTCTCGAGATTCGGAGTTGTGCGCATCTGGTATGTTGAACCCTTCAGGGAGTTTCATGTAAATTTCACTATAAAGTGAACCTTATGTAGAATCAAGATTCAAAAGCTTCTATTGTTTTGATGAAGACAACTCATATCAGCTTGGCTCGCAAGATACTTACACTATATACCCATGGGGGTATATGTACTGTGAAGCTGCTTACACTATATACCCGTGAGGGTATATATACTGAGGATAAAATCTGAAGCATCTCTATTCTGAACTCTTTACAAAAAGCAAGAGGTGCAAACATATCATCAAGAATACATTATCAAGACCAAGACAAAGTCATTTATCAATATTGGATCAAGTTTCATCTATCAGTTTCAAGTGGTGTTAAAGATTCAAGACATGGTATAACATTGTTTACTTAGAATTATGTATGCAAGTGTTCTTTGATCTCACTTCACTACACCACTAACTGAAACCTTTTTAAATCTATTTTAAAATACTCTTGAATTTTTTAAATTAAGTATTTTTGGAAAATATTTCAGTGTTAACCGATTAACCTGTGGGGTTAACCGATTAACACAAGTTAAAATTATGATTTTGGGAATTTCTTACAGTGTTAACCGATTAACCATATTGATTAACCGATTAACACATGTAAATTTTGAATTTTTTGTACGTTGGAAAGGTGTTAACCGATTAACCCATTTGGTTAACCGATTAACACTGAAGCAACAGCCAAAAATAGCAACTGATCATGGAGAATTGCATTGCTTTATGATTTTCTTACTTGCTATTTTTCTGTCACATAATCATACCTTTTTGAAAAAAAAATTCACTTTTATAAATTGATTTCAGTTTTCAAAATCAAATTAACCTTCAAGAAACAAATTTCAAATATTACTCATTATCTTCAACCTTTTTGAATTTTCAAAAGTGTTCAAATCAGAATTTTGAAACAAGCAATTGAAATACACTTTCACATCTTTACAGCTTGTTTTCACATAAAGAACACTTGTATAATTTCTGAGTAATCTTTGTTTCGAGAAGAAGACCAATATTTCATATTGATATACATTCAATTTTTAATTATATATAAATTCAGAATTGACTACAACTTATTCTTAGAATTATAAAAGATAAGTTTGTAGGGTTTTTCTTGTAATCCGGATTGTGGATACAAGAAGTCCTTGTGTGAGATATTCATTCTCGGTAGGACTTAAATATTTTGTAAATCCAAGAAGGGTGTTCTTGGTTGTTAGGATTGTCTTGTGTAGAAATCTAACATTGATAGTAAAATTCTCTTTCGTGTTGAAAGGGGAGTGGAGTACTCTCGGATTGTTAGGGGAACCACTATAAATCGCTGTGTCATTTTATCTTCTGCACTTTACTGTTTTCCATCACCTAGAAGACTTAAAGAAGAAAAATTCAAGAATCATAAAAAACCGGAAAAAGTATCTAAGAGCCTAATTCACCCCCCCCCCACCTCTTAGGCATACATATAACTTACAATTGGCATCAGAGAAGGTTAAGGTAACATGTTCCTATCGATCCAGTATGGCTTCCGCTAGCACCAACCCGGTTTTCAAAGACGGTGGAAGTAGTAACAAACCACCACTGTTTTCTGGAGAATATTTTGATTTTTGGAAAATCAGAATGAAGGCGCATCTTGAAGCCCAAAGAGAAGGTATATGGGAAGCAATCGAAGAAGGACCACACAATCCAGTAAATGTGGACAATGGCGTTGGAACCGCAAAGTTGAAAAGCACGTATGACGAAGACGGTAAGAAAAAGATCCTTAATGAGAAGAAAGCAATCAACATACTCCAAAGCGCTCTCAGTATGGACGAATTCTTCCGTGTATCACAGTGTAAATCGGCAAAGGAGATTTGAGACACCTTGGTGGAAACGCATGAAGAAACCACAAAAGTAAAAAGATCGAGGCTCAACACGTTGAGTCAAGAATATGAGATGTTCCGTATGCTTCCCGGTGAATCTATTGTTGCCTTACAAAAGAGATTCGTTCATCTAACAAATCACTTGATTGCTCTCGGGAAGACCTTCACCAATGATGATCTTAACCTGAAAGTCCTAAGATCCTTGACAAGGGAATGACAACCGAAAGTGACCGCTATTTCAGAAAAGAAGAGTCTCTCAACGATGACATCCACATCCTTATTTAGCAAACTTCAAGAGCACGAATTGGAACTTGGAAGGCTCGAGAAGCACGAAAGTTAAGAAAAGAAGTCCAAAGGAATTACCTTGAAAATTGACACAAAGGATGACAAAGACGACGAGACTTCCGAAGATGAAAATTTCATGCTTCTTGTAAAGAAGCTTGGTAAGTTTTTTAACACAAATAAAAATTCCTCTTTTCCTAAAAAGAATAAACATTTCAGGAAAAAGGATGCATCCACATCGATTCAAGAAGTCACATGTTACGAATGTGGGAAGCAAGGTCATATAAAGCCGGATTGCCCGAAACTTGCAAAGAAAGGAGGATTCAAAGGCAAGAAGGATTTCAAGAATAAGAAGGCTTATGTTGCTTGGGACGATAATGAAATAAGTTCATCATCGGAATCGGAAGGCGATAAATGTGCAAATATGGCTCTTATGGTGTCACATCACTCCTATGAAGAAATTGATGAGGTTAGTAGCAATTTTTCAATTTATGACAATGATGCACAAGAAGTCATAGATGAACTTCTAAAAGAGTGCAAGACTTTGTATAAAAGCATCTCATCCCAAAAGAAAGAATTTCATCTTTAGAAGAACAAAATATTGCTTTTGAAAAATACATTGAAAATGAAAAACAAAAATTGATTGATGAAAAACAAAGTCTTATATGCAAAAATTGTGAATCCTTATCTTTTCAAATTGTTCAACTTAAAAGAGTTTTAGAAAGATACGAAAAAAGGTCAAATTGGCTTGGAGGAAATTCTTAGGCACCAAAGATATCCTAATGATAAAATTGGATTAGGATATTCTAAGTTTTCCAAACCAAGCACAAATAAAATCATTTTTGTGAAAGCAAGTGAACAAGTTGTTAAAGAAAAGGCAAACATTCCTAAAACTATGCATCAAAGTCATAAAAAGAAAAGAATTGTGAAGAAAAAGAATTATGTTCCTAGATATAGAAGTCATTTTCAACCTACTTTTTTTTATTGTGGAATCAAAGGTCATACACCTAATGCTTGCTATGTGCGCAACATTGGTGTTGCTAAAGGGCATTATGTGTGGGTTGAATAGGGTACTAACTATCAAGGACCCAAAGAAATTTGGGTACCTAACAATACTTGATGTTTTTTTGTAGGTATGCTTGAAGACAACTTCTAATCAATGGTATCTTGATAGCGGTTGTTCAAAGCATATGACGGGAGACATCAACAAATTTTAAGTCTATCATTAAAAGCCAAAAGATACGTCACTTACAGTGATGATAATAAAGGAAAGATTCTTGGAGTAGGAACCGTTGGTGCACCTCCATATACAGTCATCGAAGATGTCCTTTATGTGGAAGGCCTTAAACACAACCTTCTTAGCATAAGTCAATTGTGTGACAAAGGGTTCCGAATCAACTTCACAAAGGATGAATGTTTGATAGAACATGAAGTCACCCATGACATCTTGCTAAAAGGTAAAAGATTTAATAATATTTTTATGATCTCTTTTGATGACTCATCCTTGAAGGTAAAATGTCTAATGGCGAACATCAACGAGGCGTGGCTATGGCATAAAAGGCTTGCTCACATTCACATGGAGCATTTAAATAAGTTGATAAAGCATGATCTAGTTGTTGGTCTTCCGAAGATAAAGTTCATCAAGGATAAGTTATGCGACGCTTGTCAAAAGGGGAAACAGACCAAGACAACTTTCAAATCCAAGCAAGTGGTGTCTACATCAAGGCCACTTCAATTGTTGCATATGGATCTTTTTGGCCCATCAAGAACGAAAAGCTTCGGAGGTAACATTTATGCTTTAGTTATTGTTGATGATTTCTCTCGATACACATGGACATTGTTTTTAGTGCAGAAAAGTGATGCTTTCAAAGCATTCAAGAAGTATGCAAAGCAAATTCAATTTACGTTGGAAAGGTGTTAACCGATTAACCCATTTGGTTAACCGATTGACACTGAAGCAACAGCCAAAAATAGCAACTGATCATGGAGAATTGCATTGCTCTATGATTTTCTTACTGGCTATTTTTCTGTCCCATAATCATACTTTTTTGAAAATGTTTTTCACTCTTATAAATTGATTTCAGTTTTCAAAATCAAATTAACCTTCAAGAAACAAATTTCAAATATTACTCATTATCTTCAACCTTTTTAAATTTTCAAAAGTGTTCAAATCAGAATTTTGAAACAAGCCATTGAAATACACTTTCACATCTTTACAGCTTGTTTTCACATAAAGAACACTTGTATAATTTTTGAGTAATTTTTGTTTCGAGAAGAAGATTAATATTTCATATTGATATACATTCAATTGTTACTTATATACAAATTCAGAATTGACTACAACTTATTCTTAGAATTATAAAAGATAAGTTTGTAGGGTTTTCCTTATAATCCGGATTATGGATACAAGAGGTCCTTGTGTGAGATATTCATTCTCGGTAGGACTTAGATATT
Organism: Lathyrus sativus; assembly: GCA_963859935.3. Classification (NCBI taxonomy): domain Eukaryota; kingdom Viridiplantae; phylum Streptophyta; class Magnoliopsida; order Fabales; family Fabaceae; genus Lathyrus; species Lathyrus sativus. The sequence goes on along the minus strand of OZ012739.1, from coordinate 648,736,127 downwards.
TTGTAAATCCAAGAAGGGTGTTCTTGGTTGTTAGGATTGTCTTGTGTAGAAATTTACCATTGATAGTAAAATTCTCTTTCATGTTGAAAGGGGAGCGGAGTACTCTCGGATTGTGAGGGGAACCACTATAAATCGTTGTGTCCTTTTATCTTCTTCACTTTACTGTTTTCCATCACCTAGAAGACTTAAAGAAGAAAAATTCAAGAATCATAAAAAACCGGAAAAAGTGTCTAAGAGCCTAATTCACCCCCCCCCCCCCTTAGGCATACATATAACTTACACCATACAGATAAGTTGTTGCAACATCCATCATGTGTAAATTAAGCCTTTCATGTGCTACAAGGTTTATTAGATATCAAAAAGTCCTTGCATCCATTACAAATGAATATGTCTCATCAAAATCAATTTCAGGTCTTTGCGAAAATCCTTGAGCAACAAGTCGAGCTTTGTATCTCACAATTTCATTTTTTTCATTTTGTTTTCATATAAAAACCCATTTATATCCAACTGGCTTCACACTTTGAGGTGTTTGGACTACAAGTCCAAAAATTCTACTTTAATTGCATCTTTCCATTTTGGTCAGTCCTCACTTTGTCTACAAATTTTTATAGACGTTGGTTCCTGATCCTCTTTGCCACTTATCTCATTTAGCGCTATATTATATGCAAAAACATCATCAATATCAACTTCATTTTGGTTCCATTGTATTCCATTTTGGACATAATTTATCGAGACATCTCTATTTTCATGAGTTTCAGGTACTTGATCAATCTCTTCTAGAGATGAAATGTTTATTATGTCTGAAGTTTCTTTTAGATTTCCTATATCTTCACTTGGGCCATCTTTATTCTTATCCCCCTTTCTTGTTCGAGGATTTTTATCTTTGGAACCGATAGGTCTGCCACGCTTCAGGCGTGGTTGAGACTCATTGGATTGTCCAACAAGGATATCAATTTTTATTGGAGCATTTGCAGCTGGTATATATGATTTAGTCACACTGTTTGGATTAGTGAATGCATTTGGTAATTGATTTGCTAAGTTTTGCAGCTGAATTATCTTTTGAACTTCTAGTTAATATTGTTTTGTTCGAGGATTAAGATGAGTTAATGGTAATTCATTCCAACTAATCTCTTTTCCAGCTTCTTATTCTCTCCCCCTAATGTTGGAAAATTTGATTCATCAAAATGACAATAAGTAAAACGAGTAGTGAATAAATCACCCATTGTTGGTTCAAGGTACTTTACAATAGATGAAGATTCATATCCAACATATATTCTCATTCTCCTTTGAGGACCCATCTTATTACGTTGTGGTAGAGAAATTGGAACATACACCACACATCCAAAAATTCTTAGAAGGGAAATATTAGGTTCTTTACCAAAAACTAATTGTAAAGGTGAAGATGTGTGGTAACTCGTTGGCCTTATGCGAATCAATGTTGCAGCATGCAAAATTGCATGTCCCCAAGTAGAAACTGGGAGTTTGCATCTCATAATAAGTGGTCTTGCAATTAATTTTATTCGTTTAATACATGATTCTGCAAGTCCATTTTGTGTATGAACATGTGCTCTTGGGTGTTCAATGTTAATTCCAATAGACATACAATACTCATTAAATTCTTGAGATGAAAATTCTGCAGCATTATCAAGACGTATTTTCTTGACATGATAGTCGGGGAAATGTGCTCTAATTCAACTCAGTTGAGCTAGCAATCTCGCAAACGTCTGGTTGCGAGTTGATAACAAACATACATGTAACCATCTAGTTGGTGCATCAATTAAAACCATAAAATATCTAAATGGTCCACATGATGGGTGTATTGACCCATAAATATTACCATGTATACGCTCTAAAAAACTAATAGATTCATTTTCAACTTTTGTTGGTGATGGTCAAGTTATCAACTTCCCTTGCGAGCAAGAGCTGCATGAGAACTTATTTGATTGAATAATTTCCCTACTCATTAATTGATGTCCGCATGAATTTTCAATTATTTTTTGTATCATTATATAACCAAGATGGCGCAACCGGTCATGCCAAATTAGAAATTTATCATTATTTTGGAGTACGACAAGTGCGACTACAATTACCTTTTCCTCCACAACGATAGCAAGTATTTTCATTGGTTTTGCTACTCTGACCCTCTTTTTCATTCTTTTCAACATTTTTCCACTTCTGGTGAAAATATGTGTTCTTATGATTACCATTGCGACCATGATCAAAACCAAGACCATGAGCATAATTACGACCACGGCCACGTGCGCATGCACGACCACGATTTTTCCCATAGTGATCATGCCTTGCCACATTCACTTCTGAGAATGGAGTTGTACCAGTGAGATGAACCTCATGATTTTCATCAATAGTTCATTATTCTGCTCAACCACAAGAAGACAAGATATTAGGTCAGAATATTTATTAAATCCTTTTTCTCAATATTGTTGTTGTAGAAGCACATTGGATGCATGAAAAGTGGAATATGTTTTTTCTAACATATCTTCATCAGTTACTTTTTCTCTACATAGTGTCAGCTTAGAAATTATTCTAAACATTGCAGAATTATAATCACATATACTTTTAAAATCCTACAAACGTAAATGCATCCAATCATATCGAGCTTTTGGTACGATAATAGTTTTTTTATGATCATATCTATCTTTCAAATTTTTCCACAGGACATGTGGGTCAGTTACAATAAGATATTCATTTTTAAGATCCTCATGAAGGTGATGATGAAGGAATATCATGAATTTTGTCTTTTGTTGATCAGATGATTTTTTCCTTCTTTAATAGTGTCGTCGTGACCTTCTGCGCTTAAATGAATTTTAGCGTCTAGAGCTCATGTCAAATAGTTCTTTCTCGAAATATTGAGAGCTCCAAAATCCAATTTCGTAAGATTTGACATACTTAGTTCTATCATAAACTATAAAAATTAGATAAAATATTAAGTATTAAATATTATAATGAGATAACTATCACAAAGGCAATATTAAATAATAACACTTTTGTAAATTCCAATATTTAAAATAATATAATAGTAAACTGGATTGTTAAATTAGTCTTAAAATTATCTACTTAAAAAAATATCAAATTAGTGACAAAATACATCTTGCATTTTCTTTTAATTGTTATATAATCTAAAATCTAAATTACTAACTCAATCAAAAACATTAAATAATAATATTTCAAACAAATTTCAATATCTTGACACAATTAAATATAAGAATTAATAAATTATGGTATTTAAAAATAACAACTAATAATTTAGAGTGTTTACTTTAACAAAAAAAAAATCTCAACTTCATTCCTTATGAGAAGCAAAAAATTTATTGCCCCATCTTAAACGAAAAATAGCAAATACAACGTTACAAGTTCTTCAAGAACTATACAATGTTATTTTTCTATACTTTAGGGATGCTATGCTTTATAATTTCTTTAGGAACTATATAAATTATTTGTTACAAACAATGATCTAAAAATTATAATCATCCTTCTGAGATGCGTTAAAATTATTTGTGTCAATGTGTCATTCTTCTGGAATGACAATCTTTTTGCAACTTTTATATCACATACTCAACTATTTTTTTCTTATTTTCATGATTCTAAAAAAATGATGGTTCAAGATTAATTTGAGATGGAAGCAAAAGAATCATACTTGAGAGCTTCGTGCTGATAACATGTTATAAAACTAAATAAAACAATATAGAGATCAAAGAAAGGAAGAAAATAGAGAAAGTAATATTATACTATCTCCTTCAAAAATACTCTTTACATTGCAATGTGGATCTTACTTATAGGACCTAAGGGAGAGGAAAAATCACAACTATTAATAGGGAATATGAAGATGAAAAGAAGAATAAGAATGGACATCCACTTTTATCTTTATTCATAACAATTTTTAAATAAATTAGTTAAGTTAAAAAAAATTGTATCATCGTGTGATAGAATATTTAAATTTTGTACAACCTTATTAAATATTATTATTTGACCTTAGATAATCTTTATCTTTAAGTGAATGTGACGATGAACTTTGGTATGACGATACTCTATATTTGGCGTTGATTGGTGTCCTTGCAAACACTCTAAGGATCATGTCATTGAAGGTTGTAAGTGTGAGATTTTTAAGGTTTGAGTCTGATTCATTTGTTACAATTTATAGTAGTGTTAGTTTTAGGATTTAAAGGTCCTAAAACCTTCCTCAAAGACACTTGTCTCAAAAGACAAATATTATAGGAACTCATAGATTTTATAAGCAGATGGTCATTGGGTGTTAATAATTTTTAATCAGGTGTACTACTAAGACATGTCTATCTCCTGGTTCAGATCTCTTAAAATATTCTTTCAAGATAGTGGCCTCAGTAGGCATATGCCAGAGGATCTTGTTAACTTTATTATCTGACAGTCCATAGACGTTAGTCATACCTAATCATGTGCCATGTTAGGGCATGATCATCTCCTAGTTTTCTTTATCTACTAAGACCTATGGATGTGATATTGTGTATATTAGGCCTCAATGTAGTCCAAAAACATTTTTCCTAAGCCTTAGTCGATCAGGTCGAGTTATGACTTATTTCCCCAAATTATAGTGACTCAGTGGTGTCCATGCTCAATAGCCAGGTCACATTTCTAATATCAGCTTTTAATGTGGTGAAACAAAACTTGGCCTGATGGTTTGGGTCTTCGTTAGTTAGGAGATACCCTGAATTTGAAACAAATTTAATGTGATTGGCGTATCAAGTTCTTCATTTTTAGGGACTAAACGGGGGTCCTGGTAACATATTGACTTTTAATGTTACATATGTCCTTGTTTGTTATCATTATATGGCGCAGTTATACCCTGGAATTTAGATCTTCTCTATTTCTTTGCCATGTCTTTCCTAGCCTTCAGTTTATGTGGCCTATGGTGAGGTGGGCATTTAATTGTTCTTGCAGAAGTTGAGGTGCAATAATGATTTTATTAGAAAGGGGATTTTAAGTGCGACTTGTCATTACTAGATTGGTTTGTTGGTAGTCTCCTAGACTCCCATATTTCTAATCATTGGATTTAGTCCTTTGATATCCCAATGTTTGATTAAGAGTGGTTAAAAGAGAGATCTTTCCTTCAAATATTTTCTTTATCCCTCATATTGCTTACCTCCTACATTTCACCTTCTTTCATTTTCTCAACAACCTTTTTGTCTCCCTATAATTGGTGAATGTCATTCTAGAGATATTTAATTTGTCCTGTATGGGAATTCGATTGATTTTTATTATTAATTCATACTCATCCTTCTTTATTTTGGGCTACTTTCTACTTGTCCCTCACCCATGAGTTGTACCACCACCTCCCCCCAGTCTAAAGGATTATGATAGTAGTTGTGAGAAGTTTGAAAAAAACCTAGAAATCTTTAGGAATATATTTAATGTATGGTCATCTTGTTCTTATAGAAGAACAATTACCTTCTCAGACCCATAAGGGTGAGAAGGCATGGTGTTTTTTCGGACTCAACCTCTGCTTAGTGTGGACAAGTTAGAGATGGACAAGACTTTCCATTATTAGTGGGTTGATTTTGAACCCTTATGATGGATTCCTTTCATTCGCATGTGTACATAGATTACTTGGGAACTATGGTCTTTGCTTTGTTCTGAGGTGTAAACTTAAACAACCTCCTCCTATGAATCAAACCCTTAATTGGAATTTTCAAATGGACACACTACTATGTGTCATGTATGTTGCTCTTATAAAAGTTATACTATCTTGATTTGTTTATGCCCACATAATCCCAAAATTTCCTAGGAAACTTTACCCCTCTTATCAAAAATATATGTCGAAGGTTGCATATTCCTTGCATCTTAAGCAGATGGCCATTTCTTGTCCTTCCTAAGTCTAATATTTTTCCTCCTTTCTACCTCAAAATTCAATGAACTCCCATAAATTACTTTGTTACCTTCTGTTGCACCCTAAAATTTGCTCAACCTACTTCACTTGGTTTATGTTTCAATTGCATTGTCATTTGCATATTAGGTCATGTACATAGTCTAATCATCTGCATAGCATAGCATAGCAAGCTATCCAACAAGGGACCAAGTACTATTCTTATCTCTATGAGCCTATCAAGAGGTTATTGTTCAAATTCAAGCCTATCCAAGTCATCAGAAAGAAATTGAAATCTAAGAAGTCAGTGGATCAAGCAGTGGATCTATCTCCTATCTTGGGGGTATTTGAAGATCATCAAAGAAGTTGTGAGTTGTGAATTGAGCATGGAGGGTATATAGACATCATGGAGGACCTATAAGGCCATTTTGAAAGTGAGACAAGTCATTGATATGATCACAAGAGTTGCAGTTGAAGACAGTCAACTAGGGTTTCATTTGGGTCAACCCTGGGTCAACCCTAGGTCAAATGCTTGATTGAAAGGCATCAAGGTCTATTTGAGAGATGTGGGGTTCATCATTTAACATGTAGATATGGATGTGGTTTTGTGCCAAGGAGAAATCAAGAGAAATCAAGAAGAAGAGGAGTTTCTAAATTAGGGTTTTTGTGTAAAATCCCCTAATTTAGGTCAAACTTCCAAGCAAGATAATTCAAAATGCAAGCTTCAAATGGATCCTTGGCCAACATGAAACTTGTAGAGGATCTCAAGACCTTTAATTTGAGTGGTGGAAGACATCAAGGAGATTTATAGAACTCAAGTTATGGTCCTTGCAAGTTACAGGTCATCTGAGGCATCTGAAATTTTGTCTGTGAAAGTTACTTGTCTTCCAAGCAACTTTTACCCCTCAAGGAGTTTTCAAATGAATTTTTGGCCAACATGAGAGTTGTTCCTCATGATCTTAGATTTCTATAAAGGTATGGTATGCCTTCATCAGATTTGTGGAACTCTACTTATGACCTTGGCAAGCAAAGGGTATTTTGGTCATTTGAGAATTACAGGTCATTTCAAGCCTATGCCCAAAACTCATACAAGGAAGCTTCAAATGAAAAACTTCACAGCATCAAACTTTCTCCAAATGACATTTTGAGTCTAGAAAAGTGATCATGAAAGTTTGGAAATGCTCATAGCTCAAGGTTCCAAATTTGGTCAATTAAAAGGTGAATTTAATGAATAAAAGTGACCTAAAAATGAGATTTTTCATAACATGGCCAAATGGGATGAAATTATAGGTCATTTTGATTGGAAAGAATGTTTTAAGACCATTGGCAATAGTGGATTTTTGAGTTTAGCTCAAAGTTGGAGAGTTATCATTGGTTGCTTATGTATGAAGTTACACATGCCAAAACACAAGGGATTTGTGCACAAGAAGTTTCTAACAAGTTCTAGAGGGTTCCATGAGCATCTATATATTGAGTAGAGTGGATCCAATCATTGGTTGGTGATTCATTTGGTTGAAAACTCATAGTTGCATCTCATTCCTCAATTTTGCAAATTCATTCCAATCTCCTCAATTCTTCATCAATCATTCAATTTCATGATCCAAATCCACTCAAGAATCATCCCTGAGTACATTGCAAGCAAGATTTGAAGAAGAAATCACAAGAATCGTGCTATACAATTTCATCCTCCAAATTGCAAAAAGAAGTGGTTATGGCAATCCAAGGTGTTTAAGCAAGAACAAGTGCATACAGAACCAAGAACCAAGTCCATTGATCAAGTCCAAAGCATTGCAAGCTGTGAATCCAAGGGTTTCTCCATCTGTTTTCAAGATTACACCAGGTTAGTGTTTTCTTCGAATTAGCATAGATTAGTTGGCATGATGTAGAATTCTTAGGTTAGAACTGTTAGGAATAAGTAGATGAATAATTCTGATGGATTTGAGAGCATTTTATGGAGGTTACCATTGGAGCACAAATTCTGTTGAGGATTATAACATGAGGATTAAGCTGTTAAAATCTTAGGTGATTATTGATTATTGATCAGTGCAAGGTCAGGAAGGGATTAGTACACTTAGATTGTGGATTGGTGATGATGAAATTTCTGAGTGATTCTGAATTGGAGATCGTGTTTCATGATTTATGTGATATGAATTGATGATGATGATATGAGCGAATTCAGGGAGAAAATTAGAGTGATTTTGCTTTTTACACTTTTAAGGTTGATGAAGAATTGAGCATGCACGAATTGATGGAAGATGGGGATGAAGCTCGAGTTCCATGGCTGTCTTCATGCAAACCCTAGACTAGAGGAAGACGAAGCTCCACAAGCGTTGGATTGAGTAAGACTATGTTGACTGAGAATTTGATCACACGGCCACGATTCAAAGTTGCGTTTGGAGGGAAGCTGAGTGCCTTATGCGCACCGTTTCACTTAAAACCCTCTGGTGGGCTTAAGAAACCATTGTTATCCACACCACCATTCACCAAGGCCCAAACCATTGAACTAGTATATTTACTTTCTGCACCGTTTTTCATTTTTATTTTCTTTTTGGTATTTTCTGATTAACTGGGCCCAGACGCGCCTTGCTATGCGCACCCCCAGTCTGGGCCCATCATCCTTTTTTTAACTGAAATCACTACTAATTGCACCCCTAACCAATTTTAAATCATTTTAATTTCTTTTATTTTTATTAATTGTTTGAAAAATCATAACAAATTGAAAATTCCATATTTTTAAGTGGTTGTTTTTGCATCTTTTTTATATTTCTGTTAAGAAAATTGTCATGTAATAAAATTAGCATTTTATTTTATTTTTGCATTTTTAGTATATTTTTCTTTTAAATAGGTTTTAAATGATGTTTAGTTTAATACTTGATCTTGTTGATTTTAGTTTAGCTAGACCCTTTTATATTTTGGACCCATTCTTTTTAAAGTACTTCACTTAGGACTTTAATTTTCATATGAGATTTAATTCATGATTTTAGGACTAAATTTTAGATGGTTTGTTTAGGTGTGGTTAGGGGAATCAAAACTAGGGTTTAGAGATAACATAGGTGTGAGAAATCATTTCTTTTAGGAGTTGTAGTTTGAATTTTGGGGTATGGGACTATAGGGGTATTATGGGTAAATAATAGATCCCTTAGAAAATATTAGACTTCCCTTATTCTACTATCACTATTAGTATACTTCCTGTATTTGATTGATTGTGTGGTGTGCCCTCTCTGGGGTTATTATTTGACTGTGTGGGGTATTGGGCCTGCTTGGGGCTTGGGTTTGAGCTGAAGACTGTGCTGATGAAGCCCATTGAAGATTAAAAGAATGAAGACCAATTTCCAGAGTTGATGAAGAGTATCTCTTGCTGGAAGCTGTTGAAGGTTATAGGATCTAGGAGTTAGGCAGAGCTCTAGAGTAGAAAACTTGATTCACAAGCATGAAAGGTCTTGTTTGCCTCCATCCCTCTCTATGATGCAGAGTCTCTCTAGGACACTCACCCCCTTCCTTTGGAAGGCTTGGTGGCAGTGTCTAAGAGATAGAACTCTTGAGAGAAACATTCTATGTGTTGTTAGCAGTCTGTTTGCACCTTTGGTGGTCAACTAATTGCTTATCACGCCAGTTCATTCTTTTGATTGGTTTCTCATCTTGGAGATTGAGACTTGAAGAAAAGCCCTGAGAGATTGAAGATAGAGACCTTGCTTGAAGGCTTGAAGATGAAGACTGATGCTTGCTTGAAGCTTGTAGATGTTTGAAGATGACTTGAAGACAGATGTTGATGAAGATTTTTGCTGTTTATAATTTTTGATGTATTGTTTGAATTTCCCTGACTGTATTGTTTGCCATTAACCTGTTAGGTTGAAAGCGAATATTGTTCGCTTTTGCCTGTTGTTTTCTAGGTTCGAGGTTGAGTGAGACTCCCTTGCCTCGCTTGTATTGCCGCATCCATGCATTTTACTGCTTTATTGTATATATGCTATTGTTTCTGTTTCCGTTTATCCCTTAGGATCTCTGTTTCTCTCTGTGCAAGAGAGGAGCATGATAGACATTAGGTCTTAACCCATGCATGATAACATTAGGTTAGTTTGATTCCCTTTGCAACCATAGGTTAGAGTTCTGTCTCTTCTTTCTAAAAAACAAATAGAAAAACACAATAAGATTTCAAACACAATAAAAGACACTTCTTCCGTAAAAGAATGTGAACTCATCAAAACGTCATTTTTGTCCGCTTGGACCAGTAATCAGAAAAACCCTTTTTCAGAAGGAGATAAAAGCAATCAAGACAGATTTGTGTCGTACGTGGCCCGAACTACGTTTGCTCTGATCTTTCATGCTGTATGAAAGTACGTAGGCATAGGATGCGATATCCTAGCGAGCAACCTCCCCCTCCTTTCCAGTAGGTAGGCGAACTACGTTGACTCTGATTTCTCGTTCCAAATGGGAATACGTAGGCATAAAGTGTGATACTTTGCCGAGTCATTTTCTTTTCTTTTTAACCCCAGACCTGTAGAATAGATAGAATAACAATCCGTACCAGAAAATAAGCGTGGATCCCGTCGAGTACGACGGACGTGAGGGGTGCTAATACCTTCCCCTTGCGTAACCGACTCCCGAACCTAGGTTTTGGTTGCGATGACCATACCTTTCCCGTTTTTTGCGAGGTTTACTTCGAGCGTTTCCTTTCCCTCCGTGGGGATAAATAACGCACGGTGGCGACTCTTCTGTCAGCCGGCACCGATTTTCGCAGTAGCGACAGCTGGCGACTCTGCTGGGGATCCAACGTCCCCTGGCTGCTAAGGACTGCGATAGTTCCTTATGCATTTGGGATCCAACGTCCCTTAAGCGAGTCAATCCTAGCGCTTGTTCTCCCGTCGAGGATTTTGTATGGGTTTATAATTCTGTCATTTACTTTCAGCATTATATTATTGTTATTATTGTTGTACTGGGGTGTGACGGGTGTTCCATGATTGAGAGATAAGCCGGACCTGGGCTTGAGTGCACCTAGAATTAGAGTGGAAATTAGTGGGCGCGCACGTGCTTTGCATGTCCTAGTGTCCCGCGAAATCCACACTCAGACGAGGTTCTTCTGGTTGGCCTCCTGTCCTGCCCTTTGGGTGGCTCGGGTTGCTGGTTAGTTGGATTGTCGACTCTGGGAACCGATCATTTGGAAGTTGGCTAAGTGAGGCCTCTTCAGGATTTGATGATGCCACTCCTTCTGGGAATCGTATCATCAACCCTGAAAGTCTGTGACGCTGACGACCGCATAGGATGCCATACCTTTGTCAGTTACTAGGACACCTACCTGTAAGAGGGTTTGGGGTTATGCAGGTAACTAGACCTTCAGATACCGGTTGTTTCTCGATCTGAGATCCTGAGTATTTATGGACAGTTGTGAGGTCTATTAGAGACCAGTTGGAGGTATAATATAGGGTCTATCAGAGACCAGTCAGAGTTATGTTATGGGGTCTATCAGAGACCAGTGTTGGAGCTTTGTATTGGGTCTATCTGAGACCAGGGTTTGAGGAATTCTGGATGGTCTATCTGAGACTTATGATGTGGTTCGGGCTTCTCAGCCAGGGCATTTGGTCCCTGTTGCATTTTACTTGCATTGCATTGTTTCCATAACCATTATCATTGCATCCCATTAACGTGTGTCTGTGCTGCAGGTGCATTTGCATATTCCCTGGTTCTAGTGTCCGGACTTCTGAGTACTGATCATGGCTGGTTTGAGGATGACAGTTGCCTACAAGTTACCTGTCCCTGATATTACTCCCCTCCTGGGTCTGATTTCTCTTGCTGATGAGGATGTCCGTAGAAGCTTCAGGCAGAGTTACGGACGGCTGTTGAGATTGGTTCGCAAATCAACTGATGATGAACTGAATGGGCTGTACACACTGATGCAATTCTATGACCCTGCTTTGAGATGTTTCACATTCGCTGACTTTATTTTGGGGCCTACCATTGAAGAGTATGTAGAGTTTACTGAGCTGCCAGTACAGAATAAAGTTCCTTTTATTCACTCTGCCGCTGAGCCCAAGTTGGAGGACTTGGCTAAGGCCTTGCACATGAATGCTTCTGAGCTGTTGATGAATTCTTGGCGCGGGGTTCCAGGTTTCTCTCTCTAGTTTCTGATTGGTAAGGCTCAAGAATACGCCAAGAATGGATGTTGGGTAGTCTTTAACGCTGTTTTGGCTCTATGCATTTATGGGATAGTGCTGTTTCCCAATTTCCCGAATTTCGTGGACATGGATGCATTTCATTTGTTTGCTGCTGGCAACCCTGTACCCACATTGATCGGGGACTTCTACCATTCGATGCACTACAGAAATGAGAACAGGAGAGGCAAGAATGTCTCTTGTTATGTGCCTTTGCTGTACATGTGGTTTAAGAGCCATCTTCCCCTGAAGGGACCTTTTGTAGATAGTGCAACTACAGCTGACTGGCCAGAGCGCTTGATGAGACTATCTTCTGAAGACATTGAGTGGTTTGACCGAGACTTGTTGGGGTCTGAGCTTATTTTCAGTTGTTCTGGGTACCATAATGTTCCGTTGATAGGAAGAAAAGGGTGTATCAATTACAACCCATCTCTGTTCGTTCGCCAGTTTGGATACGCGTTGAAGAACCCACCTAAGGAGGAAGAAGTACAGGAATCTCTGTACTTCACCGGTGATTTGAATGGAGAGTTACTAGCCAAGCTTCAGCATGCATGGATGCGTATCAACAGAAGAGGGAAACCACTGTTGGGGAAGAATGATTGTCAGGCCTATGCACCATACAAAGTTTGGATCCAAGAGAGAGCAAGACAGTTGCTGATGCCATTTCCAGCAGCACCAGTCCCTGTTCATATTCCGGTGGAAGAACCAACTACTGTTACCATGGAGGTCTACGAGCAAGTTGTAAAAGCAAAAGAAGCCTTGATGAAGATCAATGAGGAGTTAGAAAAGGAACTGGCTCAGATGCGTAGTGAGAAGAACAAGGTTGTGCATTCTTTCCAACAACAGATCGAGTTAGTAAATAGGCTAGGTGTTGAATTGACTGAAGAGAAAAATAAGCGTGAACGCCTGGGGAAAGAGTTCAGAAGCTCTCATGACATGTTGGAATCCAAAAAGAAAGCACTCGATGCCGCCCACCGGGAAATCTCTTCTTGTAACAAGACGTGGAACGCTACGCTAACCAACAACAAAAAGAGGGAAGACAAATTGAAGCAGCAAATTTCTGAACTCGAAGAGCAGTTGGAGGCCAGCACTAAGAAGTATGAAGAGGAGGTAATGGCCAGATATAGTCTCCAGAATGCATTGAACAAGGCCATCGAAGGCAAGAAAGAAGCTGTGTCTCAGAAGCGGAAGCTAGAGGATCGCTTCGGAGAAGGGGCATGGGAGGAATCTGCTGGTGATTTGCGACGTGTTCTCAAGCGAAGAGATCTACTTGTTGAGGGTCTGCTTACCCGACCAAGTCATCCAGAGACTAAGAAGTTATTAGAGGAGTACCAGGCCTATGGGAGTACTTGACCATTTCATATATTAATGTGTATGCTTTATTTGCATAACGCTGACCATCGCCAGGATTGTTGGTTGAGGTCATGCCTTCTTATTGTACGCATCGATATTGTATTCTGGGCTTAATGGATTTCTCTGCAATATATGAGGCGTTTTCTATAATTCGGCTCCGATCTTCGTATTGCTGTCACTGTCACCACACTGACACATTCACACTAGAATCGGGGAATGATATTCCCTAATGCACAGACACATATTGCATTGCATTCCCATTCATATTGCATTACAGGTGATTATTGAACTGTATCTTATTTCCTGCACTGTACCAGGTCTTTTCAGGATTGAAAGTCAGCGCCCGACCGATACTCCACTCGTACCAATTGCCGAAGAATTATGGATCAGATGCAGAATGAAATGCAGGACATGCGTGAGAAGCTGGCGCTCTTCATGCAGACAATGGAGACCATTGCGAAAGGACAGGAGAATTTGCAAGCTTTGGTGCAGCCTCTGTTGGTAAGAAATGCTGGGCACGGAAATGAGGATCATCAGTCTGTGCGAGTCGACACTATTCACGGGGATGGTACTCCCACACCAGTGGCTCCACCTGTAGTAAACATACCTGCTGTCAATGTGAACAACGGCGCTGCCGCCGGAAACGGTAACATTGGAATCGGTAACGAGATTGTCGTCAACAACGTTGGGCTCGGAGATGTCAACCTGGGTGATAATATGGGAGGTAATGGCTTCGGTAATAATGGATTTGGCTTCAATGACCAGGGGTTTGATCATGCTGGGAAGTACGGCTTCAACGCTCAAGGCTTCGGACAGGACGGATATGGTATGACTAATCAGGGTTATGGCGGATTCGGAAATGGAAATGGCGCTGGGTTAATGGCTTTTGGACCTGCTGGGGTCGCTCCGGGGTACGGTAACAGGGGGCGAGGCCCGGTAATGAATCAGACTAGATTTGGCCGTAACAACGGGTACGATGGATACGGAACTGGGAACGGTAATTGGCTAGAGGATCAGCAAGAGGATGCTTTCTCCAGTGGGGGTTTCAAAGGTCCTATGGATGACTCTCAGAGAATCAGGATGCTCGAGGAGCAGATGAAGGGGGTCGTGAATCAAAGCGTTGTTGGCTTAGATATGACTACAATGGGTCTGGTGCCTGGCCTGAGGGTGCCAATCAAATTCAAAGCTCCCACATTCGACAAATATAAGGGGGATACCTGTCCAAAGGTGCACGTGCAGTCATACTACAGAAGGATGTCGGTGTATTCAAACGATGAGAGGATGCTGATGCATTTCTTTCAAGATAGCTTGTCTGGTCCTTCCCTCGAGTGATATATGGGATTGGAACCAACTCAGATAAAGACATGGAAGCAGCTGGCTGAAGCATTTGTGGCTCACTATAAGTACAACAGTGACTTGGCACCCAACCGGGTCCAATTGCAGGGGTTGTCCCAGAAGAAAGGCAAGAGCTTCAAAGAATATGCGCAGAGATGGCGCGACATGGTTGCTCGAGTTCATCCTCCTTTGGATGACAAAGAAATGAATGATATGTTCATAGGAACATTTACTGGCATGTTTTATGACAAGTTGTTTCATACTTCTTTGGGCAGTTTCTCAGACTTAATCCTGATGGGAGAGAAGATTGAAAGCAACATTAAACAGGGAAGATTCCAAGCTGAGGAATCCACTTCAGCTGGCAGTAACAGAAGGGCTTTCGGTGGGCGCCGTCAAGGTGATGCAAGCGGAGTGTTTGGGGGCCGAGGCCGGGGCAGAGGTCGAAACCAGTACAATCAGCCGCAGCAGGTGGCAAGTGTTACTATTCCATTTCAACAACAACCACAACAACAGCAGCCACAACAGGTGACACATCCTGTTCAGCGCAGAGCCCAGGGGGGCAAACCAAGGAGGGTGTTTGAAATGCCTCCTTCAACGTATGCAGAATTGCTACAGACGTTACTGGGTTTAAACTTGGTGGAAAAGAGAACTCTGGCGCCAATAACAGGCACTCCTCCATACGGTTACGACGCAAGCAGGCACTGTGAATTCCACTCCGGGGCTCCTGGCCACGATGTAGAGGGTTGCCACGCGTTCAAGCATGTGGTACAGGATCTATTGGATAGTAAGGCTATCAATTTTGGACAGGCGGGTCCGAACATAGTGCAAAAGCCCATGCCCAACCATGGGGCAAACGCCATTTTAACCGAGGAGAGTTTGAACTTGATTATGAATGTTGACGACCTAAAGACACCGTTGTGTGAGATAAAGAGAAGGTTATTGCAAGGAGGTGTGTATCCAGGTTGCGAAGAGTATTGTTTAGAGTGTTGGACCCAAGCTGGGGGGTGTGCTGAATTGAAGAAGGGTATTCAGGCTTTAATAGATGGAGGCACATTGCAATTCGACCGAACGGCAGTTGAGGAACCTGCAGAGGTGTTAGCAGACAAGCCAAGTGATGTAGCTACTGTGATGATTCCCCGGAAAACGATAACTATAACGGCGCCGGCCAAGCGACCGCCGATCACTATCACCAAGGCAGGACCAATCCCTTATGAGAGCACTAAGGCAGTCCCCTGGACCTATGGGTTGGAAGTATACTGTGATGGGGTGAAAATTGATGTTAATAAACAGCCAGTTGAGGTTGTAGACAACGTCTTCGGTACCGGAGGTATGACAAGAAGTGGGAGAATCTTCATATCGCCTGAGGTAGAGGCTGAACGACTGGCAAAAGGAAAAGGAAAGATGAATGAGACTGTCCCGGTGCAGAGGAACGAAAAAGAAACGACATCGAAGGATGTGGAAGAGTTCATGCGCCTTATTCGCAAGAGCGATTATAAGATTGTTGAGCATGTCCAACAGACGCCGTCCAAGATATCTATACTGTCGTTGCTATTGTGTTCTGAAGCTCACAGAAATGCATTGTTGAAAGTTCTGGATACGTCCTTCGTACCCCAAGATGTTTCCGTGAATTAGCTGGAGGGGGTGTTGGCGCATGTGAATGCAGGCCATAGCTTGGGGTTTACAGACTTTGATTTGACCCCGAAGGGGAGAGAGCATAATATGGCGTTGCACGTCTCAGTTGAGTGTAGGGGCTCAGTCATGTCTCATGTACTGGTCGATACCGGATCTTCCTTAAATGTGCTGCCTAAGAAAGCGATGATGAAACTGGATGTCAGAGGAATCCTGTGTACGCCTAGTGACTTGGTGGCCAGGGCATTCGATGGTACACGAAGAACCGTCTTTGGATCCATAACATTACCTCTACAGGTGGGGCCAGAGATTTTCGCGACTGAATTTTATATCATGGACATCCAACCAGCATACAGCTGCCTTCTCGGACGACCCTGGATCCATGGTGCTGGGGCAGTCACATCTACCTTGCATCAAAAGTTGAAATACATGGTAGGGGACAGTATGGTCACAGTCTGTGGAGAAGAAGATATATTGGTCAGCCATCTGTCATCATTCGAATATGTAGAAGTCGACGGCGAGATTCATGAAACACCCTGTCAAGCCTTTGAGGGTTTGCGTATCAAAGACAAAGGTCCCGGGCCGAGTAAGGCGTCAGAGGTAGCCGTCTCGTCATATAAGGAGGCTCAGGCTCTAGTAGAGACTGGTGAGACAAAGGGCTGGGGCAAGGTGCTGGATATTCCCGTGAAGATGGACCGATTTGGGCTAGGATATCAACCGTCGTCATCAACGCCTGCTGCTGGGGCACCCCGTTTCAGAGGACCGATAACCATCACCGCTAGTGGAGTATGTCACGAGGCCATCAACGCTGTTTCAGATTCCGAAGAAGGAGACAGTGACTGCGACATGGACGCCTGGATTCAGCCAAGCGTGCCAGGACAAGGATTATGCAATTGGTCTATTCAGGAGATTGTTCCTGTGACTCTCAAACAGTAATACTTTGTTTTCTTAATTGTTGAACAATCTGGTGTCTTACCCGAGGCATCATGATTTTGCTTAGGGTTGCGGTGTTATGTACATTGCGTTGTTTAATCATTAAATAAAAGGCGTTTTTTTCATGTACAAATATTGAGATCTCTGTTTTTCTTGTTTTGTGTTTTACAATAAAATGGCAACGTGGTTATTCGCTTTATACGCATTTTGAAGCATTTAACCATTCCTTTTGCAGGATAACATTTTTAGATGACATCATTGAACCGCCTATGACTCGTCTCGACTTTGAGCACCCGGTATTTCAGGCCGAAGAAGAGATTGTTGAAGATGGCGACGTGCCCGAAGAATTGTCTTGGTTGGTGAAGCAAGAAGAACGTGTCATTCTGCCTCATGAGGAGGTCATCGAAATCATTAACTTGGGGTTGGAAGGGGTTGAGAAGAACATCCGTATAGGAGCTGCGCTGCAGAGCGACGTCAAGCGAAGACTGGTTGAAATGCTTAGAGAGTATAGTGATGTGTTCGCTTGGTCGTATGAAGACATGCCTGGGCTTGATACAGATATGGTTGTGCACCGTCTGCCGCTAAAAGAAGAATGCCCGCCGGTTAAGCAGAAGCTTCGCAGAACTAGACCTGATATGGCAGTGAAAATTAAGGAGGAGGTTCAAAAGCAGTGGGATGCTGGTTTCCTAGCTGTGACAAAATATCCCTCATGGGTCGCTAACATTGTACCAGTGCCAAAGAAAGACGGTAAAGTGAGAATGTGCGTAGATTACCGTGATTTGAACAAAGCGAGCCCGAAAGATGATTTTCCGCTTCCTCACATCGATGTGCTAGTTGACAACACTGCTCAATTCTCCGTATTCTCCTTCATGGATGGCTTCTCGGGCTATAATCAGATTAAGATGGCACCAGAAGACATGGAGAAGACTACTTTCATAACACCTTGGGGAACATTTTGTTACAAAGTGATGCCCTTCGGACTAAAGAATGCTGGGGCAACGTATCAGCGTGCAATGACGACTCTTTTCCATGATATGATGCATAAGGAGGTCAAAGTTTATGTCGATGATATGATTGCCAAATCCCAGACGGAGGAAGAGCATTTGGTGAATCTGCTGAAGTTATTCAAAAGGCTTAGGAGGTTCAGGCTGAGACTGAACCCTAACAAGTGCACCTTCGGGGTGAGATCGGGTAAACTGCTGGGGTTTATCGTGAGTGAAAGAGGAATAGAGGTTGATCCTGCAAAAATAAAAGCAATACAAGAGATGCCGACGCCTAGAACAGAGAAAGAGGTGCGCGGGTTTTTAGGGAGGTTGAACTACATCGCCCGGTTCATATCTCACCTAACGGCTACGTGTGAACCGTTATTCAAGCTGTTGAAAAAAGATCAAGCTGTAACATGGAATGAAAATTGTCAAAAGGCGTTCGACAGAATAAAGCAGTATTTGCAGGAGCCTCCTATTTTGATACCCCCAGTGGCAGGGAGACCCTTGATTATGTATTTGACAGTTCTTGAGGGAAGTATGGGTTGTGTTCTCGGTCAACACGACGAGACAGGAAGAAAAGAGCATGCAATATACTACTTGAGTAAGAAGTTTACTGAATGTGAATCTCGATATTCAATGCTCGAAAAAACTTGTTGCGCGCTAGCCTGGGCCGCCAAGCGTTTGAGGCAATACATGCTGAATCACACAACCATGCTCATCTCGAAGATGGATCCTATCAAATATGTATTCGAAAAGCAGGCATTATCGGGGAGAATTGCTCGTTGGTAGATGGTTTTGACCGAATATGACATCCAGTATGTCTCGCAGAAGGCTATAAAGGGGAGCGTATTGTCTGAGTACTTGGCAGAGCAGCCTATTGAGGATTACCAATCGATGAGGTTTGATTTTCCTGACGAGGATATCATGTACCTAAAGATGAAAGATTGTGAAGAGTCGTTGCCAAACGAAGGACCGGAATTGGGTTCCAAATGGAAGTTGATCTTTGACGGAGCTGTAAACACCTACGGTAGCGGAATAGGGGCAATCATCACTACTCCATACGGGTCGCACATCCCGTTTACCGCTCGATTGACCTTTCCAGTTACCAATAATGAAGCCGAATACGAAGCTTGTATTATGGGGCTTGAAGAAGCCATTGATTTGCGAATCAAAAATCTAGATGTATACGGAGACTCAGCTCTGGTGGTGAATCAAATAAAAGGAGAATGGGAGACACGTCAGCCTAATTTGATACCCTACATGAATTACGCGAGGAGATTGCTGCCTTTCTTTGACAAGGTTGAGTTGCATCATGTACCGCGAGCAGAAAATCAGATGGCTGACACCTTGGCCACATTGTCTTCCATGTATAAAGTCAACTTCTGGAATGAGGCTCCCCGAATTGTTATCTCTCGGCTTGACAGGCCCGCCTTCGTTTTTGCCATTGACGAAGCATCTGATGATAAACCATGGTATTTCGATATCCTTAATTTCCTGAAAAATAAAGAGTATCCGGCTGGGGCATCCAGTCAAGATCAGAAGACTCTCAGGAGATTGGCGGGTAATTTCTATTTGAATCCGGATGGTGTCTTATACAGAAGAAATCACGACTTGGTGCTACTACGTTGTGTAGACGAAAAAGAGGCGAAGCTGCTCATGGAGGAAATACATGAAGGTACATTTGGTACGCATGCTGGTGGGCATGCTATGACGAGGAAGCTGCTGCGGGCAGGTTATTATTGGCTGACTATGGAAACTGATTGTTTCAAGTTTGCAAAGAAGTGTCATAAGTGCCAGATCTATGCTGATAAGATCCATGTGCCTCCGAGTCCTCTGAATGTGATGTCATCGCCATGGCCATTCTCGATGTGGGGAATCGATATGATTGGAAAGATCGAGTCGACGGCTTCTAACGGGCACCGGTTCATTCTAGTAGCAATCGATTATTTCACCAAGTGGGTGGAAGCGGCATCTTATGCAAACGTGACTAAGCAGGTGGTAGCCAGATTCATCAAGAGAGATATCATTTGCAGATACGGAATCCCCGAACGGATAATCACCGACAACGGTTCAAACCTGAATAACAAAATGATGAAGGAGCTCTGCCAGAATTTTAAGATCGAGCATCACAACTCCTCCCCTTACCGACCCAAGATGAATGGCGCTGTTGAGGCGGCCAATAAGAATATAAAGAAGATTGTTCAGAAGATGGTGGTGACCTATAAGGACTGGCATGAGATGCTACCTTTTGCTTTGCACGGTTATCGTACGACGGTACGCACATCAACCGGGGCAACCCCGTTCTCGTTGGTATATGGAATGGAAGCAGTACTACCACTGGAAGTTAAGATTCCTTCTCTGAGAGTACTACGAGATGTCCAACTAGACGAGGCAGAATGGGTGAAAGACAGGTTGAACCAGCTGAGTTTAATGGATGAGAAGAGGCTAGCTTCTCTAGCATACGGTCGTTTGTACCAGAGCTGAATGAAGAAGGCATATGATAAGAAGATACGTCCTCGGAGCTTTCAGACGGGCGACCTTGTGCTGAAAAGGATTCTCCCGCCGCAGGCAGATCACAGGGGCAAGTGGACCCCCAATTACGAAGGGCCATACCTTGTCAGAAAAGTCTTTTCAGGAGGGGCTTTATTGTTGTCCACCATGGACGGTGAAGACTTTACGTCGCCTGTGAATTCGGACGCAGTTAAAAAATACTTTGCTTGAAATTGACCCGCTGGACAGAAAAAAGAGAGTCCAGGCAAAAATGGGGCATCCTAGCGAACCAAAAACAGAATGAAAGGTTCGGGCAAAAGTTAGGGATAAAATTGAAAAAAATGTACACCCGCGAAGTTGAAAACCTACACTGGGCGGCTTCGGCAAAAAAGGGTATCCCAGTGAACTGAAAACCCGTAAAGGGCGGTTCACGCAAAAGTTAGGGATTTGAAAAGCAAATGATTGCGGTCCGAATTTGATACTACAGTGAGCATTAGTGCGGGAGAATATACCTGAGGGGTCGATTATCAGATACAATCTCTTCGGAAGTGTGAATTCTGGGAAAAGCATTAGAGTCGGGCGAGTCATAGGAGGATCAGCTCGTGGTGTTCGTCTGCATCCCGTTGCCGACATGTGTACAAATTTGATTTGTCATTATATTTATGCTTCTTGTGCATATTTGTATATTTGTTGTGCGTAGCTTCCTCTTTTCAGGAGTTACATCTCGTGTACAAAACTCCGCCCATTTAGGGGCCCAATCAATAAAACATGTTATTCAGTACTTGATGCTGGTTCTTTACTGTTTTGTACATGATAAATGCCTAGGTTTAATGAAACTAGCGTGTGTATAACGTCGCTGGCCCTTGCCAATAAATTGCTAAAACTTTTGAATTAACTAAAAATGATGTTACTAACACTACCTCGAATAGATTTGGTTGCATAGACTTGTCTTGTCTTGTTTGTGGTGTTGCAGGGTTCGTAGCCGTATGAAGTGGACGATCAAAAGATTGCAGTATTGACCAGAAGCTCGTAACGAAAGACTCGATCCCCACGCAGGTCGCGCTTCTGAGATAACAATGTTCCTTACTGAAGAAGGATTGAATTCTCCAGCTAGTCGTAGCTTATCCAAAGGACATTCTCCAGCAGGGTCGTTTACCCTCAACAGAATGGATGATTCCAAGATCGAAAGTTGTATTCAGACAGTGTGGTGTCCCCCAAAAGGATCCCCTATCTCGAGCAGAGTGGTTTAGCCTCAGAAGATTAACATTTCCAACTCGTGAGCTGTACTTAGACAGTCTATCCTTCCCAGTAGGGTCATTTACTCTCCCCCAGCGGAGTCAGTTGATTTTCCCCAAGAGAGTCGTTTCGTCCCCAGCAGAGTTCTCTTTCCAGCAAGTGGTGTCTTTCCTCCCAGTGAAACTCAAAGATTAAAAAAGAAAACTCTCCCCGGCAGAGTTGGCTGTGTGCCCTGGCATTTATTTGTCGGAATACCGTGTGATACCCGTTCACTCCCCAGCAGAAGTCCAATCAGGATTGGCGTATTCAATTATCCCTCAGCGAAGTTGGCTTCACTCTTCCAGCATTTATTTTACTGGAATAATTCTGTGGCACCTGGTTACCCCCAGCAGAGTTGGCGTTGTCTTCAGCATTTATTTTGCTAAAGCGGTTTCTGTATCCCAGCAGTTCGAGTCTGCATTTGCATCGGCATATAGTGTCATACTTGCATCCACCAAATAAAAAAACGCGTAGCATTTCCATGTCGTACGGAGCATTACGCCATTTTCAAACATACGCATTTTTGAAACATAAATCAGGTTGGTTAACCTTTTGCTTTCAGGTGTGTTTTCTTAGCAGGAGTATGGAGTTCTAGCTTAGATCTATGACCAGACATTCGAGGTCTCGCCGTGAGACGTGTGATGATACGGTTCATCTTACTATTTTCCCCACAGAGTTATTAGGTTAAGTTTCTCTTTGTCCCCGAGCAGAGTTATTTGTTTAAATTTCTCTTGTTTTCCCCGCCAGAGTTGCTTGTTGAAGTTCCTCTAGTCCGGCCAGCGGATTATTTTCTTCAAATTTGTTGTTACGTCAGTATCAAAGGGTTTCATGAATCAGAATTTCAGAGGCTGCCGCCGGTTATCAGAATAGGCGTCCGGTAGTTTGGTTTCCAAATATCCCCAGTAGAGTCCGCCTCAAAGTCGCTGTCACGTCAGTGCTAAAAGGTTTGCGGGTTGGGACCAATGGAGTTAGTTACTGAGGAGATAAGCAGAGAAACTGTATTCAGAGTACCTTCCCGTAGGAACAGACGGATGTATTTTCTTACTGGTTGACATGAGTATTTCCCCGGAGTCGTCAAAATTTTATTGCCTATATTGATAGGAGTTCCTCGCGTTGACGAAATATGAGTCCTGGCGTGGACAATTTATTCCTATATTGACGGGATTTCTTCGTGCTAGAGAAATAGGTGTCCTAACGTGGACAGATTTATTTCCTCGGGTTGACAAGATGCGCGAGTCCTGATAGGGACAATTTTATCTTTCTTCGTGTTGGTGAAGCGTGAGTCCTGACGTGGACAAGTTTTATTTCCTCAGCGGGTCGAAGATGTGAGTCCTGACGTGGACAAATCAAGACGAGGTGTGAGTCCTAACGTGGACGATGTATTCCTAACGTGGAAAGTTTATTCCTAACGTGGAAAAGTTTAGTCCTAACGTGGACGATGTATTCCTAACGTGGAAAGTTTATTCCTAACGTGGAAAGTTTATTCCTAACGTGGAAAAGTTTATTCCTAACGTGGAAAGTTTATTCCTAATGTGGAAAGTTTATGCCTAACGTGGAAGGTTTATTCCTAACGTGGAAAGTTTATTCCTAACGTGGAAAGTTTATTCCTAACGGGGAAAAGGTTATTCCTAACGTGGAAAAGTTTATTCCTAACATGGACGATTTATTCCTGACGTGGACAATTCATTCCTATGTTGATAGGATCCCCTCGTGCTGATGAAATGCAGATGAGTCATCCCCAGCGAAGTCGCCGAGATTTTTCCGTGTTGATGGCAGGTGGAGTCCTGACGTGGGCAAGTTTTAGTTGAAATTTCTTCGTGTTGACGAAACAGGCGTCCTAACATGGACGAAGTTCTATTCCTGTGTTGTTGAGATGTGAGTCCTGACGTGGACAGATTTGTGTATTCGTGGTTTGACGAAATTTGGGTCCAGATGTGGACAAGGTTACTCCTGTGACAACAGAATCTCTATTCGTGTTGACGAATTTGTCTCTTTCTTGTGTTGATAAGGTTAGTCCAGTTGTGGACAGATGTGTTTTGCGAAAAGTGTTCAGTACCTGTGGCGTTACATAGGTGGTTGAAGTTGAAATCAGAGTCATCAGACGTCGGATCAGTTGTTGCCATAACAACCAGATTCAGTTGGTAGATGTCGTTCCCCAAGCAGTGGTGCAGTTTATTTCTGCGGTTGGCAAATTTCCGGGTTTTTAGTATTCAATCGTCTTGTACCTCGAATGTCTGAAGGCTCCGGGCGTTTCACCCAGTCGGGTCCAAGTCGCTTGAATAGGGGCAGCTGTTGCACCCTAAAATTTGCTCAACCTACTTCACTTGGTTTATGTTTCAATTGCATTGTCATTTGCATATTAGGTCATGTACATAGTCTAATCATCTGCATAGCATAGCATAGCAAGCTATCCAACAAGGGACCAAGTACTATTCTTATCTCTATGAGCCTATCAAGAGGTTATTGTTCAAATTCAAGCCTATCCAAGTCATCAGAAAGAAATTGAAATCTAAGAAGTCAGTGGATCAAGCAGTGGATCTATCTCCTATCTTGGGGGTATTTGAAGATCATCAAAGAAGTTGTGAGTTGTGAATTGAGCATGGAGGGTATATAGACATCATGGAGGACCTATAAGGCCATTTTGAAAGTGAGACAAGTCATTGATAAGATCACAAGAGTTGCAGTTGAAGACAGTCAACTAGGGTTTCATCTGGGTCAACCCTGGGTCAACCCTAGGTCAAATGCTTGATTGAAAGGCATCAAGGTCTATTTGAGAGATGTGGGGTTCATCATTTTACATGTAGATATGGATGTGGTTTTGTGCCAAGGAGAAATCAAGAGAAATCAAGAAGAAGAGGAGTTTCTAAATTAGGGTTTTTGTGTAAAATCCCCTAATTTAGGTCAAACTTCCAAGCAAGATAATTCAAAATGCAAGCTTCAAATGGATCCTTGGCCAACATGAAACTTGTATAGGATCTCAAGACCTTTAATTTGAGTGGTGGAAGACATCAAGGAGATTTATAGAACTCAAGTTATGGTCCTTGCAAGTTACAGGTCATCTGAGGCATCTGAAATTTTGTCTGTGAAAGTTACTTGTCTTCCAAGCAACTTTTACCCCTTAAGGAGTTTTCAAATGAATTTTTGGCCAACATGAGAGTTGTTCCTCATGATCTTATCTTTCTAGAAAGGTATGGTATGCCTTCATCAGATTTGTGGAACTCTACTTATGACCTTGGCAAGCAAAGGGTATTTTGGTCATTTGAGAATTACAGGTCATTTCAAGCTTATGCCCAAAACTCATACAAGGAAGCTTCAAATGAAAAACTTCACAACATCAAACTTGCTCCAAATGACATTTTGAGTTTAGAAAAGTGATCATGAAAGTTTGGAAATGCTCATAGCTCAAGGTTCCAAATTTGGTCAATTAAAAGGTGAATTTAATGAATAAAAGTGACCTAAAAATGAGATTTTTCATAACATGGCCAAATGGGATGAAATTATAGGTCATTTTGATTGGAAAGAATGTTTTAAGACCATTGGCAATAGTGTATTTTTGAGTTTAGCTCAAAGTTGGAGAGTTATCATTGGTTGCTTATGTATGAAGTTACACATGCCAAAACACAAGGGATTTGTGCACAAGAAGTTTCTAACAAGTTCTAGAGGGTTCCATGAGCATCTATATATTGAGTAGAGTGGATACAATCATTGGTTGGTGATTCATTTGGTTGAAAACTCATAGTTTCATCTCATTCCTCAATTTTGCAAATTCATTCCAATCTCCTCAATTCTTCATCAATCATTCAATTTCATGATCCAAATCCACTCAAGAATCATCCCTGAGTACATTGCAAGCAAGATTTGAAGAAGAAATAACAAGAATCGTGCTATACAATTTCATCCTCCAAATTGCAAAAAGAAGTGGTTATGGCAATCCAAGGTGTTTAAGCAAGAACAAGTGCATACAGAACCAAGAACCAAGTCCATTGATCAAGTCCAAAGCATTGCAAGCTGTGAATCCAAGGGTTTCTCCATCTGTTTTCAAGATTACACCAGGTTAGTGTTTTCTTCGAATTAGCATAGATTAGTTGGCATGATGTAGAATTCTTAGGTTAGAACTGTTAGGAATAAGTAGATGAATAATTCTGATGGATTTGAGAGCATTTTATGGAGGTTACCATTGGAGCACAAATTCTGTTGAGGATTATAACATGAGGATTAAGCTGTTAAAATCTTAGGTGATTATTGATTATTGATCAGTGCAAGGTCAGGAAGGGATTAGTACACTTAGATTATGGATTGGTGATGATGAAATTTCTGAGTGATTCTGAATTGGAGATCGTGTTTCATGATTTATGTGATATGAATTGATGATGATGATATGAGCGAATTCAGGGAGAAAATTAGAGTGATTTTGCTTTTTACACTTTTAAGTTTGATGAAGAATTGAGCATGCACGAATTGATGGAAGATGGGGATGAAGCTCGAGTTCCATGGTTGTCTTCATGCAAACTCTAGACTAGAGGAAGACGAAGCTCCACAAGCGTTGGATTGAGTAAAACTATGTTGACTGAGAATTTGATCGCACGGCCACGATTCAAAGTTGCGTTTGGAGGGAAGCTGAGTGCCTTATGCGCACCGTTTCACTTAAAACCCTCTGGTGGGCTTAAGAAACCATTGCTATCCACACCACCATTCACCAAGGCCCAAACCATTGAACTAGTATATTTACTTTCTGCACCGTTTTTCATTTTTATTTTCTTTTTGGTATTTTCTGATTAACTGGGCCCAGACGCGCCTTGCTATGCGCACCCCCAGTCTGGGCCCATCATCCTTTTTTTTAACTGAAATCACTACTAATTGCACCCCTAACCAATTTTAAATCATTTTAATTTCTTTTATTTTTGTTAATTGTTTGAAAAATCATAACAAATTGAAAATTCCATATTTTTAAGTGCTTGTTTTTGCATCTTTTTTATATTTCTGTTAAGAAAATTGTCATGTAATAAAATTAGCATTTTTTTTTATTTTTGCATTTTTAGTATATTTTTCTTTTAAATAGGTTTTAAATGATGTTTAGTTTAATACTTGATCTTGTTGATTTTAGTTTAGCTAGACCCTTTTATATTTTGGACCCATTCTTTTTAGAGTACTTCACTTAGGACTTTAATTTTCATATGAGATTTAATTCATGATTTTAGGACTAAATTTTAGATGGTTTGTTTAGGTGTGGTTAGGGGAATCAAAACTAGGGTTTAGAGATAACATAGGTGTGAGAAATCATTTCTTTTAGGAGTTGTAGTTTGAATTTTGGGGTATGGGACTATAGGGGTATTATGGGTAAATAATAGATCCCTTAGAAAATATTAGACTTCCCTTATTCTACTATCACTATTAGTATACTTCCTGTATTTGATTGATTGTGTGGTGTGCCCTCTCTGGGGTTATTATTTGACTGTGTGGGGTATTGGGCCTGCTTGGGGCTTGGGTTTGAGCTGAAGACTGTGCTGATGAAGCCCATTGAAGATTAAAAGAATGAAGACCAATTTCCAGAGTTGATGAAGAGTATCTCTTGCTGGCAGCTGTTGAAGGTTATATGATCTAGGAGTTAGGCAGAGCTCTAGAGTAGAAAACTTGATTCACAAGCATGGAAGGTCTTGTTTGCCTCCATCCCTCTCTATGATGCAGAGTCTCTCTAGGACACTCACCCCCTTCCTTTGGAAGGCTTGGTGGCAGTGTCTAAGAGATAGAACTCTTGAGAGAAACATTCTATGTGTTGTTAGCAGTCTGTTTGCCACCTTTGGTGGTCAACTAATTGCTTAACACCCCAGTTCATTCTTTTGATTGGTTTCTCATCTTGGAAATTGAGAGTTGAAGAAAAGCCCTGAGAGATTGAAGATAGAGACCTTGCTTGAAGGCTTGAAGATGAAGACTGATGCTTGCTTGAAGCTTGTAGATGTTTGAAGATGACTTGAAGACAGATGTTGATGAAGATTTTTGCTGTTTATAATTTTTGATGTATTGTTTGAATTTCCCTGACCGTATTGTTTGCCATTAACCTGTTAGGTTGAAAGCGAATATTGTTCGCTTTTGCCTGTTGTTTTCTAGGTTCGAGGTTGAGTGGGACTCCCTTGCCTCGCTTGTATTGCCGCATCCATGCATTTTACTGCTTTATTGTATATATGCTATTGTTTCTGTTTCCGTTTATCCCTTAGGATCTCTGTTTCTCTCTGTGCAAGAGAGGAGCATGATAGACATTAGGTCTTAACCCATGCATGATAACATTAGGTTAGTTTGATTCCCTTTGCAACCATAGGTTAGAGTTTTGTCTCTTCTTTCTCAAAAACAAACAGAAAAACACAATAAGATTTCAAACACAATAAAAGACACTTCTTCCGTAAAAGAATGTGAACTTATTAAAACGTCATTTTTGTCCGCTTGGACCAGTAATCAGAAAAACCCTTTTTCAGAAGGAGATAAAAGCAATCAAGACAGATTTGTGTCGTACGTGGCCCGAACTACGTTTGCTCTGATCTTTCATGCTGTATGAAAGTACGTAGGCATAGGATGCGATATCCTAGCAAGCAACCTTCCCCTCCTTTCCAGTAGGTAGGCGAACTACGTTGACTCTGATTTCTCATTCCAGACGGGAATACGTAGGCATAAAGTGCGATACTTTGCCGAGTCATTTTCTTTTCTTTTTAACCCCAGACCTGTAGAATAGATAGAATAACAATCCGTACCAGAAAACAAGCGTGGATCCCGTCGAGTACGACGAACGTGAGGGGTGCTAATACCTTCCCCTTGCGTAACCGACTCCCGAACCCAGGTTTTGGTTGCGATGACCATACCTTTCCTGTTTTTTGCGAGGCTTACTTCGAGCGTTTCCTTTCCCTCCGTGGGGATAAATAACGCACGGTGGCGACTCTTCTGTCAGCCGGCGCCGATTTTCGCAGTAGCGACACCTTCTAGCGTTTTATAATAATTAATCAATTTATTTTCTCAGCTAAGCAAGCCATTGAAGTTTCTCAATTCTTCAATGCCAATATTCTCATAAAACTTGGTCCTATTTATCAATCCTTAAAATAGAAGGCACCTTTTTCATTTTTCTTGTTTACGTCCTTCATATAAACCAATTCTTTGTTGAACTTATATATATAAAGGCTCGTCCTTCTTCTGAATATGTCCCCCAAAATTTCTACAAACTTACGATGTCGCATAGAATTAGAAAAATGATTCTTTAAGCCCTTGCATAGTTGGCATCAGGAGGTAATAGATTTGGGTTTCAAGCCCTTAAACAAAGTCATATCCTCTTTCTTCAAGTTTCAAATGGAAAACTTACATATGTATAGACCTTTTTCATTTTATAATTTATGGATAGTAATGATGATCTCCATGAGGTCGTCAGGGATAATGTCCAAAGTGTTTTTAAGGTCCCTAAGAATGGGGTAGTTATTAATTCTAGAGTTGAACACATTCTTTTGAGGGAGTTTATCCTTGTATACATATCTCTTGAAAGACATAGAATGGAAATTTAAATGTGATGGAGTATCATCGTCAGAGTTGTTGGACATGAGACTCCAAACACAATAAATGGTAAATTATGTGGGATTGATAATCTATTTTCGAAACAAAAAATATTTCATAAAAAAAGTTTGAAACTTTTTTATAAAATGAATAGAGTAAAAGAAGTAGATGAAAAAAAATTTGCAGTTGAAATAACTTACTGAAAAATAAAGATTTATAGGACAAGAGAAAACACCAAAATTATAGAGGTTTGATCTTAATAAAGTGATATAGTACTCTCCCGAGGAATTCTTCTTGCAACTTTCCACTATCTTTAGAGCTTTTAGCAAGATATTCCCATGAACCTCCTTTTATTAGGATTAGAGTTTTTCAATAGCTAACTTTCCAACCAACAACTAACAAAGCTTTAAATACGGAGACCTCCACAACCAATTAAGAACTTTTAGTGTATGCTAAACTCACGACACAAGAGAGATATATTAGAGGATGGCTAAGCTCACAAACCACTTAGATACGGAGACCTCCCTAACCAAACAGAAATTTTACTTTGTTTAACTTAATAACCAAACAAGAACTTTTGATGGTTTAGCTCACAACCAAACAACACCTTACTACAAGGAAAATATTACACAACAGATAATACACTCTTGAGTAATTTACAAATTTATTCACACCAAAAATAATGATCCTCACTAAGCAAAGATTCACTCTCAAAGCACTAACGCAACACTAAAGTGAGAAATGAGAGATTTTTATAAAAAGAGTGAATAGTGAGAAAGAAGAATCAAAACTCATTTTCTGGAATATTTGAAATGAAAGAAGATCCCTTATATTTATAGGACAAAACAGGGAGTAAATTAGGAAACAATTCACGAGCTAATTAAGCCCCATTTAATAATGTTAAATGCATCATCGATTATGGCACCCAAAAATCGAAGGCTTTGATTTGAAGTTGTTTCAATCATTTAAGACTTCTGTAATCTATTTTAGGTGTTACGAAGTGAAATAATTGACTACTTCATAGGCCTAATCAATTACTTTGCAAAATATGATTTTAATTAATCAAACAGATCACTAAACTTCATCGACGTCACTAAACTTTGTTTGACATAAAGTGTTGTTTTCACATATAGGCACATATAACTTGATTTCCAAGCACAACAAACTTGATCACCAATACTTTGATCAGCACAACTTGATTAATCACAAATTTGACATTCAAGCACATCCATTTGATCCCAGCATCAGATATGTTGCACCCCAAATTTGTCCTACCTTTACATAGTTTCTAGTGCCACTTTATTTCGAATGAATAAAACGACACAATTGGTAAGAGACCGTGTGTAAGGAGTTGTGAGTGTGAGAGGTTGAGAGTTTGAATCCCACCTTCTTCATTTTTTGTTTTGTTTCTTTTATTTTTATTCTAACTTTTCTATTTTCATAAAAAAAAAAATAATAACAAAAATAGTTTTTTTTATTACTTAATTATTATTTTCGTATTTTATTTAAATTATTTTTTAAAAAATATTATTTTTTCACTTTTTTTCATATTATTCATAAAAACATCCAAAAATTATAAAATTAAAAATATTAGAAAAGATTTTATTCTTTTTATAATATTTTTAATGTTTAGTAAATAAATAGGGTTTTAAGTTTGTTTTAATTTGTTTTAGTTTTGACTAATTCTTTAAGTTGGGCTTTAAAGTGGGCATTAGGTTAGAGTTAACCCTAATTTGTTACCTATATAACATGAGTTGCATTTGAGAAAAATGGGAGAAGGAGACAAAAGAAAAAACGGCGGTCGTTCTCACAACTTATCAGAAGAAAGGAGGAACCGGAACCCACGAACCCAGAAGGAGAAGAAAGGGACGGTTCTTCGAAGAAGAAGACGGAGCTTCCTTCGTTAATCATCATCATCGCGACTCAGAGAACCTCAAGCTCTCATCATTGTCCTCCTTTCGAAACTGCTTCAAATCCCATCTCAAGAATCTGTCGCCGTTACCGTAAGTTTTTCCTAACTTTTTAGATTTAGTTAATATTAAAATGAATTTTCTTAATTAAAACTCCTCTTGAACCAAAATTCTTTTTTAGAGGTTAGTGCATTATTTTTAATTAAATCATTTTTAAAAAAGAAATACAACAAAAGAAACATAAAGCTAACATTAAGACCTTTTATTCAACATTAAAGTTTTTTTTAAACAAGATTTAAAACTCTTTTATTAAAGTTAAAACCTCTTTTAAAGTTTTTTTTTCTTCCAAAATTAAAATCTTTTCTTAAAACTAAAACTTTTTTCCAATTTTAAACCACCTTTTTAAAATTTAAATCTAAGTTTGTAAATTAAAATCATTATTTAGTTAAAGTTACTACAAACCTTTTTAAATATATATATATATATATATATATATATATATATATATATATATATATATATATATATATATATATATATATATATATATATATATATATATATATATATATATATATATATATATATATATATATATATATATATATATATATATATATATATATATATATATATATATATATATATATATATATATATATATATATATATATATATATATATATATATATATATATATATATATATATATATATATATATATATATATATATATATATATATATATATATATATATATATATATATATATATATATATATATATAACTTATAATTAAAAACCATTTTTTATAACTTATAATTAGTTTATTTTTTTAATAACTTGAAATTATATTTTTTCTGATGACTAATAATTAAAAACATTTTAATAGCTTATAGTTAGTATTTCTTTTTTTATACTTTATAGTTAGTAACAGTTTTTTATGATTTATAATTAATTTAGTTTTTAATAAATTGTAATTAAAAAAAATATTTAGATTTCTAATTTATGACGTTCCTAACATTTTTTCTCTCAGTTGTATAGTTTATTGATCCTTTATTTTTTGCACTCCATTTTATAGTTGTAATTTACGCGAGGCAATCGTCGCTCTTATTTCATTATTATTCTTGCATTTTCCATGGATGTAATTTACGCGAGGCCATGGCCGCGGTTTATTTTTTATTTCGCATTTTTTGGGGATTTGTAATTTACGCGAGTGATCGTCGCAACACTTTTTCCGCTTTCTTTACTTTCCGCACTTTAATTTCCGCCATATAATAATTTGCCATGTTTTGCATGATTTATCGTTATGTTCATTTCCGAAGGATTAGGTCTAGCTATTTGATCGCCAAGTCAATAACCCTAACCTTTGACCATTTCAAAACCCTAATAGCCTAGGTGTCCCGCCGTGGACGAAAACGCCCTTTACCCTAGCATTAGGTCAAAGAGTCGCCGTACTCTGCTTTAGGGTTTCCCGCCGTGGAATCCCTAATTTCAACCCTAATTTTAATTCAACTTTTCAACATAGAAATAGGAGTTTCAAGACTCCACGTAAGCGCTTCCTTAAGAAATGCTTACTTCCCTTGAAACCTTGACCATAGTCAAGATGTTTCTAACCTCCCTTTCGAGGGGAACTACGATTACTCTGATTCCATTCCCTATCTAGGATACGTAGGCACAAGATGCGACGTCTTGCCGAGTAAACTTAGGTCTAACCCTTAGGTCTCTTTTAGGTCACTCTATCCCTTAGCTCAATATATACATCAAGTAGATAATAAATAAAAAAAGCATACAATAAACAAAAGGTTCCTGTAGAGTACTACAGAAGTTTAGGGTGCTAATACCTTCCCTAAGCTTAATCAACCCCTTACCTAGGTCTCTCCCCGCATTGTGTTTATGATGCAAAAATAGGTTTTCCCTCTTTTGACCTTTTTCTTCGGATAAATCAAAGAGCGGTTATGAATTAAGAATTGTGATACAAACAAATTAATAATTTGATATCCTATTTCCACTGCAACAGAAAATGGCGACTTCACTGGGGAATGCCATAACTTTTAAGGGTTACCCCTACTTTGTTTATTTGTATGTTATTTACTTTATTATTTATTTTCTTGTATATATAATATTCATTGTACCTTGCTTGGGGGTATCTACTTTGTTGTGAGATAATTCCTACACCCGGACTTGAGTGACATTATTATAGGAATGTGAGATATTCGACGAGGCTTGCCGAGAGTGAGTTCCGACCAAGCTGACTCGAGAATCACCGCTCAGTTGAGACCCTTTCAAAAATGGTTCGGTTGAACGAGTATAGTCATGAAAACGTTTACTATTTTCGATTGGAGTCTGTGACACTGGGGACCGTAGTACCTTAACACCACCTTGGCCTTATCTAGAACGTAGTGCGGGAACTATGTAGGAGTAGTCCTACAATAGTTGCTACGCGATGCTACACTCAAAAGAGGTTCTCTTGAGAATATTATTGACCTCCGAGTCAGTCGGAAAGTTGATAATATCCGAAGGATGGACTGATGACTTTGGGCACTTCTTTAGAACCCTTGTTCTGCAGGTACAACTACCCTATAGTACATACCTTTTGGGAAGGGTGGACCTTAACTCCATTCATTGTCCTCTAACCTAGGACCTTTGTGTGTATTTGTGCTGTGCATCCATAGAGCATCATATCACTCCTAGTTTCAAGGAATTCAACAGTCCTTTGCAAATTCGAAAAGCCTTACATTTTAAAGTCTAAATTTTTTTCCAACTTTCCTAAAAAGGAATATTTTTTATCGACCGTTGAAATTCTTGAAAACATCACATTATAGCATCATGTCTTGCATATCATATGTCGGTCTGTAACTCATGTCCAGTTGTCTTTACTTTCCAGTGCTTCTTTGAGTCGTCAAGCTGATTGCTCGACACAAATATCAGACTAGAGCTAACTATAGACACCAAATGTCAGAACAAGAGGAACATAATGCGGAGGTCCGAATGGAGATTGATGAGTTGAAAGCAGGCATGACCAGGATTACTGAGATGCTTCAAGTGTTGATTGCCAGGGGAGAGCCACCTCAGAGGACTGTCATTCAAGAAGTTTCAAGTGTTGATCCACCTCTTGTTTCAGTGCCGCCCTCTACTTGGCCTGAGTTTGGTTTACCTCCTAACTACTCTCCACCTGTTGCATCTGCTGCTATAATTGGTCAGGCTATCAGACCAGTTTTTCAAGCTCCTGTCCTTACCGAGGCCCAACCTGTGATCCACACGGTTAATCAGACTGTCCAAGCTCCCGTTGAGAATCCTCCCTATGAGTACAATGTTACCGGTGTTCAAGAAGATTTTGTTGAGCCTGAGATCACCCGTGAACAGTTTCAGATCATAAATAAGAGACTCCAAGCTGTCGAGGGTACTGATTTCTTCAACGTTGATGCCGATAATATGTGCCTAGTTTCTGGTCTTGTTTTGCCTGCCAAGTTCAAGACTCCTGAGTTCGTGAAGTATCAAGGTCATTCATGTCCAAGAGCCCATCTAGTCATGTACTTCCGAAAGATGGCAACTTACACCAACAATCAGAAGTTGCTCATCCATTGCTTTCAGGATAGTTTGAGTGGTGCTTCTCTTAAATGGTATATGAACTTAGAGCATAACAGTGTCCACTGCTTCCAAGATCTCGTCAACGCTTTTATGAAGCAATACAAATACAATTTGGATATGGCTCCCGATCATCGTAAGCTTTAAAGTATGTCTCAGAAGGAAAAAGAGTCGTTCAAGGAGTATGCTCAGCATTGGAGGGAGTTAGCTTCCCAAGTCGAACCCCTTATAGCAGAGAAGGAACTGACAGGAATATTCATGGATACTTTGTCTCCTTTCTATTGGGAAAAGATGATTGGGAGTGTCTCTTCAAGCTTTACAGATCTGGTGACTATTGGCCAAAGGTTAGAAGAAGGTTTGAAAAATGGGAAGATATCCAAAGCTGCCGAATCTTCTAATGGTGCAAAGAAATCCTATGGGAATTTCCATAAGAGGAAGGACGAGCATACCAATGCTATCATGACTGAATCAAGAAAGCCTCACCAGGGATCTCAACCTGCTGTTGCTTCACAGCCAGCTCAGACCGCTCAACGTCCAGTTATTAGACAAGACCAGTCTCAAAATAGGAACCAATTTGATCCTATTCCTATGACTTACATAGAGCTATATCCGTACTTGGTTCAACGAGGGCTGATTATTACAAGGGCTTTTCCACCTCCTCCTAATCCTCTTCCAGCAGGATTTAGGGCTGATCTACAGTGCGCTTTTCATGAGGGTGCCTTAGGCCACGACTTGGAGCATTGTTTTGCACTGAAAGCCAGAGTGCGTGAGCTGATGAGACCAGGGATACTTGATTTTCCAGACAATCCTCCGAACATCCAGAAGAATCCTTTGCTAGGGCATCAGAAGTGAAACTTCGGGCTGACCTCAACAGGCTATTTATTTGTTTTAGACATGACATTTTATCTTTGTATTGTTTTAATCACAGACCTTTGTTTCTCATTGTTTGTATTTTCCTTATTTTATTAGTTGTTTGCTTTCGAACTATGTTTGTACTTTTATATTGATGAACTGAGCATTGCAACTTTTGATTTAATTCATTTTATCTATTATTTTCATCTTTGTGCTTTATCTTTCAAATATTTATTTTTGTCCGAATTTTTGGTATGCAAAGATTGGAAGGAGGATGACGAAAACATTATACCCATAACTAGGGCTGGAAATGAGTCGAGTCGAGTCGAACTCACCTCAGCTCGGCTCGACTCGTTAAGAATTGTTTGAATTCGAGTTCGAGTTCGAGTTCGACACGAACTTTTTTTTAAGCTCAAACTCGACTCGTTATAAGTTCACGAACAGTTCGGTTCGACTCGTTAGGTTCATCTCATTAGGTTCATCTCACGTGGTTCACGAACTTAAAAACTATTTTTTTAAATATATATATATATATATATATATATATATATATATATATATATATATATATATATATATATATATATATATTAGTATATTTGACATTTTAAATAAATATATATTTTTAAAATAAAATAAAAGTTATCATATTGAAATTTAACTTTATCTTCGAAATCTACTAATTCAAAACCTACACAACTTGAAAGAGATACATTTGAGAGTCTAACTCAAAAACTACTAAATTTAAGATTAAATTTGTCTAAGATTTAAAGTAAATATTTAAACCTAATCTTAAAGACAGTATAATTCTTTTCATATGTAATCGAGTTGACTCATGAACCTAACGAGTCGAACTATGTATAGTTCAAGTTCAGCTCATTTATTTAACGAACTTAATTTTTCGCTCATACTCAACTCATTTGGTTCATGAACCTAGTTCAACGATTTAATTGTCGAGTCGAATTCCGAACTATCTTCGAGTTGGTTTGGTTCATTGCCAGCCCTACCCATAACTGCTGTCAGTATGCTTTCAATCAATCCTTGTTGACGATGTGAGGCATTGTTTCAACTCCCAAACACTGGAGAAATAAGGAAGTTATCCCCTTGTCACCCCCTTCGAGCCTAGAAGTTGGAGTTTCTTTCTTTACAAAAAAAACCCCCGCAATTTTAACCTTGGAGCATGGGTAGCTCTCAGTTAACTTGGTTGTGTTTTCCTACAATACGCCTTTCATATAAAGGTCGCACTCACAATTTTCCTTCGTACACATCAAGTGTTGAAGATGCTTTTTTAAAGCCAAAACGCCAATGATGGTTCACCGTAATCATTTAAGATAGGCAGTTTCTTTCTTTCAAAAAAAACAAAACTTTCGAAAAAAACAAAATAAAATATAAAAAGCCCGCTAAGTTAAAACCTATGAAGGAGACTTAGGCAAAACTGGGGCATCCCGCTGACTATAATCTTCACACAAAAAAAACGGTTCAGGCAAAAGTTAGGGATAATAAAAAGAGGAGATCTTTAAGTCCTTACTTTGAAAGTCCTTAATGTCAAAAGAACCATATGTTGTAAAGAAGCAGTGGCTGCCTTTTCATAGGTCCCTTGACTTTTGAACCATCCCTGCTACCATCAGTGCAATTCCTAACCTATAGGAACCTGAATGCATAATATGAATTAACTGAGCGTAGGACTGAAGATTATCACGTAGATTGGGTGGGAACAAACAAATTTTGAGCCTTTATCCTTTGTTTCATAAACCGTGAACCAGACCATGTTATAACCCTCAAAAGACCTAATTGAAACAAGGATATTTTGAAAGCATGCTACAACAAGGTTGGGTAAGCTTACTCGTAAAGATCTTTGTGAATCATTTATTTTGGCTGTATACCTGTATTAAACTTTGAGCGTCCTGGACCGTCGCGTTCTAACCGATGACTCGTTTATTTTTCATCTTTCAAAAATAATTTTGATTTCAAAAGTTGCATGAACTTTGCATTACCATGTTTGTATGAATATTTTTATTTGCAAACTGGCTTTCCTCTAAGGAATTTTCAAACAATCGGGAAACTTGGTCAAGTGATCCCATCAGGGGCAAAGTCTTCTCAGATTTGGTTTATCCATGAGATTTTCAAGACTCAGACTGGGGCAACCTTCCGAGAGTACAGTAAAACAGTCATTTTCAGAATCAGACAAGCTGAAGCAATTATCAGTTCATCTGTAATGGACAATTTAATTTGGGGCAGTTTACTTAAAAGATCTCCAAGCGACTTTCCATCCTTCCTACGAGGACCATCAACCTGATTACAATTTAGCAAGTGGCAGTGATCTCCGGGTTGAGGAATCAGTTTTCCAGTCTTGTCATCTTACCAGAAGAGTCGAGCCTTGTCGTTGACATCTGCATTTGCATTTGATCATATCTCATAATATTATTCATATACATATACATATACATATACATATCATACTTATGCTTAACATGAGTGTTTCATCCTCATTTGCATTTCTCCCGAGGTCGTGTTTTATCCAGGTCTTACCTTGTGGTCAAAGTCCAACTTACTTAGCACCTACCAAACAACTTTGTGTCGTGTCCATCTGATGTTCTTCCAGATATGACATTTTTCTTATCCGATGGTTTTCTGGATATGCCTGTTCCTTTTGACGCTACTCGAAAAATACGCGCAACGACGGGGAAGGCAAAAAAGGAAAAGGACAGAAGAGTCGCCACCGAATTTTATTTATCCCATGAGGGGAAAGGAAAATATCGAGAAAACCTCAAGAAAAGAACGGATAAGATGATCTCGCAACCAAGAACAGGTTCGGAAGCCGGTTATGCGAAGGGAAGGTATTAGCACCCCTCGCATCCATCGTACTCGATGGGAACCGTTTGTTTGTTGTGTGTGATTTATTTGCTTAAATATTATGCTATAAAAGAGTGTTCCAAAGGATAGAGGGAAATGTTAGAAATTGGGAAAAGAGAGATAACAGGGGAAGGAAGAGAAAGAACGGACTCGGTAGGACTTCGCGGTCCTAGGCCTACGTATTCTCAACGGATATGAGAAAATCAGAGTCGACGTAGTTCGGGGAACTACAGATATATGGGGGGAATGTGCTCGGCAAGGATTGTGGCCCTTGTGCCTACGTATCTTTACTTGAAAAAGTAAAGAATCCGAGCAGCCGTAGTTCGGCCTACGATTCGTTGATGTTTTTATGGATGATGTTATCGCACACATTCTAGCAGTTAGGTGTATTGCTGCTCGCTCGTTGGAGACTTAGACATTACCTGTTTGCGGTAGAACGGACGTATCATATCCTTTTCGAAAGATAAGTTTTCGCCATGCGAGGCAAGATGTCACATTTGATTTGTTGAATTATTTTTTAGGGGCGAGATAGATCCTCGGATATTAACCCCTACGGGTAGTACCCAATTCTTTATCTCAAAGTTTTTGTTATGAAAGGGTGCGACGAACATAGCGTCTTCGTATTGAAAGACGAGTATCAAAACCACCCACACTACAGTGAGCATCTCGACACTCGGAGAGGAAGAAGTCTACACTTAATCCTTTCTTTTTAGTTCAATACAAAGAGAACTTCATTCTTTATTAAAGTGTTTTTGGTTTTGAATGGTAAGTGCTTTTGTGACAGAGAACCCTACGGTAAACATCAGCACTCGGGATAGGAGAAGGCCTACGCCTAACCACTCCACGACCATTCAAATTTTGTTATGAAAAGAGTTTAAAAATGCGCTCGGTACGGGACCGAGGTTTTTAGGTGACAAAGGTTACGGAAAGAAGTTGTAGAGGGAGATAGGTGGCGGATAAAGTTGCGTCTTCGTATTGAAAGACGAGTATCGAGACCACCCACACTACAGTGAATATCCCAACACTCGGAGAGGAAGAAGTCTACACTCAATCCTCTCTCTTTAGTTCAATACCAAGAGAATCGATTTATTTATTGTAAGTGTTTTGAAAATGCACTCGGTACGGGGCCGAGGTTTTTTTAGGAGAAAAAGGTGTGGGTGAAAACGTCTTTGTATTGAAAGACGAGTGTCAAAACCACCCACACTACAGTGAGCATCTCAACACTCGGAGAGGAAGAAGTCTACACTCAATCCTCTCTCTTTAGTTCAATACAAAGTGAACTTTATCGTTTTGTTAAATATGGTGAGTTAGCTTAACCATTATTTGAGAAAATTCGCTTGACGTTGGGTCAAGGGTTTAATCGTTTAAAAAAGTTTGAGGTGAAGCGAGCAAGGTCGATGGCGGACGCACAAGGCGACCGACTTACAAGGGTTAAAAATGGCTCGATAAAATCGAGAGTT
This sequence comes from Lathyrus sativus, assembly GCA_963859935.3. Taxonomy (NCBI): domain Eukaryota; kingdom Viridiplantae; phylum Streptophyta; class Magnoliopsida; order Fabales; family Fabaceae; genus Lathyrus; species Lathyrus sativus. The sequence continues at coordinate 648,695,939 of OZ012739.1, read as the reverse complement.
TGCTTTTGAAAATGGTTTTTGGAATTAAAAGTCACCAAGGACAATAGCAACATTCCTACTAAAATCATACAACATATGGGATTAGTCGGCTAAAAAAAAAATCGAGACATGCGATAAAAACGGCACGAAGTGCCATCAAGGAGTTCGCCGTGCAAACTCCTTGAGAAAAAATTTTTGGAGGTAAAAATAACAAAAATAAGTGGAAAACAGTGGGGTAACACGGGTGGCCGTGTTGTATGACACGGCCCGTGTCACAGTTCCAGGAAAAGATGAGTTTTGGGTCAAAAAGTGGTGTGACACGGGTGGCCGTGTTGTGTGACATGGCCCGTGTCACAAGGTCTGGGGCTAAAAACAAGTTAGAATCTCAAACAGAAGTACAACACGGGTGCCCGTGTTGTGTGACACGGCCCGTGTTGTGAGTCCAGGGCATTTTCACTTTGAAAAGCCACTCAGAGACGTAACACGGCCGGTGTTAGGCTGCCAGGTGAAAAATTCCAAACTTTCTCTTGTTTTTTGCTTCTTTTTGTGGTTCTTTCAAAAGGGTTTCTCGGTCCCTTTGGGATCTTACATGTTATACTCAACACAACAACACTTAAACCAAGAGAACAAAAGATAAATGCACAATGTAAAAGAAGAGAAAAGTTTGAAGAAATGGATACCCAAGAGTTGTTTCCCTCCTTGCAAAGCCTCAACTGATTTTGGCTAGGTGTTCACTTCTCTTCCCTCTATGCTTTGATGGCTCTCCTTCTCAATGTCTCCCTTGTACTTTTCTTTCACTCTCTAAATCTTTTGCTGGTTTTTTGCTCTCTCTATTTTTTCTGGTTTTCTCTCTTACTCTTTGCTCTCAATCTCTCTATATCCAAAAAATGTGTTGTCTTCTTTGATAGTAAAGGAATACTATGTTTTCTATGCTTGCTTGCAGCCCATTTTCCACCTTTTCTGTCAACTTTTTCTGCTGTCCTAAAGCCACACACTTTGCACACCTTTTCATCACCAATTTTCCATTTTTGGAAATGCCTTTTTCTTCCTTTTGTGCAGCCCCACTTTTCCCTTCTATTTCTAGTATGACTTGCTGCATTTTTCTGCTGTAGCATACTATACTACTATCCCTCTTTTTGCCCATTAGTCTCTTGGATGGTATTGCTTTGTATCTTGCCATGTAGCCAATTGTTACCACTCTTTGACAGCATTTGCAAACTGATATTTAGCAAGTAAATATATCATTTGCATGCTATTTCCTTGACTTTGTGACATGTAGTAATTCTTCAACTCTTGCATGGGGTTGTTTTGCCTATGATTGAACATGCATAATCTTGGCCCATAAACATTCCAATGTTGATTTAATTCTTGCATATTTCTTGGATGTTTGTGAACATAATGTAGCACATGAAAAAAATGGTGTAGTATGAAGAGTACCATATCATAGATTTGATTAAAGACTTGAATGAAGATTTAGAAATAGCTTAATTTCTAAACATTATCTAGAGTTGGAATTTTTTTGGTAACCAATGTAACATTCTTGACAATGTCAAGAGATTTCTCTTTGTAAAAAAAAACTCTTGAATCTAGCCTTGAATTCATGAACCTTGAATTTGAAATGATGGGCCTCCCTTATGCCATTGAATTTGAAAGAAATGAAGAAATGAGTCAAGCCTTGAAAGAGGGCAAATTTTAGGGTGCAACACCTTTTACGTCCAATATTATCCTCATATATTGTGTTTATACCTTTCATTCAAAGCCATTATTGGATGTCTGGTACCCTGATTTTAATGTCTCTTTCTGATGGTTTTCCAGATTGAGTCTCGTTGTTCTGATGTTCTTCCAGAACTTCGTTGTTACGTATCTGATGGTTTTCCAGATATTTTCCCTTGATTCTGATGGTTTTCCAGAATCTATCCGATGGTTTTCCGGATATGTTTCTCTTTCTGATGGTTTTCCAGATTGAGTATCTTTTATCTGATGGTTTCCCATATATTTTCCTTCGATTCTAATGGTTTTCCAGGATCTATCCGATGGTTTTCCGGATCTGTTTCTCTTTCTGACGGTTTTCTAGATGGAGTATCTCTTATCTGATGGTTTTCCAGATATTCTTTTACGATTCTGACGATTTTCCAGAATCTTTCCGATGGTTTTCCGGATAAATTCCTCCTTCTGATGGTTTTCCAGATCGAGTCTTTGTTCTGATCTGACGATTTTCCAGATACCCCTGTGATTCTGATGGTTTTCCAGAATCTTATCCGATGGTTTTCCGGATCTATTCTCTTTCTGATGGTTTTCCAGACTGAGTTTTTGTTCTGACGTTCTTCCAGAACCCCCTTGTTGCTTATCTGATGTTCTTCTAGATAGGTCTTCAAAACTTGCCCCGTACATTTATTGTTTTCCTAAATGTTTCGGATTTACCTTCAGAAACTTGTCTTCATCTCATGCTCCTATAGATATCGTCCTTTTGTTTCTGGTTATAGCCCAAGGTTTATTCGATGTTTTTCCGAGTATCTCTGGTATGTTTTAGAGTTCATTCGATGTTCTTCCGGATGTCCCTGAAATTTGTTTCTTTGACCCCGAGGTTATTCGATGGTTTTTCCGAATATCTCTGGTGTTTGTTTCTCTCTGTATAATTTCCGATAATTCCTGAAGATCCCGCTCGATCTCTTCGCTTAAGGGAATGACCCCGAAATTCCAGCACTTGTCGTTTACCTGATCCTACCGCCGTGTGGATCCTGTGTTACTGTTCGTTCTAAAGTGACAATTGTCGCGCTATTCCACCAGTGCATCGTATTCCCCAGTGTAGTTACTCGTCGCATCTGTCCCCTATGACGTCGTTTCGTCTGCATCCTTGCATTCATCATTCCATCATACACATCATATTAGATTCATGGCATTGTCAGCATTATATTCGTATTATTTTGTCCATATCATTGCATCTAGGGGCCAAATTTTCGGTTATCTGTATTTAAATCCCTTTCACCGCGATTTCTCGAGTCTCCGCTGCTCAAATCATCCGGTGTAGCTATTTAAATAGGGGCATCTGTTGCACCCCAAATTTGTCCTACATTTACATAGTTTCTAGTGCCACTTTATTTCGAATGAATAAAATGGCACAATTGGTAAGAGACCGTGTGTAAGGAGTTGTGAGTGTGAGAGGTTGAGAGTTTGAGAAAAAGGGGAGAAGAAGACAAAATAAAAAACGGCGGCCGTTCTCACAACTTATCAGAAGAAAGGAGGAACCCACGAACCCAGAAGGAGAAGAAAGGGACGGTTCTTCAAAGAAGAAGATGGAGCTTCCTTCGTTAATCATCATCATCGAGACTCAGAGAAGCTCAAGCTCTCATCATTGTCCTCCTTCCGGAACTGCTTCAAATCCCATCTCAAGAATCTGTCGCCGTTACCGTAAGCTTTTCCTAACTTTTTAGATTTAGTTAATATTAAAATGAATTTTCTTAATTAAAACTCCTCTTGAACCAAAATTCTTTTTTTTAGAGGTTAGTGCATTATTTTTAATTAAACCATTTTTAAAAAAGAAATACAACAAAAGAAACATAAAGCTAACATTAAGAACTTTTATTCAACATTAAAGTTTTTTTTGAACAAGATTTAAAACTCTTTTATTAAAGTTAAAACCTCTTTTAAAGTTTTTTTTTCTTCCAAAATTAAAATCTTTTCTTAAAACTAAAACTTTTTTTCCAATTTTAAACCACCTTTTTAAAATTTAAATCTAAGTTTGTAAATTAAAACCATTATTTAGTTAAAGTTACTACAAACCTTTTTAAATATATATATATATATATATATATATATATATATATATATATATATATATATATATATATATATATATATATATATATATATATATATATATATATATATATATATATATATATATATATATATATATATATATATATATATATATATATATATATATATATATATATATATATATATATATATATATATATATATATATATATATATATATATATATATATATATATATATATATATATAACTTATAATTAAAAACCATTTTTTATAACTTATAATTAGTTTATTTTTTTAATAACTTGAAATTATATTTTTTATGATGACTAATAATTAAAAACATTTTAATAGCTTATAGTTAGTATTTCTTTTTTTTTTTTTATAATTTATAGTTAGTAACAATTTTTTATGATTTATAGTTAATTTAGTTTTTAATAAATTATAATTAAAAAAAACATTTAGATTTCTAATTTATGACGTTCCTAACATTTTTTTTTCTCAGTTGTATAGTTTATTGATCCTTTATTTTTTGCACTCCATTTTATAGTTGTAATTTATGCGAGGCAATCGTCGCTCTTATTTCATTATTATTCTTGCATTTTCCATGGATGTAATTTACGCGAGGCCATGGTCGCGGTTTATTTTTTATTTCGCATTTTTTGGGGATTTGTAATTTACACGAGTGATCGTCGTGACACTTTTTCCGCTTTCTTTACTTTCCGCACTTTAATTTCCGCCATATAATAATTTGCCATGTTTTGCATGATTTATCGTTATGTTCATTTCCGAAGGATTAGGTCTAGCTATTTGATCGCCGAGTCAATAACCCTAACCTTTGACCATTTCAAAACCCTAATAGCCTAGGTGTTCCGCCATGGACGAAAATGCCATTTACCCTAGCATTAGGTCAAAGAGTCGCCGTACTCTGCTTTAGGGTTTCCGCCGTGGAATCCCTAATTTCAACCCTAATTTTAATTCAACTTTTCAACATAGAAATAGGAGTTTCAAGACTCCACGTAAGCGCTTCCTTATGAAATGCTTATTTCCCTTGAAACCTTGACCATAGTCAAGACGTTTCTAACCTCCCTTTCGAGGGGAACTACGATTACTCTGATTCCATTCCCTATCCAGGATACGTAGGCACAAGATGCGACGTCTTGCCGAGTAAACTTAGGTCTAACCCTTAGGTCTCTTTTAGGTCACTCTATCCCTTAGTTCAATATATACATCAAGCAGATAATAAAATAAAAAAAGCATACAATAAACAAAAGGTTTCTGTAGAGTACTACAGAAGTTTTAGGGTGCTAATACCTTCCCTAAGCTTAATCAACCCCTTACTTAGGTCTCTCCCCGCATTATGTTTACGATGCAAAAATAGGTTTTCCCTCTTTTGACCTTTTCCTTCGGATAAAACAAAGAGCGGTTGTGAATTAAGAATTGTGATTCAAACAAATTAATAGTTTGATATCCTATTTCCACCGCAACAAGATGATCTTCAGGCTTCATCTTGATAAACATATCTTGATCAACACATCTTGAGCTTAAGTACCAAGAACCATCACTTGGTGAACATGTCAAGCACCATCATTTTGTCAACACATAAAACATCATCACTTAGTCAATCTTCAAGTACATTACTTGAACAACAAAGCCTTGAACAACAAGACTGATGAAGACTTCACTTAAGAGCGTTGTAAACGTTAAAACTAAAAATCAAGGAGTAAATTAGAAAATAATACATGAGCTAATTAAGCCTCACTTAATTATGCTAAATGCATCATCGATTATGGCACCCCAAAATGGATGTTTATTTAAGACTTCTCTAATCGATTTTAGGTGTTACGAAGTGAAATAATTGACTACTCCATATACCTAATCGATTATTTCTTTGCAAAATATGCGTTTAATTAACCAAACAGATCACTAAATTTTGTCAACGTCATTAAACTTCGTTTGGCATAAAGTGTTGTTTTCACATATAGGCACATATGACCTGATCTTCAAGCATAACAAACTTGATCACCAATACTTTGATCAGCACAACTTGATGAATCACAACTTTGGCACTCAAGCACATTCGTTTGATCTCACATCAAGCACCGAGAACCATCAACACATCTTGAGCTTAAGTACCGAGAACCATCATTTGGTGAACATATCAAGCACCACCATTTTGTCAGCATATAAAGCATCATCACTTGATCAATCTTAAAGTACATCATAGATAAAGCCTTAAACAACAAGACTGATGAAGACGTCGCTTAAAAGCGTTGTCAACATTAAAACTGAATTAATAGGTTGATACAGTCTTCATAATTGTAAGCACATAGATCCATAGAAGTTGTGTCCTCTCTTCCATTGAGGGGTTGAGATCTAGCTCGCGTTCAATATGCATAATGGTCATATTGTCAGTGGGACTTGAAGGGTAAACTTCTCCATTTTGAAGGAGATCTAAATCTTCTGGGGTATTATCTACTGCTACCAGGCCTTGGAAACGCATAATAGAGATAACATTTTCCTTGGTTTTCTTCATTGAAGAAAGTGATTTCTTATATTTGGTTTGTAATGTCGTGATTTATCCCTTGCAAATTAGTGGAAGTCGTCAAATGCGGTTTTGTTCTTCTTCGACCTGCATCATTTGGTCGTTCTATTGTTGTATGTCCTCTTATATCTCTTGATTTATTGGAGAGGCCTCAAGGATCTTTCCTCCATGAGGTGGATTCCTTGCCCGCCAAGGTTAGATGGGGATTTCATGTGAAGACGACTTCACATTCAATATATCTTTTGGCATTGATGTTCTTCTCACAATGTTAGTGGCTACAATGCAGTGTGGGTTTCTGGTAGCATTGACTACAACTCGATTTTATCTTGGATTCATCATCAAGTATGGTAAATAAATAAATAAATTATAATGCATTGAGATTCATTCTATCAGCTGAGCATGTGATAATCACATGGTTCTTTAAATAGCATGTGATAGCCACATTGGCGGTTGGGCCCTCATCCACAAACTATTGAAGGCAGTCTACTATTGGCCTACCTTGATGAATGATAGTGTGGAATTCATCAGGAAATGAAAATCATGCTAAAGACTCACTGATCTACACCATGCACCAGCTGAGCTTCTTCACTTGTTGACATCTCTCTGGCCTTTTTACAAATGAGGTATGGACATTATGGGCCCATTCCCTCTAGTGTCTGGTGTAGCGGTAAAATAATGAGTGTAAACTATTGATTAACTTAACTCAAAAAATGCAAGAGTCGTCACCGCACTTTTATTTTATCCAAAAAAAAGAAAGGAAAAAGAGCGAACAAAACCAAAGAGTTCTAAAACAAGAAAAAATAAATAAAGATCTGGGTAAGGGGGTTGGTTACGCAATGGGAAGGTGTTAGCATCCAAAACGTCTATAGTACTCTATAAGAGCCCTTTAAAATATTTACGCTTTTTAGTTTGAAAAAGGTTTGTTTGAAAAGAGATTGGGAGATGAGAAGAGACTTATTTTTTAAGATTTCTGTGTTTGGAGAGACTTATCGCCTCATGCCTACGTACCCACAAAGTGCAATATATGATCAAAACCTCATATTTCGTGGTACAAATAACAAAAATTGGTTGGTTTTGATTGATTTTAAATGTAAAGACAAGTCGTCATTTTAAGGAGAAAACTACGACTAGTCGCCCACAAGTATAAGACAACATTTGCATCACCTAAAAATAAAGGATTTTGCTTGGATTATCAACAAGTTTATCACTCAACATCTAAGTGAGAAATGTCAACATCTTAATACTATGGAGAATAGTAGAATTATATCTTAACTATGGAAATGACTCATGTCTAAACTTTATGAAAAGTTTTAAAATAAAAAGTGCACAAAGGCACAAAAACTTTGAATGAGGTAAAGTGTTTTTTTTATATCTTTTTGAAATTGGTCAAAATATGATTAACATTTATTGACATTTATTAAGAAAAACAAAGTTTAAAAATCACTTGACAAAAGTCAAGGTTTTATTGTGAAAGCGGTTTTAAGTTTGAAAGCAAGAAAGTTTTTGAAAATTTAAGAAGGGGAGAAGATGAAGTGACTACCCTAGAAAACAAAACAAAAGCTAGAGATAAGAAGGATCTAACCAACTTGTAGCACACTCCATAGCAAGCCAAATAAAGGCAAAGATCCATAATACTCCAAGCATAGGGAAATGGTCCTAATTCTAAGTCCAACGGTCCATGAATAATCCAAGAAGTCCAAGGTCTAAGAATAGTCCAAGAGCATAACCACAAAGTTAAGAGCACCAAGTTTTTTAGAGGTTTAATCCTTTATTAGTGTTTTGAACAAGATACGGTCCAAATGGATGAAAGAAAAAATGGCGGAAACATAAACATGTGTCCAACGGACAAAGGAAAAATAACGGAAGTATAAACAATAATATGATATGAGATGATAATAATGGAGCATAAAGATAAAAGAGAGATAGGGAGAAAGAAGGAAACATAAACAAAATTAGCACACTGATATCGTTAGTGAGTTAGTAATTAGTCGTTATAGCAAATGATCAACAATGGTTAACTCATGCACTTAAGGCAAAGTTGATGAAGACTCATTAGAGGATTGATAAAATCAAAGCCTCCTAACAACAAGCTTCATAGGTGATGGACCTAAGACAAATAATCAACCATACCTAGACTTTCAAACATAAGTTTGAGTCACGAATGATCATTTTCCGATTACGAGACAATTTAGCGCTATGTTAAGCAATCGTAATCGGGTTTATGTAGAAACCATGACTATCTGAGGCCGGTCAATAACAATGTTAGTGCTAATGCATGCTAGAGAAGTGATATGTAGAGCACTCTTCGAAAGCAATGCCGCACGAAAAGAAAATAGGCAATGATCTCATCTTCATCAAGAACTTGAAATAAGTTCAAAAGATATCGAAGATTTTCATCGATCAAAAGAAAAAGAGAAGAGGAGAGGGAATGTTCAATTGAATTACCAGTTCAAGATCATTCCATATTTAAGTTGATCCACTCATCTTGGTGGATTAAAGTACTAAACATGTCATTAACTAAAAGCACCTAAAATGAATTGAACAATTCACTTTAAAGATAGATTTTAATTGATGGATGTTTATCAACTTCATCTACACCCTAAGTCCAATGAATTTAAAGAGGAAAATGACCTTTAAAAATGCATTCCAAGGCAAAAATCAAAAGGAAATGGAAGAAGAAGAAGAAGAAGAAGAAAGAACCAAAACAGTCCCAAAACAAAGCCAAAAAGGAAAAATCAACACTGGGTAATAGGTTACCCAAAACTGGTAACCCGTTACCAGTGTTAAAACAACAGAAAAACAGCAAAATAACACTGGGTAACCAGTTACCCAAATTTGGTAACCGGTTACTCTGCAAAAACAGCAGCAAAAAGGCTTTAAAAAGATGCAGAAACTTGATCAATCATTTCTTCAAACACCTCATGATCAAGGATGCAATTGAGCACAAAAATTCAAGTAAAATAACAGCAATTAACACCAATATAACACAATTTGCAAGATCCAAATATCAAGCAACAAGAATCAATAATGGATCACATTGTGGAAGATGTATCAAGAACAACAATGGTGGATCAAGAAATTCCCACTCCAAATCTGAAAATTCTTCAAATCAACTCCACAAACCACACTTTAAAGCCATGATCTACTAGAAATGATGATGAAAAAGTGAATGGGTGAAAGTATAGCTCAAAGATTAGTAAGTTCTAATGATGAACTTACTAACTTTCAAAGGAATAAAGAGCTTTGGTGAATTTGATAATTGGAAAAAATTGAGAGTCAAGAAGGAATTTGACAAGGTGATTTTGGCTATCAAAAGCTTATGAAATGAGAGAAATGAGGCCTCTATTTATATGATTTAGGCTTGGAAAATTTGGTGGATTGGAATTTGGTTTGGAATCAAAATTAGGCTTGGAATTTGAATTTGGAGGGAAATTCAAGATCAAATGGTGATTAGTGAAGGTGTATGGTGGAAATTAATTATGATGAGGTAGAGGAATTAAAATGAAGTGATATAGAATATTCTCATGTTGTAATATTTGAATTTGGTGCCAAAATGCTGCAAAATTTGAATTTGCCCAATTTTTTACAAAATTCGCACAGGGTAACCGGTTACCCAATATTGATAACTAATTACCACATACAAAAAATGGTGGAAAATGGCCTTTTTGATGTGTTGTCTTGGCTCTGGATTGATTTTCTTACTTGTCAAAGAAGGCATGGAAATAAACATATGAACCTTAGAGTCTCTTGAATAAAATTCAATCAAATCTTGGGAGACTCTTGATCAGATGATTTGAATTGTTTGCAGATCAACTTCAACTTTTTTTCCATATGAAATTCACTCGAACTAAGGGATTGATATTTGATATCTTTGCTCCAAAATCTTCCTGAAGAAGTTAGTAAAGGAAAAACAAGCATTTTATTTATTTATTTTAATCAATGGTTAGTAAACATAAATATCAAAAAAATATCAAACAAACAAGAAAACAAAGGTGCCTGGTGATCTCTCAAGAACAAACCTGTAGAGGAAGGCAAGAGAACCAAAGCTTTCAATCTTGTTTGTGGGATGAGATGCAAATGACATGTGGGATCTTAGGGCTAAAAGTTAGGTTATTCGACCTGGACAACTGAAAATTTTAATTGTGAGAGTCAACTACTTCACAAAGAGGATATAAGCGGAGGTTGTCGCTAAAATTATAACAGAGAGAATTTGTTGCTTCCATTGTAAAAAAATAATATGCAAATTCAGGCTACCAGACATTGTCATATCAGACAATGGAATCTAATTCGCCAATACCATAATTATTGTATTTTGTCACAAACAGAAAGTGCAAACAAATTTTGTCTCAGTTGTCCATCCTCAGGCCAATGGACAAGCAGAGTCAACAAACTAGGTGATCTTGAGAGGGAATAATAAAAAAATTAGATGATGCCAAAGGGATGTGGGTGGAATTACTTCATAAAATATTATGGTCATATCATACCATCCTCTAATCAAATACCGATGAGACTCCTTTCACCGTGGTATATGGAGCAGATGTTATGCTACTCGTAGAGATTGACACGCCCTTATGGCGGTATTCTCAGTTTAACCCAATAATGAACGAGTCAGGGCTAAGGTGCGATGTCGATATAATCGATGATATTGAGATGTCGCCCACGTCCAAGAGTTCTTTGTCATGCAGAGGATAACAATAAGATACAACTCTAAGGGGAAATGCAGAAATACGACTTGGTGTTAAGACAATTGTTGTTCCTGCTCAGCAAGGAAAATTGCAGCCCAACGGGGAAAGACCATATCATATATTCAATAAGCTACCATATGAAGTGTGTAAGTTGGACTTCCACCAGAAGATCCTTGCCATATCTTAAGACAATACACAGAAAATGGACTTCCACCAGAAGATCCTTACTCCATCCTAAGGCAATACATGAACGCTACACTTCCAGTAGAAGATCCTTTTCGCCTCCTAAGGAAATACACGAACGTTGGACTTCCATTGGAAGATATTTGTCGCCTCTTAAGGAAATACAAAAACATTAAACTTCAATTGGAAAATCCTTATTACCTCTTAAGGAAATACACAGACACTGGACTTCTAATGGAATATCCTTACCACATCTTAAGGCAATACACAAATGCTTGACTTCCATTGGAAGATCACTGTTGCCTCTTAAGTCAATACAAGAACGTTGGACTTCCACTAGAAGATCATTGTCACCTCTTAAGGAAATACACGAACACTGGACTTTCATTGGATGATCATTGCCACCTCTTAAGGCAATACTCAAATGCTAGACTTCCATAGGAGATCCTTGTCGTCTTTTAAGGCAATACATAGATGTTGAACTTCTACAGAAAGATCCTTGTCACCCTCGTGTGAAACACGACTGGGTTATATGTAGGGAGATCACCTCATCTAAATGCCTTGCTTGAGGGACTCAACTATGGGTCTCATCAAACAGGCCCATCTAAATTCCTCGTCTGATGGACTAAGAGTCTCATCAAATCAGTTCATCAAAAGGCCTCGCTTAAAGAACTAAGAGTCTCATTCGATAGGCTTATCTAAGCACCTCGCCCAAGGGACTGGACTAAGAGTCTCATCAAATAATATCATATGAACACCTCTTTTGAGGGACTAAGGGTCTTCTCAAACAGGCTATTTTAAGCACCTCACCTGAGGAAGTCGACTAAGAGTCTCATGAGACAGGGTCATCTAAACACCTTGCCTAAGGGATTAAGGGTCTCATCAGATATGCTCATCTAAATGCCTTGCCTGATGGACAAATGATCTTCTCATACAAGCTTATCTAAGGACCTTGCATGATGGTCGACTAAGAGTCTCATCAGACAGGCTCATTTGAACGCCTCTCTTAAGGCTCTAAATGTCTAGACAAACTCATTAAAACACCTCGTCTGAGGGGCTAAGAGTCTCATCAGAAATGTTCATCTAAACACATTGCCTGAGGGAATAAGAGTCTCATTAGACAAACTCATCTAAGCGCCTTGCCCGATAGACTAAGATTCTCATCAAACAAAGTCATCTATACGCGTCGCTTAAGGGACCAGACTAATAGTCTCATCAGACAGGCTCATATGAGTACATCTCCCATAAGCCTAGGCTCCCCTATGTCAATTAAGTTCTCTGTCCTTTACCAAATTCTTGTTCATGATGGATTATGTAGTGATATATTTGTAAGGACCCTTAGGTTAGGGGTGATATATTTTATTGTAATCAATTCCCTTCAAATAATTTCTTTCCAAAAACATAAAGAATGTACACATCAATAAAATCACATTATAAACCAATATATTGTTGGAAATAAGACCTTTTGTGTTTTGGAAAAGTGTGTGTGGGAATATTAGAGGCTTGATAGATAGTAAAATCTTTTGTGAAAAAGATAACCTTTTATTTTGTTTGATACAAAAGTGTAGGATTACATCTCTATTTATAGAACTCTAAGGAGAACTCTAGACAAATTAATTCTAGAGAGTTCTCAACTCTAGAAAATCCAAGAGTATTATAGAAAATATTACAACCCAAAGAAATATCTAGACACTTCAAACACTACAAGAGTTTTCTAGAAACATTATCCAAAATTACCTAACCGCAAAATAACTAAGCTCTAAAAATCCAAAACACAAATAATAAGGTTAGCCCAAATCAAGTTTAATATTTCAACATCCCTTCTTAAACTTGATTTGTGACTCCAAGCATACTCCTTGGCTTCACGAAAGTTTCCAACTTTAGTGGCTTTGCGAAAATGTTAGGAACTTGATCTTGAGACATTATATACTTCAACTTCAAGACTTTTTCTTCTTGCCCTTTTACTTCATAGCCAAGTGGTTGCTTGATATAAACTTCTCTTTCAAGAAAACTATTCAAGAAGGCTGACTTGACATCCATTTGATAGAATAGACTTCCATGTCTTTGAATGTAGCCTTTTGTCACCAATCTTGCTTCTCCATGTCTCCTTTTGTATTCTTCTTCGCCTTGTACACCCATCTTACTCTGATTGCTTTGCGTCCTCGTGGAAGTGTAATAAGTTCCCACATATCATTCTTCATGATTGAATTGATTTCTTCGTCCATGGCGTCTCTCCACTTTACGTTTTTAACGGCTTTTTGATATCTTAGAGGCTTGCAATAACCAAAAAGACAAAAGAGGTTAATGTCGGTTTGGTTTCGGTTACCTCATAAAGCTCTTCAATTCTCCTTAGTTGTGGTGTCCTCTCACTTGAGCTTGTTTCATTCAACCTTAGTGTTCGTGAGGCTGGTGGTGTAATATGTTCCTCTATCATTGGTTGTTACATTTCTTCTTCTTCTTTAAAGTAAGGAAGAAAACCATACTTGTCTTCTTGAACACTCTTATCCCAACAATCTTCTTCTTCGGACTCCGTGTAACGGCTTATGACGATCTTTCCACTATTATGATGATAAAGCTGGTACCCTTTGGAGTTTGAGTTGTAACCCACAAATACGTACTTCTCACTTTTATCATCAAGCTTTATTCTCATTTCATCTGGAACATGGGTATAGAAAATGTTTCCAAACATTTTGAGGTGAAAGATCTCGGGATTCCTTCCACTCCATGCTTCTTATGGTGTCTTCTAATGCACGCTTCTTGTTGGGGAATAGTTTGTCTGGTAAATCCCACATGCCACAGCTTCGGCATAAAACTCTTTCAGCGTTTTCTTGCTCTTAAGCATGTTTCACACCATGTTAAGTATGGTCCGGTTCTTTCTCTCTTCTACTCCATTTTGTTATGGTGATCTTGAAAATTTTAGTGGGCGGTAGATTCCATGGTCTTCACAATATTGGTGGAACTCATTTGAAGTGAACTCTCCTCCTCGGTCAGATTTCATGACCTTAATGAAAAGATCACTTTCTTTCTCCATAAGGGCTTTGAACTTCTTAAAGCTTTCAAACACTTATGACTTCTCCTTCAAGAAATAAACCCATGTTTTTCTGAAATAATCATCAATAAAGAGGATAAAGTATTTACTCTTACCAAAAGTGTTTGGATTGATTGGTCCACAAACATCAGTTTGTATGAGCTATAGCGGTTTTATCACTCTTGACGTTTTTTTCCTTTGGAAAGATTTTTTGGAATTGCTTCCCAATTAGACATCCTTTACACAGCTGGTCTGTGTGGTTTATACTACGCAAGCATCTCACCATCTCCTTCTTTGACAAACGTTTTAGACTGTCGAAGTTGAGGTGTCCGAATCGTAGATGCCATAGCCACGAAAAATCGGTATCGTAAACCTTGAGACACTTTGCCACATCATTTTGAATGTTCAAGAGGATAATTCTATTCATTGGCATATGCACCTTAGCAATCAATTTATGTCCATAATCTCTTAAGAAAAGACTATGTTCTTTCAAGTGGATGTCATAAGCTTTCTCTAATAATTGTCTCAAGCTCAAAATATTATTCTTCATGTTAGGCACATATTAGACATTAGATATGAATTGATTACTCTCATTCTTCAAGTGTATGAGAATTTTACCTTTGCCTTTGACCAGTATCTTTGAGTCATCTCTAAATGAGACATTTCCAGTTGTCGCTTCATTGATCTCTACGAACATGCTTCGATCGCTGCATATGTTTTTGCTTGCGCCGGTGTCGAGGCACCACTTGTTTCTTTTTTCTTCAACTTGGTTTTGGAACACGAGCAACAATGTTTCTTCTTCTTCACTTTTTTCTTCTACAAAGTTAGTTTTCTCCACAACCTTCTTCAAGAATCTACACTTAGATGCGTAGTGGCTGATCATATTGCAGTTAAAGCACTTGATTTGTGATTTTTCACACCGCAACCATAAATTTCCTCTTTCACAACTTCTTGTTGCTTGTGGATTCCAACTTCTTTCTCCATTGTTGAAGTTATTGAAGTAGTTGTTGTAACCGTCTATTCCTTATCCTCCATGTCCTCATCCATGTCCAAATTCGCCGTCTTTGGCTCTAGTAATTCACATAGTTTGTTTCCTTTGCGTTGAGTTGTAGTAGTTACTCCATAGTCTCCTTTTGTTTAATTTTTCTCTTTTATTTTTCTTCGTATGCTTGTAAGGAACCCATGAGTTTCTAAATAGCCATGGTCTTTAAATCCTTGTTTTCTTCATTGTTGGTAACAATGAAGTCAAAACTTGGATTTAAAGTGCAAAGTATTTTCTCCATGATTTTCACCTCATTAACATCTTTGTCATTTCTTTTAAGTTGATTGACTACGGTCAATAATCGAGAAAAATAATCAGAAATTGAAGTTTGTCCAATACTTCTTTAGTCTTCGTTGCGTTAAAGATCTTCTCAAATATATCTTCATCCATCAATTGATAAATGAGGAAGAAAGCTTTCTTGTCTCTCTTTCTTTACTCCTTCAATGTCTCCTTTACACCTTGGATTAGCGAGACTTCATCTTTCTCATTGAAACCTTTTTCAACGATATCCCACACATCTTGAGCTCCCAGTAGCGCCTTCATTTTGATACTCCAATTGTCATAGTTGTTCTTTGTGAACATCGGCATTTAGAAAGAGAAATCTCCATTCGCCATCTATGAGGACCTTGAAGCTCTGATACCACTTTGTTGGAAATAAGATCTTGTGTTTAGAAAAAGTTTGAAAATATTAGAGATTTGAATAGAAACTTGATAGATAGGAGAATTCTTTATGGAAGAGAGAATCTTTTATTTTGCTTAAAACAAAAGTGCAGGATTATATTTTTATTTATAGTATTTTAAGGAAAACTTTAGACACACTAATTTTAGAGAGTTCTCAACTTCAAAAATTTCAAAAATATTTTAAAAAATATTACAACTCAAAAAATATTTAGACATTCCAAACATTTTTAGAAACATTATCCAAAATTATCTAAACTCAAAAATCCAAAACACAAATAATAAGATTAGGCTAAAATCAAGTTTAATATTTCAATAGGCTCTAAAATTTCTAGACTTTCAACAGAAAAATTACATTTCATACATAAAAATTGTAAAAGAATATCCTGTATACTCTACTTGGAGGAGTGTATCTGAAGTCACAAAATTATTTTATCTGGTTCTAGCTAGCAGTGAATACTCTATTGTACCAAATGGAATGAAGTATCATATGAAATATATCATACTTAACAGGACTTCTATGCCAAAGAAAATGCTGTTGCACTTTTTTCACTCTCATCTGCATTTCAAGATACCTCTTTTTTGGAATGGAAACAAGAATACTCTTCAAATTTGGAATGTCCCTCTCCAAAACAAATACAGCAAATGATTCCCAATTCAGAACCTCGAAAAAAGGCGGCACGAAATTGTCCGATATAATAACCGGAACACATTCGTAGACGATAGCCTCGACAACTCTCGGACTGTTAACTTCATATCCCTTTGGACATATACAGTACCTGCTACTTTTCATGTACTGGATGTAGTTCCTGTCTCCTTCTGACTTTGGCATCATACCGAAGATTTTCATATCAGGATCTTTGTTTTCCCAATGCTGTAGAAGAATCGGACGGACGTAGCCATGCATACCGCCTGCGAAAAAGGCAAGAGTTTTCCTCTCTGAAAGTGGTTTTCCACCGAGGTTTATGGTCCGATTCTGAGCATGGACGTAAGTTTCGGGAAGTGATACGTCTTTCCCTAACATGAAACCTTCTTTGAGATCAGCATTGCATAGAGATCTTATGCACTTCGCCATCCGCTGCTTTGTTTCTGAAGGTGCCTGCATAATGCAGTCCAAAGTGGGTGACTGAGAGATCAATTCATTTTCACAAACGGTAGGTGCCGTGTAATTTCATCTCAAAATTTTCAATATATCACTAATCAGTCATCAACTATCAACTATCAGTCATCAGATATATTATAATTTATCAGCGAGAAAATGACAAAGAAAAGATTGATCTCATTGAACTGATAATAACATACCCAATCATGGCAAGCAACAAGAAAATGATCAGCACCTTCTGTTCTGTTCCAAAACCAATGCTTTCCCGCAATCATGTCTACATAGTTATTCAGATAGTGCACTAGGTTCCTGTGACCATGTAAATTCCGATCATACAGCGTTACCTCGAGCCTTCGAGAACTGAAAGGTAAGTAAAACAGGTGCGCCTTCTTCGCGTCTTTAGTAACAAATGCTTGATTAGCTTCCATCAACTTCATGAACCACCCCTCAGAAGCGTAAATTCCCAAGAGATATGGCGAATGCATTATCGGCTTAGACCCTTCTGTGTATACATACACTTTGAGAGTCTTTTCCATCAACTCATAGCTCCTGATAATTAGACAATAGTATCATTAAACTTCTGAACAATTTTCGAAACAAAATATACAATAATAACAAGACAATACCTCTTAAACATGGAAACATTGCAAAAAAGAGGAGCATAAAGGTTTCCAAGATCAGTTACAAGTGGTGCATTTTCAATCTCAAGTCTAGCTTGTAGTAGCTCTTGATCAACAGCTAAAGACCATCTTGGCCTCTAAACACAAGTTAACAACATAAGAAAAGAACACAAGAATAAGCAATATTAATAAAACAAATAAACCATAATTAGATTAACTTGTATACCGCAGATCGATACGAAGCATAGTTTTGTAGTAATAACTTGTCCATTTCTGAAATTGACATTGTTTCTTGAACTTTTACAAGAGAATTTTTATTCTCCTTAGGCAAAACTGTGATTGAAGACTGGTTGCTTATTACATTGATATCATCAGATGCAGATGGTGGGTCTGCATCATGAAATTTAGAGGGAACTAGAATGTTACCGTAGGGAAGCTCAAAGTATTGGAAAACAAAAATGAGTGCAAAGGTGATGATAATAGTAAGGTATAAGAATCTGTTTCTTTCAAGGTGAAATAAGGAGAAAAATTCTGGACCCATTTTGGTAGAGTTATTCAACAATCATGAGTTGACTTGAGTGGCATATGAAAAAACCAGATCTAGTCACTACTAAGTATTAAGTAATGGTAAGCATGGGTGGCATGTATATTAAAATATAAATTTGTCTCTTCAAAATCTCTATGTTCAAGATACCTTAAAAAATATTATTAATATGAAAAATGCTATTTTGACACCATTTCTTACACCCCATACATACACCGTATGCACTGTTCACCGTATTTATACGGTGAACAGTGTTTTTTTATTAAAATAATATATTTTTTTAAAATATTAATTTTTTTAAAAAAAAATATTTATTTTTAAAATTTATTTTATAACACAAATATAAGATTATTCATTAACCAAATTCACAGTTGAATTAACCACAAAAATCTACATCATTAACCAATTATTTTACCTATAATTTATTAACCACTTTCACTACTTCATTAACCAATAAAATACATACCATTAACCATGTTCTGAGCATTTTTTTCATATATTTATGAATAGTAAATTGGGTGTAAGGTGTAAGAATGGGTGTAGGAATAGCAAACCTGTATTAATATTGAATGCTTTTATAAGCACATTGTTTAAAATCTCCGTATTAAAAAATAATTAAATTAAAGTTTTTGTCCTCTCTATTATAAATTATGTTCACGCTATCAATTTTTATTAATGATGCAGAATTTAAATGGGCACCTAAGTTGATTTGTGAGATATGTGATGTCACTTACATCGTAGAATCCACTGTCAAACAAAAGGTCGTTAGAAAATACAACTCTAAAGTGGTCTTAAGAGAAATGTAAGAAGACGAAGTCGTGTTTTGGCAAGTGGTTGTATTAGTTTGTTTGAGGAAATTGCAACCTAACTTGGAAGGACCCATATCGTGTATTAAAGAAAGTATTTTATAGGGCCTACAAACTCGAAGAGCTAGATGGAAGACTCATTCCAAGAACTTGAAACTCAGTTACTTGAGATATTATTATATATAGTTAGTCATTTAGTGTTTCTTGTTTAATAAGGCGAAAGGCTTTGGCCCACTAATGCACGAACTTTCAAAATATTTTGATTTTTTCAATATGAGGGACAAAGTAGCACATTTTTTCCCACATGGTTAAGTGTTTTGATGAGGCGTTATATCTTAAGAACTATATAAATGATGAGGTTGGATGTATTATACATGCTAGAACTTCAATCAAGTGTCTATTCCTCCCACGAGACTACTGAATGGTGAAACGTCAATGAAATATCTTTACCACCCTTGAGGCTAAATTGACTATGAAACTTTAATGAAGTACCCTTGTCGCCCACAAGACTATTGAACGTTGGAATTTCTATGAAGTACCCTTTCCATCCATGAGACTATTAAATGTTGGAACTACAATGAAGTATCCTTGCCGCTAATGAGGCTATTGAATACTAGAACTTCAATAAAGTATTCTTGTCCTTCGTGAGACTATTGAATGCTGGAACTTTAATGAAATATCCTTACCTCTCTATGAGGCAATATGATTGTTAAATCTTTGTTTAAGGATCTTTGTTGACTTATCGGGAAACTTGCTATTGAAATCCAAACAGCTATGCATGCATAATGACACAAGAACTTTCCTCGTTTATGAAGATTCTGGACACGCCAAAGTTTGTTATGCTTACTGTTATTATTAAGAGAAATATTTCATTTAGGATTCCACCCACTTTTTCACTATTTTAGAACCCAAGAGTAGGCCTTTATGGTTTTTCTTCATAAGCTTACCCTTTTTCTCTGCCATCCACCATTAGCTCGACGATTCTCCTCTTTACCACACCTTTGGAAGAGATTCTAATTCGAAGGAGGCCTCAAATGATTTATGTGATGTCTTTCCACTTTCCAATTCAGTATTCCTCTTCATCATCTCTTTTATCTTTCTTTCCCTTAGTCCCGCTAACGACTTATATGGTTTTTTTTGGGGAACCTTTTCCTCGGCGAGGGGATCATTTCTTTCTTGGAAACTAGTCTCATTTCATATGCTCTTTCTTTCTGTCCTTATCCTCCTTCCAGCCACCCATCTGGGTGTACCAAATAAGTCGCCCCATTCAAATGCACGCACTTGCCATTGTTTTGGCCCTGACTTTTGTGAAAACAACACTATTTTGAATGATCCATCCTACATGACTCTCTGACCAAATAAAGGTTTTTAATCCTGACTTCTTTAAAGTTTATGTTTGCACAGTCTGGCCTAAATTTCTCCCTAGATGTGTTCAAAGGAGTGTATGATAAGAGCGCGACTCGAGGTCTCCATTCTTTGTTGTCACATTAACCGTTAAAGTTTTTCTCGGATGCTTGGATGTGTCAAGGGATCCCTCACCCTCTTCCTTTCTCTCCTTATTCAGTGGTGAGTTGTTCCTCATAATTGATATAGGGTTTGGCACTATCCAACAATTTGTATAAGCTACTTGCTCCTTCCAGGCCCTACTTTTCATAGGAGATACAACCCAACCTCAACCCCTTCTTAAATATCTTTCATTTTCAACCGTCATTTATTCCCCCTCACTTTTACAACTACTTTTGTAAATTAGTCAATATATTAGTGTATGGTTTCCTTCTTTTTCGATTAGATTCAGCTGAACAAGGCTATTATGGTTAGTTTCCACTTCTATGGGGGTGATTTAGGTGGTAAAGGAGTCACATAACCCCTTCCATGAACTAAGGCTCCACATCATGGAGGATCCCTTAATGGTTAACATTAAAAACTTCCATTATATATATATATATATATATATATATATATATATATATATATATATATATATATATATATATATATATATATATATATATATATATATATATATATATATATATATATGTATATATATATATATATGTTTGTATGGATCCCCCATTATGTCGTAACTCTCCAGCCTCAAGGTCATCCAAGGGCATGTGGCTCCCACCCCTTCCTCTATAATCATGAGGCATAGCCTAGTGTCGTCAATATTGATTATGGCGTGGGAATCTAGGGGTGATATATGGAAAAGTAGTGTCATTGAGTATAGATTATGGATCTTCTCTCGGATCATTGTGTGGAACCATCTCACTCATAGAATTATCCTTGGGGGAGCGAATTACAAGTTTTCTTCAATTTGGAGTATCCTTTCAGACAAGAGGTGAAAATTGTGATGTTGCACCAGATTATTGACATTGTTTAGCAGACCATTTCCCCCTTGCATGCCTAAAGTTTCTTGTAGCTATTGGAGGTTGTATAGCATTTCATGACTAGGAATTAAAGGTTGCAACAAAGGTTGCTTCGAAGTCTAATCGTAGAGTGGTTGTAAGGAAGGATGGAAGCTTATGAGAGTTTGGAAGGTGCTCTATCTAACCATCATAGGTATTGAATTTTATAGCGTTGGAACTAAAGAAGGAGTAATTAAGACCGAAGCATCCTCAATCGGAGGAGAAAGAGGAATCTCCCTAATGAGATTAAGATTGTTAGTTACGACAACGTTGTCTATAGTAACCGAACAAATGGATTTTGATGATGCCATGATTGTACAAACTTAATCGACAATCTATAAAAGGAAGAACTTGATACTCTATTAGACAGGAAGATCACTGATCCAAAAGAGAAATAACACTGATTTAAATTTGTGGTGAAGAGACAATGGTTCTCTGTGGAGATTTACATGAATTAAATGTTGATTCCCATAAATAGAGCAATTTTTTCATATGAGAACTAGAAATTGGTAGATATCGAGTGAAATAGAGTTCAAATGTGATTAAGTGACCTTCCAGTACAACAGGGTGAAGGTGGAACTCCAATATTAGCAATCCAAAATCCAAGTTAGTGAATGAGTGAGATAGTAAGTTGAGTCTGTGAATGATTACTTGAAATGGCATGTGTTGTGCTTTATATAGTGTGAGTGGTTAAACCACCCCCTTGTGATCTGATGCTTTATTCAGTTTTTATCATATCAGATCCAACGATGGGGTGGTTTGGCAGCTCGATGATGGGTGATACATGCAAGCGCTCCAACAATCAAGTAAGTTACTATTAGAGGCAATATGTAATTTCTAGGTAAAAATGCGTAAATTTTGATTTAATGTTTTCCTTATTGTTTTATAGGGGTTTTAGGGTTCCTCGTGGACTTCGAATCTTCTAGAGTGGGCTAGTTGCTCAAATGGACTGTGCATAATATAATTTATTTGAGAATTTCTTATTGCACCCTATGTGTTTCTTAGACACCATGTAGATTTCCTTTATTGCCCCTAGTTTTCGGAGATATATCTTCGGACACACCCTTTTCACACTCAAAGAAGTCCATTCTGGATGGCGCCCTATGTAATCGCTAAAGATTTATTCTGGAGATGCATCTACGGATTAATTTTGTAGTTATATTTCTGGAACAAAACCAGAGACAGACATTAACACAAGGTGAACTTTCCAAACATAAAATGAGCATTATAATGATGAATTCAATAGAAAATTAAATAATACATTTCAATATTTCGGTGGAGGCTTGCACATCTCCAAGATATCGTCGACCAATATTCGCAGTGTCGCTTCTAACTCAAGCGGAACTTTCTCTTTGAAACCGAAAAATGTTTGCCACATCGCATTAACATTCACTCGAGTCTTGAGCTTAAATTTGTTGAACAAAATGTTCCCTTTGTTGTCAACCGAGGGTGAATGGTACTCAAGCTTGATAACCCTTAATGTGTCTCCGTAAGGTACGAGATATTGGATTTCTTTTATGATATCGTCGAGGGGGTGAGATCGGTGAGCTTGAACGTCCCTCTGGGTGTAGATGCGCCAGAGTAGGAGATACTTACGGCATATCAACAAATGTTTACTTCACACATTTGAGAAATTTTGCGTTTTTGCAAAGTATAACACAAGAATAGTCAAATTTATAGAAGACCTAGTTTAATAAGGACCACTCATTGACTGTCATTCATACTCCAGATATATATCTCCAGAACGAACCCCAATTATATTGTCCCGGAGATGCATCTTTAGAACTTTCTCTAAACCATTAAAAAATAAAGCAAATAAAAAAACCTTCCGGAGATGTATCTCTGGAACTTTTCCTGCTACATTTTCAAAACAGAATCATATGACAGAGAGTTGAGAAAGACCAAATAATGCACCAAATATGAACTAAACATGCATAAAGACCAAATATGAATAATAATTGAATATGTAACACTTCCTTTATATTAAGACACACCTATATACAATTATTTTTTCGATTACAAAAAAATTAAAACGAATCAAAACATGTGTCGCCAGATAAATCTATCGGTGGTACCCCCTTTGACTTTTGTGCATTCGGCTCCTTTTCAATGTTGTTCAATCTATAGAATTCTTGCATCCTTTTTATAAAATGATCCAGCCACGTCTCAATATTTTTGGTTGAATGAGTCATTCATTTCGGTGATGTAAATGGTACGGGACATCCCGGTTTCAAGTAAACTTGTATAAAATGACTTGATTTTAAAAGTCATCCAATACACATGATGCGATCATTTGGATTTTGGGGTGGTGCGGTAGGTAGTGGAAAAAATGTTTCCAAAAACCCGTAGTGTGTCAGGTAAATGCCTCCCTATCATATGCAGATGTAATTAGGTGACCTATATCCAGGAAGCTCATCCATTTAAACTCCGGTGCCGGACCGCTCAAGCAAGAAATAAGTAACTCATAAACCGCATCAAAATTATCTTTTTTTCTGTACAACCACGTGTATGATTCCTTATGCGTCTTCAACTCATGGATAAGTTGATGACGAACAAGCGCATGACTATCTTCTCCCTTACCAAGTAAAGCCGAAAAGGCTCCGTAACTGCAATTACCGTCTCTCATAACATCGATGATACGATCATACATTTGTGCATAAAACCGATATCTCGTCAATGAATGGAATCTTCGGTAGAAGCGGCGTCGGAGGTGGTTTGCTAATTCTAGTTTCTTTAACATTTTTTTGAGATTTTGGAGTTGGTGAGTCGGGAAATAATTTGTCAACATGTTCAAAGGATGAATGAGACCGTGTAGTCGAGTTGGAATTAAGTGTAGGCTTCATTTTTTTTCCAGAGCACCCTTCGTTTTTACCGATTGAAAAGGTGGTTTCGGGAGATATACAGTTTTCCTCAATTGTTCTTTGATGTGGAGTTTCATGTTGTCACCGACCTTCGAAAATATCTCTTATATTACTTCTCATTCGGTCAAAATAGAGATATTTGATTTACCTTCATTCATGCATCCATCACCATCAAAACTAAGTCTCTTCTAATGAGAGCAAACCTCCTCCATTCTTATTGGCTCACCAAGTTTCACGTTTTTAGCAATAACACAAGCACATGCAAGACCATATGTTTTCACAATAGTGCAACCACACTTTGCACTATTGAATCCTACATTATCATCTCATTTATCCTAGTGAAAAATATAGTTCAACCCCGCCCGAGAAATGTTGCCCACCAAATAAGAAAAAATAATGTGTCTTTGAATCAGTGTTCTAAAATTGTAATGCTCCGACCAAATGTTGTTTGTATCTCAGTATGTTGGTTTTGAATCATGTGGTTCACCGAATCCCAATCTCGATACAAATCCCCTTTGCTATATTCTAACCAAAATTTTAAAGTAGCATGAGCCGACTCAACTCTGTTGGTGATTGTATTTCTAAGGTGTCGGACATTGTTAGTCCACGCGTAAACTATCTTCTCCTTCACTTGATCAAGAATGATGATTTCAATGTATTTCAACAAACTATTTTCCTTTCGTACTTCAACAAACTATCTTCTGTTTCAATGTTGCAAGTATATTTTTCGGTTGGATAAGATTCAAGGTCATGTCACTAATACATACCTTCTCTTTCGACTTGATCCGACATACACTAGGATGTCCAACTAATTTTAAGCACAATTCATGGTTATACACACCACAAATGACATTAAATATCAATTTTTCGCTAGCCAACATGTAACCACGAAGCTTAAATGGACACTGACATTTTCTACCTACCCGTGTTTTCTCTCTTAAATTTCCGAAGAGGAGTTTGATATTTCACGCTTCTTTCGCACAACATAGTCACAAAGGCACTTCTTCTATTCGAGCCATTATCTGACCTTCCAATAACCACACCAAATCCAAGTCTAGATACCACCATATGAATCTATTCGAGCATGTTATCACGATTTTCAAACTCTTGCTTGTTATTAAATTCATTGCAAACATCTATCGCCTTAACAACAATCTCTTGAACATTCGGAGAAACTTCGTCCAAAGAAACTACTTGTTTTGAGATATTTTTTTGGGTGCACCATATCTATTGAAAACAATAAACACAATAAACATAATTAATCTATTGCTGTAGAAAAGGATGGAAAATGAACACAGACATTCCAGAAATATATCTATGAAAAAGTTCTGAAGGTGAGAAAATACTTAGAAGGGGGGTTGAATAAGTATGAAAGATTAAAACTTAGAGTAAAAACTCAAGTATTTTTATCCTGGTTCGTTGAACTCAACTACTCCAGCCCACCCTTCCTAGAGTGATTTGCCTTTCTCAATCAAGGACTTAATCCACTATTTAATCAAACAGATTACAATAGTAACACCTAAGAGCAACTGTTCTTAGTCTTCTCAAGAGCTACTGATTCCAACTGAATCCTCTTAAGGAAATCTTTTACAATTAATGTAAAACTATTACAAGAGTAAGAATGCTTCTAAAAAGCTTTTATCACAATTGTGATATTTCTCTTAAGTTTAAGTACAATGAAATAAGTTCTTAGAAAGAATATGAAATAATGTGAGCTTGAATGTTTTTGATTTCTTTTCAACAAAACGTCAACTGAAGAATTTGGTGGAGTCTTGCTTTTATAAGCAGCTGATCCAATGTGAGCTGCACGTTAAGAAGAGTGTCCAAAAGGTCTGAGCCTTTTTGTCTTCACATCAAGTGAACTTTCCTAGAAGAAGAAAGCACTGAAAAATCCTTTTTGTCTGTGTTCTTGTGTCTAGCATAAATAAGGAAAGAGACGTTTGATTTACTCCAACGGATATAATCTTTGAATATTTCTTCTTCAGTTTTCAGCAAATATATTAGAGTCTAATTGGGTCAGAGTCTTCTGATGATGATTAGAGTCTTGCTGAATCAGAGTCTTCTGCAGCAGGTGTGCTTTCAGCGTGTTTAATATCAGAGCATATTTGAGACAGAACTTCAGTACTGACAGCTTTAGTACTTTCAGAAACTTCTGTAGAAACTATGCTTTGAAAAAGCTCTTCATACAAAATTCTTCTTTGCTTCAGATGCTTCTGACTTGCTTCAGATTCTTCTGGAGCTTCTGCTTCAGATCCTTCTGGAGCTTCTGCTTCATATTCTTCTGGAGGCTACGCTCAGAATCTTCTGGAGGCAGCAATCAGAATCTTCTAATGTATGCATCTGGCGATACAGAGTCTAGCTAATTTCTTGAGTTTAATTCTGATTTGCTTCTGGAGTGTTAATTTCTTTACTATCTGCAGTAAAAACTCTCAAGCAAATTTTAGAGTATATAATTCTTAAATACAAAATTTCATAATAGTTATCATCAAAACATAGAGATATTATTAAGAACCAATCTGTGTTCTAACAATCTCCCCCTTTTTGATGATGACAAAAACATCAGAAATTTTGTTTAATTGAGAATATTAAAATTATTACTCCGCCTTAGATGATGAATCTCCCCCTGAGTTAAATACAGATAAGGAATAGAAACTTCCCTTTTGTCTTGAGTAATTTTCAGAGTTAGATCTTGATTGTCCTTTTAACATTTGAAGGTCAGAATGTCTTGCAAATAACATATTCAGAGTTTGATAATGGTCAAATGATCTGAGAGACTCAGAGTTTCTTTTATAAAGTGTACTTATCAAATGTTCTGAAATACTCAGATTAAATGTTAGATAGAGTAGATATGTCTGAAGTTTCATTCTGGTGAGGTTATATTAAACAGTTCAGATCTATATTTTCTCCCCCTTTTTTGTCATAAGCAAAAAGTAAAAAAAAACTTTAAACAGACAATTAAAAGTAAACAGTAAATGAGATAATTCAGTGGAGAAAACTTTGATTCATTCAATAAGATCAGATAAAGAGTACATGCATCAGAAGAAATATCAAAAAGTACATAAGCAAACATCAGATGCAAAAACATTAGAATGAAAAAAAATGAAAATCTAAGAGTGTTTGGACAAAAGCATCTTCAATAGATCTGTGATCTCAGAGGAGGACTGCTCTTGCTTGGACATCCACTTAGCCATTGTTTCATTCTTCTAATCCTGCTTTGACATCCATTCTGTCATGTCTTCATATTTCTTATCCTGTTTTGCCATCCAAGATTTTATCTCTGATTGACCAACTTCCAGAGCAGCAATCTTATCCTCAAAATCTGGATGTTCTTTCTTTATCTCAGATGAAGAAGTATGATCAGGTTCTGGAGCTTGAACAGAGTCAATATCCATGGGATCTATAGAGTCTGGAGCATTGGAGCCAGATGGAAGGACTACCAGAGTCATGGCCAAAGGATTTTCTTTAGATGCAAGTTCAGTAGTTTCTTCTGATGATGGAGGAGCATCTGTAAGGAGCGGTGGTTCAGATCTCTTGACGGTCCAGAGCAGATTTCTTGCAGCTTCAGCAAATATGAGCTTCGCATCATCAGAACATATGTTCTTCAGATTTGAGGCCACAGAGTTGAATCTGTTGATGAATCCATTCCAGATGACATCAGATTCTTGGGCATCTATTGTTGCTGAGCATTTCTTCTGTACAGTACCTAAATACAACTGTATTTCTTCCAAAAAAGTTTGAAATAAATGATTAACATTAAGTCTGGGCTTAGGATGCAACAGAGTTTCCAGGGTTATTGGTTTTGGTTGGGGAGTAGGTGGAAAAGGGATTTCTGAATGGAGATTAGAGGAGGAGGGTAGTATGGAATGAAAGGAATTTCAGGTTTATTGGGTTTGGGTCTGTTTAAGGCATTTAACAGATGAGGTTTTTCTCTGGTGTGAAAGGTAACCACATCAAAGGGTTTATTTGAGTAGGGTTGGAAGGCAGATTTGGGAGGTTCATCAGAAGCAACATTGTTATCAGATGAAATTGGTATAGCTGAAGCAACAGCTTTGTCAGATTTAGCAGAACAGGATATAGTTGCTAATGAACCTACATCTGACATAGATTGAATGTAGGTGAGAATCACAGATGGAAGGGTCATTGTGAGTTTGGGTTTCAGAGAGGTGTAGGGTCAGATGGTTCAACTCTGTCATAAAAATCTTTGAGTTTGAAACCATATGCCAAATTGTGAAATAGTGATGAAACTTGAGCACAGGAAATAGATGTTCTTTGGTTAGGTGTTGGGTTTGAATTTGGAATCAGGATTTCAGAGGATGATGCAGGTGTAGGAATAGGATCTGGAATAGGAGCTTTAGAAGGTATAAAAGGTTCTGGTTGATTTACTTCAGAATCTCTGTGAGTAGGAGAGATTAGAAAATCTGGGTGAATGTCAGATTCTGAAGAGTTTGAGGAGGTGGATGGTGTGCAGGAGGTAGAAGATACTTGAAACACAGTTTTGAGTGGTGTGACATCAAGAACTTTTGTCTCAGGAATGTTGGGTTCAGAAGTATTGGTTTATTCTGAAGGAATTTCAGAGGGTTTTGATGGTTGTTCTGAGGAAGGTGGATCAGATGAAATTGTTATTGATTCAGATGAAACTGGAACAGATGTTGTTTTTGTAGGTTCAGACATAACTGGTACAGATGCAGTGGGTTCAGAGGATTTTTGTTGTCCAGATGGTTGTGTTTGTTGTTTTGTAGGTTGTTGTTCTAATGGTTGTTGTTGTGGTACAAATTGTTTGATTTGAATTTTTGGTTGAGTTGATTGTGGTACAGATATTTTTGGGGTTTGAATTGTTTTTGTTGGAATTGGTGTTGGAACAGATGATTTTTCAGGTGAAATGGAAATTGGAGCAGTAACAGATGTATTTTGTGTAGAGGGTGGTTTTGGAATAGACTTAATATTAGAATCATTTAAAACAACAGGATTTGCAGAAGATACAGAAGATTTAGTACCTTTGATTTTGATTCTCTTAGCTGGTACAGAAGGAGTGTCTCCAGATTCTTTCCTCTTTAAGAGCTTCTGTGGCTTCTCAGCAATCTTGACCTTCTTCTGAACAGGTGCAGCTTTTGCTTCTGGTTGAGTCCTCTTTCTTTGTAGTTCTTCTTCTTCTTCTTCTTCTTCTTCTTCTGCTTCTGCTTTAGGCAATGGTTGTCTTGCTAGCTGTATAATGTTTGCAGGAACAGGCTTTCCTTCTTTCTTACACTCATCAATATACATCACAACGATGTGCCTTGGTTCTTCAGCATAGAATAGAGGATAATCATCTATAGGAATCCTCTTCTTACTCAGTTCAGAAACATTCATCTTCTTGGGAGCTGTTGTGAGTTCATCCACTATTTTAAGTCTCTGAAGACTTTTGGCATTCAGAGGCTTTCCCATAATGAATTCCAATTCCTCTGTAACTCCAGCAGCATACAGAGCAGTAACTAATCCATTCTCAGTTAGAAGATCTGAGATTAACCTTCCAAAAGGAATCCAGGTTCTGATCTTCTGTCCTTTTTCTTTCACATACTCTCTAGAGGCATTTATATGATTCCACAGATGCATAAAGAGAATATATGGAAGATCTACCTTGGTGCTCTGACTGAGGCAATACATGAAATAGAGTTGTTCATTATTGACATAGTCTGGAGAGTTTGTTGACTTCCTATGATGAATGCATCCCATGAAGATCTTGGCCCAGATCTTGTAGTCAGGCTTCAGATCCTTGAACTTGTTAGAAGCTTGACCAACAGTCATCACTTCTTCATACACTTCATCCATATCCACACGCCCAGCTGGCAAGTGTGAAACTCCATCTGTTTCTTCATATCCAATAAGCTTTCTGATCAGATCTTCTGTGATTATAATCTCTTTGCCCAGTACAGAAGATAGGATAAACTTAGGGTAAACTGAAGCATGGATCCAGAACTCTTTCACAAGAAGGGGGTAAACTGGTCCAAACAGTCTATCAAGGTATTTCACCCATCCTTGAGCACCTATGATTGAACGAAACTCAAAACCATTTTCTGCAAGTGAATCAAATTCCACCATTGATTCACACAGAACTTCCAGCTTATCAACAGGGGTTAACAAAGTTCTTTTTAGTGAAGAGTAAGGAGTAACACCCATGTTAGCAGAGGTCACTGCAGCCATTGAAGATTGGAATTGTGCAGCTGTTGATGATGAAGTTGCCATTGAAGATGGTTTTGTCACACGCTTAGGGTTTTTTTGCAGAGAGAAGAGAAGATGAAAATGCATAAATTTTCTGAGATTGTGAAAAGTGTGAATGTGAAGAGAGATCATGTATTTATACTAAAACAAGTAGGCATACAAACAGTCAGATTTTGCACGTTTGAAACAAAGCATTAAATGAAAAGAATAAAAATAATTTCAAGCATTTATTGCTTCTGAAAAAATGGGGGGAAAATCAAGATTTTGACTATTCAAACTTCACCTCAAACGTCTCTTCAGTTGTGTACACGCCACCTTTGCAGAAATGGAGTGACACGTGTTTGCTTGCATGTGTTCTGAATTCTTTTGAGAAATGAAACGTTAACCAACGTTCAGATCCTCTAAGGATTGTTAGTTCAGAGTTTCACAAAAACAAATATTAAGAAGAATAAATAAGCAATCAGAAGAAATACTTCAGAGCATTAGGCATTTTTGCATCTGTAAAAATTTGCTTCTGACAAATATCATTCTGGACAAAAATCCATACCAATATTTTTCAGAATAAACTTGAATCTATATTCAACAAGGGGTTTTGTAAAAATATCTGCCCATTGATGATCTGTATCAACAAAGGCTAAATTTATGATTCCCTTCTGAACATAGTCTCTGATGAAATGATGCTTAATTTCTATATGTTTTGCCTTAGAGTTTAAAATAGGGTTTTTAGACAAACATATAGCAGAAGTATTATCACAAAAGATAGAAATGTTACTTTCAAAATTTTGATAATCTTCTAGCTGACTTTTCATCCAGAGCATCTGCGTGCTACATCCAGCAGCAGCAATATATTCTGCCTCTATGGTTGAAAGTGCAATTGTGGGTTGCTTCTTGCTGTACCAAGAGATTAAATTTCTTCCTAGAAATTGACAACTTCCAGAAGTACTTTTCCTTTCCACTCTGTCTCCAGCGTAGTCAGCATCACAAAATCCAACTAATTTGAAATCATCAGATTTTCTGTAACACAAACCCACATTAGAAGTACCTTTCAGATACCTTAGAATCCTCTTGACAGCTGTCAAGTGTGATTCTCTAGGATTTGATTGGAATCTAGCACACAAGCATACACTGAATAATATGTCAGGTCTAGAAGCAGTTAGATAAAGAAGAGAACCAATCATACCTCTGTAGAGCTTCTGGTCTACTTTCTTACTTACCTCTTCCTTACCAAGTGAGCTAGTTGGATGCATGGGAGTATTTGCCAGCTTACTATTAGTCATGTTAAATTTCTTCAGAAGTTCTTTAACATATTTGGTCTGATGTATGTAAGTGCATTCTGGAGTTTGATTGACTTGGATTCCTAGAAAGAATGTGAGTTCTTCCATCATGCTCATTTCAAATTCTGCCTGCATACATGTAGCAAACTCCTTTCCCAGCATAGTATTGGTAGATCCAAATATTATATCATCCACATAAATTTGAAAAATTAGAAGATCTTTCTTAATTGATTTACAAAAGAGTGTTGTGTCCACTTTGCCTCTGATGAAATTTTTCTTCAGAAAAAAATTGCT
The DNA here is from genome assembly GCA_963859935.3 of Lathyrus sativus. Classification (NCBI taxonomy): domain Eukaryota; kingdom Viridiplantae; phylum Streptophyta; class Magnoliopsida; order Fabales; family Fabaceae; genus Lathyrus; species Lathyrus sativus. Next base: position 648,663,915 of record OZ012739.1, on the reverse strand, counting down.
CAATCTCTCATACCAAGCTTTGGGAGCTTGTTTTAAACCATATAGAGATTTCTTTAGTTTGAAAACATGATCTGGAAATTTTTCATTTTATGCCATTAAGAAAGGCAATTTTAACATCCATCTGATACAGAGTGATGTTGTTTTGTGTAGCAAATGAAATAAGAACGCGTATAGATTCTAACCTTGCCACTGGAGCATAAGTTTCAGTGTAATCAATACCTTCTTGTTAATGTAACCTTGAGCAACCAGCCTTGCCTTACTTCTTTCAACTTCTCCTTTCTCATTCAGCTTATTTCTGAAGACCCATTTTGTTCAAATTCTATTGAATCCTTGTGGTCTTTGAACTAGATCCCATACATCATTTCTGGTGAATTGATTCAGCTCTTCTTGCATGGCAATAATCCAATCATTGTCTTGCAGAGCTTCATCTACAGAAGATGGTTCAATTTCTGACACCATTCCAAATAGTGATGCTTCAGATGATCTTAGGAAGGATCTTGTTCTGATGGGATCATCTTTCTTTCCAATAATGACATTCTCTGGATGAGAAGCTTTAATTCTGGATGATGATCCTCTAACAGTTGATTCTTCAGAAATGTTTAGATTATTGATAACGCGAAATCGTATCGTTTATTTGGCTTGATTTACATGCATTTATTTGTGACTTTTATTAATTTATCTTGATTTATGTTCTATTATATGATTAATTTACTTCATTTTGCAGATTGGGGAGAATTTGGCCTAAAGAAAGAAAAGGAGAAGAAACAGATGAAAAACGGATGAAAAATAGATGAAAAACAGCAGATACGGATTCTGCTGCTGTGACGACCGTCACAGGTCCATGACGACCGTCATGCGTGTGACGACCGTCACATTTCATGACGACCGTCACACAGACAAAAAACGCAGAATCAGAATTCACGATCAATCTCAACTTAAATCCTTCCTACACTTTCTCCACTCACTGCCCACTACTGGAAGTTACTACACTTTCTCCACTCACTGCCCACTACTGGAAGTTACTACCACTTTCTCCATATCTCACGCATGATCTCAGGAAGTTGAGATAAGAAACATATCTTATAAATAGACAAGAGACTCACAGAGAAAGGGGTGGATTCTTCATCCCGAAGTTCTGCCAAAGTTCCATCAAAGTTGTTTATCGTTACTTTTATTTTCCTTTCCATTTTCCTTCAGTTCAGAATATTGTATTTTCTTCCTGTACCTTTTATTTCTCGCCAAAGTAGAATCCTGCCGACATTGTGGGGGACTACCCAAGGATTTGAGATCAGTACAATTTACAGGTTTTTATTAATTGAATTACTACTTTATTTCTGTTATGATGCACGCTTTATTATTCCGTTGTTTATGTCTATTTCCGTTCGCATTAATTATCATGTCTAGCTGAGTTAGTTTTATCGGTATGTAACCGAGTTAGTAGGATAGGATTCGATAGTAACCGGCATCTTCCCTTTTTACAAACAACCTTTCTGGTCGTAGTTTTTAAACTTATTTACTGAATAAACTTCGTCGCGAAAGCGAGAACTTATTTAAAAGTAGTTTTGCCACGAAAGTGGGAAATTAATTAAGGTACGAACCAACAAGCGACAACTGCGGTAAGACCAGATAGTAAACACTAGGCATTTGTTTTAATAACAGCGAAAGCACTTTAAAATGGATTAGAACCTAGAGATTTCCAAAAAGTAGTTTTAACCCCGAATGGGACAGCGAAAGCGTACATTCGGCCCTTAGAATTATGACTAGCGTCAACAACCATCGTGAGACGAAAGTCTTCAGATCACTATTTTCTTCTGAACAATGTTTGCAAAGAGAAAGAGGCATCGGTGACCTGTCGAATCCCAGATAACTAAGTCTTTGCATACCGATATCCTTTACCGCATTTCTTTAAACCAATTTTCTTTATATCTTTTGCATTTAATTTTATTCGCATTCAATTTTCCTAATTCCAATAGCCTTAGCTCTACGTCGTAATAATAGATAACGGTAGACTGACATTGGTCTCTGTGGGTTCGACAATCTTTTATATTACTTCGATATTTCCGTGCACTTGCGGAGCGATCAAGTTTTTGGCGCCGTTGCCGGGGACCAACAGTCAATATTGTGATTCCATTGTTGCATAGTATAGACTAAGACACTCTTATCTAAATCATTATGTATAACCCATATTTCCCTTATAACTACCACCCTCCATATTATAACTACCACCCCCAATATTTCGAGGAACCACAAATTCCGCTTAAATCCGACCTCGAAATATTATTAGAAGATTTCAATACTACGCACTCTCACCCAAATTCCCCCTATGATGACGACTCCCAATGTTTTGAGAAAACACAAGATTTTGATACATCCAACCTCGAACTACTACTAGAAGAGTTCAATGAGACGTCTACTCATTCTAGGATAGAATCTATGATGGAGCGCTTTGTGGAAACACAAACTCTCCAAAACGAAGATTTTAGAAAACAACATCTCCAAATTAATGAAGACCTTAGGCAGATGAACGTTATTGTCGATTCCCTCGCAACTCACAGCGAGACTTTGGAGACTCAAACCTCCCTGCTTAGACAAACACCTCTAGGACCCTTCCCAGAAGGACATGTGAATGTTGTAACAACCGTTAATGAAGAACAAATAGAAGATCCTAGGGAGATTGATGATGAGCCTGAGGAGAGTTTTGGTGAGAAAAGCATACATATTGAGAAAAATCCACCGACACCAACCGAAAGGGAGGTTGTCGAAGAGGTAGAGAAGGAAGCACGTATCGTTGCTCCTCCTCCCTATACCCCACCTATTTCTTTCCCACAAAGGTTTGTAGAAGTTAAGGTAGACTCCCAATCCAAAACATATGTGGAGGTATTGAAAAATATACACACCAATGCACCTTTGTCTAAGGCCCTTCATAGAAAAAGAAAATTCGAGGACCGTGAAACTAGGGTCATTATTACTGTTAAAAGGGTACGATTAACTTTTGAGGTGGTGGATAAAAATAACAAAGCCCAAATTTGAAAAGCTGATACGCAGAATAGATCCAGAACCACTACCATGCGTTCAAAACAAGAAACCACCCTATAGAAGAAAGAAACGAAAAGGTGAGGGATATGAGAGATGGCTTGATAAGTGGCCATGGAAACCGAAGACTATTCAAAGTTCGATTGAGGAACCATTCTCGAAAGAACCACCATGAGTACTTGCACTCCTTAGCCGTCGAGCTATCGACGCTAAACAAAGCGTTGTGTGGGAGGCAACCCACAAGGTCTTTATTTTAATTTGTTTGTTTAAATCGGCAGAAAATAAAGAAATGTATCGCTTGTTACGCTTTAGCTATATCTAGGCGAAAACTCTCTAGATGACGATCTGAGAAGATGAGCTATGCCCACGGACATTCATACGAGTGTCGCTGCTGGTGGGAACACTGATGATGAGTACTTCCTCTTGACGCGAGCAACATGATGAGCTGGTTCGAGAATTACACAAACAAAGTATCTCAAAATGCCCGCCACCGAAGTAGAAGTGATCAACAAAGACAAGGATAGCAAGAGCAGTAGCATTCATACAGGTTCTATCTTTCCTTTTCCACCTTTTACTGAAACATTGAGGACAATGTTTGGTTTAAGTGTGGGGGAGGAACTCTATCACTTTCATTTTATTGCCTTTTAGTTTGATTTATTGTTTTTATCTATTTTTAATGCTATGTCAAAATCTTTGCATGTGCTGTCGAGTCTTTATGAGTGGTTTTCTCCTGTTATTCAAACTTCCCCAAAATTTCAAAATTTCAAAATTTCAACCTCCAACAAAATTTTTTGATTCATGACATGGTACTCTGAAAGTATATAGGCTGTTTAGGCTATGTTAGAAAAACTTGGGAAAGTTTTGATAAAATTGATATCGTCCTGACAACCTTAACCCCCTAAATATGCAAAATAAATTTGAGTACCCATTATGCCGAGACCTTAAAACTCCAGGTTCTTGTAGTAATCCCTAAGTAGTTTATTTAAGCAGTCAGCACCATCCTAAACACACTAAGTAAGAAACCGATGCAAATAAGTGTATGATCTCTAGGTTAAAATGAGAAAACTAAGAAAGAAAAGAAAAAAAAATTATGAAGAAAAAGACATGTTCCTTCTAAGTTAGGTGCTCCTCACCCGAGCACTTAGCCTAACGGTACAAACTCTTTAAGTTCAATTGATGCTTAAGCATATTTGCAGAAAAAAATGAAATAATAATGAGATCGTAGTCACTAACAGGTCTACTTGCCATGAATGTGTATGGATAACGGGCTTAATGTGATTGCACTATAATGAAATGGGGTGAAAGAGAGCATGAGTTATAGGTTGAGTTATAATGGTATGATTCCGATTGGTTTGCATAAGTAGGGAGTTTTTGAAATTGTGTCGTTATGATATCCTTGGTATTAATATTTAGTACCTATCGATCTAACATTAGGCTAGCAGCCACGTATGATTAGAGTTTCGTCGTGACTTTGTTTCGAACTATGCTTATTTCTTTTTACTGTGTTGGTCGATTGCTTGAGGACAAGCAATGGTTTAAGTGTGGGGATGTTTGATAACGCGAAATCATATTGTTTATTTGGCTTGATTTACATGCATTTATTTGTGACTTTTATTAATTTATCTTGATTTATGTTCTATTATATGATTAATTTACTTCGTTTTGCAGATTGGGGAGAATTCGGACTAAAGAAAGAAAAGGAGAAGAAACAGATGAAAAACAGATGTAAAATAGATGAAAAACAGGAGATACGAATTCTGTGCTGTGACGACCATCACAGGTCCATGACGACCGTCATGCGTGTGACGACCGTCACATTTCATGATGACCGTCACGCAGACAAAAAACGCAGAATCAGAATTCACGATCAATCTCAACTTAAATCCTTCCTACAGTTTCTCCACTCACTGCCCACTACTGGAAGTTACTACACTTTCTCCACTCACTGCCCACTACTGGAAGTTACTACCACTTTCTCCATATCTCACGCATGATCTCAGGAAGTTGAGATAAGAAACATCTCTTATAAATAGACAAGAGACTCACAGAGAAAGGGGTGGATTCTTCATCCCGAAGTTCTGCCAAAGTTCCATCAAAGTTGTTTATCGTTACTTTTATTTTCCTTTCCATTTTCCTTCAGTTCAGAATATTGTATTTTCTTCTTGTACCTTTTATTTCTCGCCAAAGTAGAATCCTGCCGACATTGTGGGGGACTAACCAAGGATTTGAGATCAGTACAATTTACAGGTTTTTATTAATTGAATTACTACTTTATTTCTGTTATGATGCACGCTTTATTATTCCGTTGTTTATGCCTATTTTCGTTCGCATTAATTATCATGTCTAGCTGAGTTAGTTTTATCGGTATGTAACCGAGTTAGTAGGATAGGATTCGATAGTAACCGGCATCTTCCCTTTTTACAAACAACCTTTCTGGCCGTAGTTTTTAAACTTATTTACTGAATAAACTTCGTCGCGAAAGCGAGAACTTATTTAAAAGTAGTTTTGCCACGAAAGTGGGAAATTAATTAAGGTACGAACCAACAAGCGACAGCTGCGGTAAGACCAGATAGTAAACACTAGGCATTTGTTTTAATAACAGCGAAAGCACTTTAAAATGGATTAGAACCTAGAGATTTCCAAAACGTAGTTTTAACCCCGAATGAGACAGCGAAAGCGTACATTCGGCCCTTAGAATTATGACTAGCGTCAACAACCATCGTGAGACGAAAGTCTTCAGATCACTATTTTCTTCTGAACAATGTTTGCAAAGAGAAAGAGGCATCGGTGACCTGTCGAATCCCAGATAACTAAGTCTTTGCATACCGATATCCTTTACCGCATTTCTTTAAACCAATTTTCTTTATATCTTTTGCATTTAATTTTATTCGTATTCAATTTTCCTAATTCCAATAGCCTTAGCTTTATGTCGTAATAATAGATAACAGTAGATTGACATTGGTCTCTGTGGGTTCGACAATCTTTTATATTACTTCGATATTTCCGTGCACTTGCGGAGCGATCAATTATTCATTTGAGAAGTTAAAGGAATAGCATCTGGCTTTGCTTCTGGTTCCTTCACTTGAATTTTGTCTACTTCTGGGACTTCAGAGTCAATGAAGACTACTTCTCTATCTGCAGTGTTTTCAGACTGCTTTGGCTTTTCAGAGCCAAGCTTATCATCAAATCTGACATGAATGGATTCTTCCACAATCTGTGTCTCAGTGTTGTATACTCTGTAGCCTTTAGAGCGTTCAGAATATCCAAGCATGAAACACTTCTGTGCTTTGGAATCAAACTTGTTCAGATTTTCCTTAGTATTTAACATATAGCAAATACATCTAAAAGGATGAAATATTAAATGTTGGGCTTTCTGTTCTTCCACAGTTCATATGGAGTCTTTTTCAGAAGAGGTCTTACAGACACTCTGTTCTGAATGTAACAGGCTGTGTTGATTGCTTCTGCCCAAAAGTGTTTTGCCAGATTTGTCTCATTGATCATGGTTCTGGCCATTTCTTGCAGAGTTCTGTTTTTCCTCTCTACAACCCCATTTTGTTGTGGAGTTCTAGGACAGGAAAAATCATGAGCAATGTTATTTTCAGAAAAATATTTTTCAAAATATTTATTTTCAAATTCACCACCATGATCACTTCTGACTTTTATAATTTTGAAATCTTTTTCATTCTGGACTTGCTTGCAGAAGTCAAAGAACACAGAATGTGACTCATCCTTGTGTTTTAAGAACTTTACCCATGTCCATCTACTATAGTCATCAACAATGACTAATCCATACTTCTTGCCTCTGATGGATGCAGTTTTCACTGGTCCATACAGATCTATATGAAGTAATTCTAATGGTTTGGAAGTAGAAACAACATTTTTTGATTTAAAAGATGATTTTGAAAACTTCCCTTTTTGGCATGCTTCACAAAGAGCATCTGAAGTGAACTTCAGATTAGGGAGTCCTCTGACAAGATTAAGTTTATTAATCTGAGATATACGTCTCATATTAATATGGCCCAATCTTCTGTGCCAAACCCATTGCTCTTCATTAACAGACAAGAGGCATTTAACATTTTGAACTTTAAGTTCTGAAAGATTTATTTTATAAATGTTGTTTTTCCTCTTACCACTAAATAGGATAGAGCCATCCTTTTGACTAATAGCTTTACAACATTTTTGATTAAAGGTAATATCATAACCATTGTCACTTAATTGACTTATGGACAATAAGTTATGCTTTAACCCTTCAACAAGTAAAACATTAGTAATAGAGGGAAGTTTACCATTTCCAATGGTGCCAGATCCAATGATCTTGCCCTTCTGGTTCCCTCCAAACTTCACATCACCTCCAGATCTAAGTTCCAGGCTTTGGAACATAGACTTTTCTCCTGTCATGTGTCGTGAGCATCCAGAGTCCAGGTACCATGATTGGCGTCCCGACCTTGCTGCTAAGAACATCTGCAACAGGAATTATTTTACTTTTAGGTACCCAGATCTTCTTGGGTCCTTTAGGGTTAGTGGTTCTGGAGGTTTGTCTAAACTTCTGTTTTTCAACATAATGTTTATTCTGACTTGCCTTGGGTTTAAACACATAAGTATTCTTCTCAGAGCTTGTGTGTTTAATGTCATTTAAGTGACCAAACTTAAATTGAGAGTACAGAGGTATCTTCTTGATGAAGAGTTTGTCAACAAATTTTGGATTACTTCCAGAGGAAGATTCATATCCAATACCTCTTCTGTTGTTCCCACTAACACCATAGATCATAGAAGCCATCTTGCTTCTGTCTATGCTCTTAGTAAGAAATCTCTGAAAGCTAGAGTCATATTTTTCTAAAATGTTTTCACATGACTTAGCCTCAGATTCAGATTCTTGTTGAGTTATTTCAAAGTCATTTTTAATTTTCAGATTAATTTCTTTTTGCTCAACAAGTTCTGTCTTCAGAAGATCAATCTCAGATTCAAGACTGCTTTTCAGCTTCTTGTATTTGAGTTTGATATTGTTATAGCTTTTCAGAACTTCTGATAAAACTTTGACAAGTTCTTCTTTAGTAAGTTTACCCATTACCTCTTCAGCATCATCGTCAGATTCAGAATCAGATTCAGATCCTGAAGTTCCTTCTTCCTGATCTTCTGTGCTGGCCATCAGTGCAACATTAACACATTCTTCTTCTGATTCAGAAGATGATTCAGATTCATCTGATTCATCCCATGTTGCCATCAGAACCTTCTTCTTTTTGTTAAACTTCTTCTTGGGGTTTTCTCCTTGAAGTTTGGGGCAATCATTCTTGTAATGCCCAGGTTCTTTGCATTCATAGCATACAACTTCTTTCTTGCCAGATCTTCTGTGCCCAGAAGATTCCTTTCTATGATTAGATTTTCTGAAGTTGTTGAACTTCTTTCCCTTGTGCTTCCAGAGTCTGTTGATCCTTCTGGACAACATGGATAACTCATCTTCTTCTTCAGAAGAAGATCCTTCAGAGCTTTCTTCAATAACCTCCAAAGCTTTAACAGATTTATTAGATTTTAAAGCAATAGATTTAACTTTTTCTTTCTTCTGAGGTTCATCTTCCTCAAGCTCAATTTCATGGCTCCTCAGTGAGCTGATGAGTTCTTCTAAAGAGATCTTGTTCAGATCTTTAGCCATCTTCAGCGCTGTCACCATAGGTCTCCATCTGGTAAGTAGACTTCTGATGATTTTCTTTACATGATCTGATGTGGAGTATCCCTTGTCCAGAACCTTTAGACCAGCTGTGAGGATCTGAAATCTAGAGAACATAGCTTCAACAGATTCAGAGTCTTCCATCTTGAAGGTTTCATACTTCTGGATCAGAGCCAGAGCCTTTGTTTCCTTGACTTGAGAGTTTCCCTCATGAGTCATCTTTAAGGATTCAAACATATCAAATGCAGTTTCCCTGTTTATAATTTTTTCATACTCAGTATGAGATATTGCATTCAATAATATTGTTCTGGCCTTGTGATGATTTCTAAAATCTTTCTTCTGAGCATCTGTCATAGATTTTCTGTCTATCTTCTTGTCATTCCCATCTGTGGGATGAACATATCCATCTATGACCAGATCCCATAAATCAACATCATATCCAAGGAAAAAACTTTCAATTCTGTCTTTCCAGTAATCAAATTTCTCCCCATCAAACATAGGGGGTTTGGTGCTGATTCTGTCCCTTTCTTCATATTTGTTGTTAGTGTTAGATATTGTATTATCAGTCATAGTAACAACCAAATATATATCAAAGTATTTCTCTCTGGATCTTTACTGTCACTGTTAAGTGGCAGCACACACAGAACCGGAGCTCTGATGCCAACTGAAGGTGAGAAAATACTTAGAAGGGGGGTTGAATAAGTATGAAAGATTAAAACTTAGAGTAACAGCTCAAGTATTTTTATCCTGGTTCGTTGAACTCAACTACTCCAGTCCACCCTTCCTAGAGTGATTTGCCTTTCTCAATCAAGGACTTAATCCACTATTTAATCAAACAGATTACAATAGTAACACCTAAGAACAACTGTTCTTAGTCTTCTCAAGAGCTACTGATTCCAACTGAATCCTCTTAAGGAAATCTTTTACAATTAATGTAAAACTATTACAAGAGTAAGAATGTTTCTAAAAAGCTTTTATCACAACTGTGATATTTCTCTTAAGTTTAAGTACAGTGAAATAAGTTCTTAGAAAGAATATGAAATAATGTGAGCTTGAATGTTTTTGATTTCTTTTCAACAAAACGTCAACTGAAGAATTTGGTGGAGTCTTGCTTTTATAGGCAGTTGATCCAATGTGAGCTGCACGTTGAGAAGAGTGTCCAAAAGGTCTGAGCCTTTTTGTCTTCACATCAAGTGACATTTCCTAGAAGAAGAAAGCACAGAAAAATCCTTTTTGTCTGTGTTATTGTGTCTAGCATAAATAAGGAAAGAGACGTTTGATTTACTCCAACGGATATAATCTTTGAATATTTCTTCTTCAGTTTTCAGCAAATATATCAGAGTCTAATTGGGTCAGAGTCTTCTGATGATGATTAGAGTCTTGCTGAATCAGAGTCTTCTGCAGCAGGTGTGCTTTCAGCGTGTTTAATATCAGAGCATATTTGAGACAGAGCTTTAGTACTGGCAGCTTTAGTACTTTCAGAAACTTCTGTAGAAACTATGCTTTGAAAAAGCTCTTCATACAAAATTCTTCTTTGCTTCAGATGCTTCTGACTTGCTTCAGATTCTTCTGGAGCTTCTGCTTTAGATCCTTCTGGAGCTTCTGCTTCAGATTCTTTTGGAGGCTACGCTCAGAATCTTCTGGAGGCAGCAATCAGAATCTTCTAATGTATGCATCTGGCGCTACAGAGTCTAGTTAATTTCTTGAGTTCAATTCTGATTTGCTTCTGGAGTGTTAATTTCTTTACTATCTGCAGTAAAAACTCTCAAGCAAATTTTAGAGTATATAATTCTTAAATACAAAATTTCATTATAGTTATCATCAAAACATAGAGATATTATTAAGAACCAATCTGTGTTCTAACAAGTTCATGTTCAGCACGTTCCGAAAATACATCTCCGGACATTGCATAAGTTTTTTCAGCAAAGTTTCATGATTAATGTGACCGATGCAGAATAAAATGAACAATCTTACCTGGAATTCGATATTCTTTTATTCCTTATGATATGTTGAACCAAAAGGATGGAGATTTGGAGTGAAATATGAGATTGAGAATGTAACGTTTTTAGGGTGAGGGTTAAAGTTGAAATGAAGAATATCAACAATGGGGGTACTGATCATGCAGTTTGATACTATATCAGATACTTCTGGAGATATATCCCGAAACAATCTGACATGCAAAGGTGACAAAAAAATTCAAATTGCCGCTCACATCTTTTGGAGATATATCTCAGAAACATCCAATGGACTGATTAATTTCATCCACTGGATTGATATATTTTCAAATAAATCCTTAGCAACTGTATGGGATGTGCCATTCAAAATGATCTTTTTTAAGTGTAAAAATGATGCGTCCGAAGATATATCTCCAAAAAATAGAGACGGTATTATAAATCTGCATGTATTTAAGAAATACATAGAATGGATTAACAAATTCTCATTTATTTTACAATCCTTCTTTAATCATTTTTGTGCATCAAGTGGTTTCATGTCCTTAAAATTGGCTATGTTCATTATTTTAATAAAAAAATTAAAAATATAACATTTTGGACTTTACTATTTTTTAGTGTGATATTTTAGAAAAAAATTTCAAAAATATATAATGGTATGAAAGATTCACAAAAATAGTAAAGACACCACTAACTATTGGGATATGTAGCATGATAATTTAATGAACTTTTAGAATATTTAGGAGTTATCATTATGACCCACCGCTACTGCAATCTGCATGTGGTCAAAATCAAAGACCATAAAGAGACCTGGCATCTTAATTTCCACATTGGCTTCTACTCTATCCATTTTAAGTATCCTGTTAATAATTGTTTTATTTAAACTATATGATGTCTTAAAAAATATTAAATGAATTGATGTTAATGATAAAATTTATTCCTTTTACTAAAATATTTTTGTTAATTGCAATCGAATAAAGTGAAAGTTAATAATAATTAAGAGAACAATTATGAGCAACTAAACAATTATGATTTATAAATGTGATAAGTAACTAATTATTTTTTCAGCTTTTCTTCAAGAATAGGATTGCTCAATGACAGCTTCTAAAGTTATTACATCATTCCCTCTTTTTTCTTTTTTTGCTAAAGAAACTAATAATAACAATATTTTCACTGTCCTTCTAGAGAGAGAGGAAAGCCGTGAAATCGGGTGGTGACGGAATCACGGTAACTTCCGAACAACAACAACAACAACGTTTCTGTTCTGTCTTGCTTCAATTTTCCTATGTCGGATTTGTAAGTACCAGGTAGTTCTTGTCTCACCTTGAGTGCCAACTTGATGCATGTTGTTAAGTGAAACAACATAAATTTATAATTGTCTTAAACAACTTGTTTATTTCTTGGTTCTCACTGGATCTGGTTTATTGTTGTGTTATAATATGTAGAGTTCATATATCTGGTTGGTAGTACAAATTGGCACTCAAGTCAACTCATGATTGTTGAGTCAAGAACGGTTGCGGTCGCATAAAGGTTTTTTCAATTTTGATCGGTACAGGTGTTGTACTAATAGCTCGTTGCAATATGAATTAATCATAATTTATTCTTTATCGTAAAAACGGAGAACAGTATCGGTATCGATGCCTTCAAATACTGTTTTGTTGCTGCCGTTTTTGTGATAATAGCAGTTGAATAATTCTACTAAAATGGGTCAACAAGTTTTCTCCTTATTTCATCTTGAAAGAAAGAAGCTCTTATGCTTTATTATTATCATTACTTTTGCAATCATTTTAGCATTCCAATATTTTGAGCTTCCTTATGGTTACATTCTAGGACCCTCTAAATTTGCTTCTGAAAAAACATCAACATTATCAAATACTACTATAATTCATCAACCTGCAGATTCACCTTCTGCATCTGAAATTTTTGAGAGTGTTGCCCTTTTGAATCAAACATATTCACAACATCCTTTTGAAAATGTTAATGAAACTAGGTTGCATGAGGAAAATGATACTATGTTCAACAATTCATATCCTAGTTTTCATTCCCCTTCTCCTAGTCCTGCAATTGCGCCAACAAATTTGACTCCTACTCCTGCAAGTCCTCCAACAAAAATGCTATCAAATGATTCTGAAATTGCTGATTCTATGAATGATGAGAGGTTCAAGCCATTACAAGACGATGATGTCAATGTAATTAGCAGCAACCAGTCTTCTGTCACAATTTTGCCTAAGGAGATGAGTGGTTCTGTTATTAAAGTTCCAGAGACGACATCGATCTCGGATATGAACAAGTTATTGCTTCAAAGCTATGCTTCGTATCGATCTATGGTATATACAAGTCAATGTAATTTGTTTTATTAATATTGCTTATTCTTGTGTTCTTTTCTTATGTTGTTAACTTGTGTTTAGCGGCCAAGATGGTCTTCAGCTGTTGATCAAGAGTTACTACAAGCTAGACTTGAGATTGAAAATGCACCACTTGTAACTGATCTTGGAAACCTTTATGCTCCCCTTTTTCGCAATGTTTCCATGTTTAAGAGGTATCGGCTCGTTATTATTGTATATTTTGTTTCAAAAATTGTTCAGAAGTTTAATGATACTATTGTCTAATTATCAGGAGCTATGAGTTGATGGAAAAGACTCTCAAAGTGTATGTATACACAGAAGGGTCTAAGCCGATAATGCATTCGCCATATCTTTTGGGAATTTACGCTTCCGAGGGATGGTTCATGAGGCTGATGGAAGTTAATAAAGCATTTGTTACTAAAGACGCGAAGAAGGCGCACCTGTTTTACTTACCTTTCAGTTCTCGAATGCTTGAGGAAACATTGTACGATCAAAATTCGCATAGTCACAGGAATCTAATGCAGTATCTAAATAACTATGTAGACATGATTGCTGGAAAGCATCGGTTCTGGAACAGAACAGGAGGCGCTGATCATTTTCTTGTGGCTTGCCATGATTGGGTATGCTTTTATCAATTCAATGGATCAGTTTTTTCTGTGTCAGTTTGTTAAGGCTTTGTTCGGTAAAAATAACTGATAGCTGATACCGTAGCTGGTAGCTGATAGTTGATAACTGATATCTGATAAATTGAAAATTTTGAGATGAAATTACACAGAACCTATAATTTATGAAACTAAATTGATATACCAGTCACCCTTTTTGGATTGCATTATGCAGGCACCTTCCGAAACAAAGCAGCGGATGGCGAAGTGCATAAGATCTCTATGTAATGCTGATGTCAAAGAAGGTTTCATGTTAGGTAAAGACGTGTCACTTCCCGAAACTTATGTCCGCAATGCTAAGAATCCAACCAGAGACCTCGGTGGAAAACCACTTTCAAGGAGGAAAACTCTTGCCTTTTTCGCAGGCGGTATGCACGGCTACGTCCGTCCAATTCTTCTACAGCATTGGGAAAACAAAGATCCTGATATGAAAATCTTCGGTATGATGCCAAAGTCAAAAGGAAACCGGAACTACATCCAGTACATGAAAAGTAGCAGGTATTGTATATGTCCAAAGGGATATGAAGTTAACAGTCCAAGAGTTGTTGAGGCTATCGTCTACGAATGTGTTCCGGTTATTATATCGGACAACTTCGTGCCGCCTTTTTTCGAGGTTCTGAATTGGGAATCATTTGCTGTATTTGTTTTGGAGAGGGACATTCCAAATTTGAAGAGTATTCTTGTTTCCATTCCAAAAAAGAGGTATCTTGAAATGCAGATGAGAGTGAAAAAAGTGCAACAGCATTTTCTTTGGCATAGAAGTCCTGTTAAGTATGATATATTTCATATGATACTTCATTCCATTTGGTATAATAGAGTCTTCACTGCAAGAACTAGATAAAATCATTTTGGAAATTCTTTTACAATTTTTATGTAGAAAATTTAATTTTTCTGTTGAAGTTTGAAATATAGTGCCTAGATATTGATTTATTATGTGATTTTATTTATGCCTACGAATAATTTTGGAAATTCTTTTACAATTTTTATGTAGAAAATTTAATTTTTCTGTTGAAGTATGAGAAATTTAGTGTCTAGATATTGATTTATTATGTGATTTTATTTATGCGTACATTCATTAGGTTTTTGTTATAAATAAATTTCTAAATATTATTCCATGTGTTGATTTGTAATTTAATTGTGGTGTCTTTGAATCAAATTCTTGAATATGATGAGATAATTATGCGTTGTTGAGATAACTATAAGTGTTGAGAGAATAACTCATATAGTTGAGATAATTATGGGTATAGATAATTGTTTGTTGAGGGAAACTAGGGGTTATGATTTTAGATAATCTAAAACCTAGTATTATATATATGACTTATAACAATGTAATTTATATGCAATTTGCAAGACATAAATAAAAGGAACTATAACTATTTTATAATCAGAGACGTATGCAATTTGGCTGAACTACGTGAACAAAAGTTTTGTGTGTTTCTCTTTATTCTGATATGTATTTGCGTTTCTCTTCTAACAATTGGTGTCAGATGGCGCTTAATTCGGGAGGTGCGGAATTCGAAGTGAATCGGTTCAACGAAACAGTCAATTTCGGTTTATGGCAAAAGTGGGTTAAGGATTTGTTGGCTCAACAAGGTTTACAGAAGGTGCTTCATGATGAGAGACCGACAAGTATCACAACCATTGATTGGAACGAGATGAAGGAGAAACCTGAAAGTTTGATAAGAATTTGCGTTTCTGATGATGTGATGAATCATATCCTGGACCTCATTACTCGGAAGGATGTTTGGGAAAAATTGGAAAATCAGTACATGTCCAAGATGCTCATGAACAAATTGTTTGCGAAGCAACGTATATATAGCATGAAGATGCAGGAAGGAGGCAATTTGCAGGATCATATTAATGCTTTCAACAACATCCTCGCTGACTTTACACATCTTGGTGTAAAGGCTGTTGAAGAGGATAAAGCCATTATTTTGTTGTGTTCTTTACCAAACTCTTATGATCACTTGGTGACCAATCTCACATACGGGCAGGAAATAATCGCGTTGGATTCTATTTCTTCTACTCTTTTGAAACATGCACAACATCGCCAAAGTGTAGAGGAAGGTGGAGGAAGCTCAGGTGAAGATTTATTTGTGAAGGAATGTCAAAATCGTGGCAGAGGCAAAGGTAAGACAATGAGTTCTAGAAAGAAAAAGAGATTAAAGTCCAAGTATAGAAAACAACAAAATTTTATGGTTGCATGCAAATTGGCCATTAGAAGAGGGACTGTCAAAACAAGTCAGGAAACAATAGTTCAACAAATGTAGTTCAATCTGATAACTCCTGTAGTGAAGAGGATTTGCTTTACGTTTCATCTACAAAGTGCACTGATGCATTGATTTTTGATTTTTGGTGCTCCTACCATATAACGCCACACCAGAAATAGTTCAGCTCTTTTAAATTAGGTGATTTTGGGTTTGTCTATTTAGGTGATGATAAAACTTGTACCATCACTAGAAAGGAAAAAGTTAAAATTTATTTGGATGATTGTGGCGAGCACACGTTGAGTGAGGTGTGTTATAATACAAAATTGAGGTAGAATTTGATTTCTATGGGTAATTTTCAAGCAAATGGTTATTCATTCCAGTCTGTTGGAGATAGAGGCATCATGAGGGTTAGCAAGGGTGCAATGACAATGTTGATAGCAAGGAGGACTACATGCAACATTTATAAGTTATTAGGGGGCACAATTATGGGTGACGTAGCATCTGTTAAAACTGATAACGATGCAACCAAACCGTGACGCATGCGCTTGGGTCATCCGAGTGAACATGGGATGATGTAACTACATAAGAGGAATTTGCTGAAGGGTATTCACAATTGCACAATCGTATTGTGCAAGTATTGTATTCTTGGGAAACAATGTAGAGTTCATTTCAATACTAGGCAACACAAGACCAATGGAATCTTAGACTATGTCCATTCGGATGTCTAGAGTCGTACAAAAGACCCCTCTATTAGAGGTTCCATGTACTTTATGACATTCACTGATGATTTTTCTCGTAAGGTCTGAGTTTATTTCATGAAATATAAATATGAGGTATTTTCCAAGTTCAAGCTATGGAAGGCGGGGGTTGAGAACCAGGCATGGATAAAAGTAAAGTATATGCGGTCTGATAATGAAACTGAATACACAAATGGTTATGTGAAAAATAATATTTTTCTAATGAACCATTTAGAAATGCAGACTTTATATCTAAATAGTTGAGGAAATAACTCCTGCTACTAGCTATTGTCATACTCAGTCTTATTGTCTCAAGTATTGCCACATGAGCAAATACCTTATTATAGACATTGATATACTTGTGCAGAAAACCTCTAGCCACCAACATTTTCTTATGTCTTTAAAGTGTGCCATTAGGAATTATCTTCACCTTAAAGATCCATTTTACATGAATAATTCTCTCTCTCTCTCTCTCTCTCTCTCTCTCTCTCTTTCTCTCTCTCTCTCTCTCTTGTGTAAATCAACTAGCTCAAGAATGTAATTCTTCTCAATTGACTTGCGTTCCTCCAGCATGGCCTCTCTCTAAACCTTACTCTTCATCTCCAACTCTAATCCTTTTTAGGAATTTTCATCTTCAACTTTTTTGGTGGAGCATTTGTTTATTTTGTAAGTGGATGTGTTGACTGCTTTTCCCCAAAACATATGAGGCATATTCTTGTGCTTTAGCATCATTTTGTACATGTGAAGTATGATCATGTTCCTTCTTTCTGCTAGACCATTATATTGAGGAGTATGTAGTGATGTAACCTCATGTCTTATGCATTCAATAATGGAAAGAGAATCAAATTCCTTTAAGGTATACTCTCCACCACCATCAATTCTCAAAACCTTTATTATTTTATTACTTTTCTTCTCAATCAAGGTTTTGAACTTCTTGAACACTTCAAGAACTTCACTTTTGCATTTAATTTTATAAAACCACATCATTATTGTATGTTCATCCCTAAAAGTGATGAAATACTTGCTCTTATCTAGTGATGATACTTCAAAAGGTCAACGTATATCAAAATGTATTATTGACTAAGTGACTTAAAACATAAGAGGGAGATGAATTGTGATTAATTTTTCTCGAAAGCTTGAAGGTTCAAAAGGATTTTCAATTTAATTTTAAGACAAGTGTATAAAAATAAAGAAAATGACAGATAAATGATTACGATAAAGTAAAAACATTGGAGATAAAGAAGGAATGCACCAGATTTATCCTGGATTGCCTCAAAACCACGGGGTTTACGTCCACGCCCCAAAGATAGCACCTTAATATTTCCACTTTCAACCAAAATTTTATCATAGATTCATTCCATAATCTCTTACATTAAGCTTTTATCTCAGGTTCAACTTGCAATCTTTATACTTATATAAGTTCAAGAGAAGAACTTTCTCTTTGTTTTACAATGCATATCAGAACTACATCAGCAAAATACACTATTTACTATATAATAGTTACTCTATAAGCATTAAGATATATGAAAATTATAACCCTCTAGTTACACATATTTTTTATTTATTTTTAATTTAGTAAAATAGTTTTCATCATGGTTCCTAATAATAATTATGGTCATAGAATATAGGTAACAATCTTCGAATCTCAGCATCAATATTTTATTTTTTATTTTTTTAATAGAGCGATACATGAAGATCTTTAAAGGACATATGAAGAATCATCACTGACCGGAAGCCTCAATAGTTGAAAGGTACATCATAGAAGAAGCTGTTGAGTTTTGTTCAAACTATTTGTCGGAAATAGAGTTTATAGAAATTCCAAAGTCTCTTCATGCTGACAGATTTGGATATAGAAGTACTTAAGGTTTAAATGTTAAGTTAATGGTTCAGGATGTAGTTCTTGAAGCACATTTCTATATATTAAATAATCTTAGTGAAGTTGAACCCTACATAACTACTCACAAAACATTTATAAAGAAAAAATATCCCCAAATGAATGACAAATGGTTGTTGGCAGAGCATAACAAGAAATTCATAAGTTAGTTTAATAAGAGAATTTCTAATGATGATTGTCTATCTGTGATAATTAAATGGTTGTCGTACATGTCAAAACTGAATGTGATAACTTGGACTGGATGTGATGTTACTAACTTTTCCTATTATACAAAAGTAAAAGATGATCGTAGTTCAATGCAAAATAGTGGGGTTATGGTTGAGGCCGAATCCATGTATTACTCTAGTTTGAAAGATAAGAATCTTATTTTGGCAACTAGCGCATTCTATGATGTTATTGAAGAGATATTGAAGATTGATTATGTTATTTTCAAAGTGTCTTTATTTAAATGCAAGTGGATTTTCAATAACAATGGTGTACAAACTGAAGTTATGATTCATATGGGTTAACCTTGGCAAGGAAACTTATATGACTGAACCATTCATCATGGATACTCAAGCAAAACAAGTTTTTTATGTGACAGACCCTTCAGACTTATCAAGTAGATGATCAATTGTGTTTCAAGGAAAATACATTCCTCATAGTGATGGAAATTTTGATATTCCTTCCGCTCCTTCTTACGCAACACAAGTACCTACTTCATATGAAGAATATAAATGATGTGCATGATATTCGTACCGCTCATCAAGAAGGCATATCAAAAAATTAATAAGGAAGTATTTTATACTTTTCATTCATAATTTATTGTAAGTTATAATTTTTAAGATTATTTACTAACAAATATTATTATTTGAAATTATAGACGTTTAAAGTTATGACACCAAGAGACAGGACATAAAGACACAAAAATACTATTATTTGATGTAATGATATGTAAATTGTAGGCTGTTTTGTGCCATTTTAGTTTTTATGTAATATATAATTTTTGGTTCTTAATTCAATTCACAGATGTGCTCTTGTTTCTGGTTTGATACGATTCAGAAAAGTTCAAGTTAAAAAATTGGAAATTCTGTAAAATAAAAAAGTTATATTTAAAAAAAATTTCACAAAGGTTGTTTAATAAAACCGTTGTTATAAGCAGCGTTATCCAAAACAAACCGTTGTTATAAGCAGCGTTATCCAAAACAATAAATGCCAAAATGGCGTATTGAACACAGGACCTATCATTGTTATATATAGCGCGATATCGTCTTTGTGAGAGACACACCACATTTTCATCAAAAACCTTAAGGTAATAGGTGATATGTTCTCTCACTTATAAATGCTTAGGTCTCTACATTCTCAACAAATGTGAGACTATTATCCACTTATAAATATTTAAGTCTGCATATTTTTAAATAATGTAAGACTATTATTCACACTACTCACATTTACTAAGGGTGGTAAAATGGATGGATTAGATGAATGTGGATTGGATTGTTAATGGATGGATTAAAACAATCCATTAGTCCATTAACAATCCACTAAAATTTTCTTAAAATTATCCAATCCAATCCATCCATTAACATATTTTTAATGGATGGATATCCATCCATCCAACTTTTTTTATTTATTTTGTAAGAATAAATAAATTTTTTTATTTTGTAAAAATAAATAAAGTTTTTTTATTTTTAAAATTCGATTTTATTTTATTTTTGAAAAATTCATTTTTTGTATTTAAAAAAAAAATTATGAAATCGGTTTTTTATATTTTTTGTATTTTAAAAAGTCGGTCTTTTTTTTTATTAAAAAAATTGGTTTTTTGTTTTGAAAAAAAATTGTTTTTTTCTTTAAAAAACAATTTTTTTTTTTAAAATCGACTTTTTTTCGAAAAAAAAATGAGTTTTTTATTTTAGAAAAAAAATCGATTTTTCACACAAAAAATAAACCGAATTTTTTTCAGAAAAAAACAGATTTTTTTTCAGAAAAAAAACAGATATTTTTTTTCAAAAAAAAAAAGCAGACTTTTTTTTTAGAAAAAAAAAACAATTTTCTTTTTCAGAAAAAAAATCCTTTTTTTAAAAAAAAATCTTTTTTTTTTCAAAAAAAAAATCGATCTTTTTTTTTTTTTTGAAAAAATTACAATTTTTTTATTGAAAAAAAACAATTTTTTTCTTTTAAAAAATTTATTTTTAATTATTTTTAAAAAAATAATATAACAAAAATAAAAATAATCAATTGAATTCTTAAAATATGTTGGATGGATTGAATCCATCCATGCATATAAATGGATGGATTTAATTCAATTCATTAACTTATTTTTTATGTGGTGGATGAATTGAATGAATTTTTTAATGGAAGGATTGTATGGATTTTGTCTTAATGAATCATATTGTCACCTCTAACATTTACTACATTTTCAACAACAATTACACTCAACATTACAACGGTTGGTAAACTGTGATGATATACTTTTACCAACCGTTATAAAATATGTTTTATGTAGTAATGAGCTCTCTAAAAATCATCAGTTATTTGATATATAAAATGTGTTTTATGTAGTAATGAGCTCTCTAAAAATCATCAGTTATTTGATATATAAAATGATATACCTTTACAATTCTCTAAATATGTTTCTAGTAGAAGCATTTATTGATATAACAAATTATTCATCAGATTTATTAACCGGATTGTTTTTCTTGTTGATTTTTTCTAGAGTGCCGGATATTCACTTTAGTTCTGACTGTGTTGGTGAATCATGTTCTTAAGCTGTTGTTTTATTGAGCTTTTGTCTTTTGGTATTTGGTGGTTAGAAGTTTTAGGTTGTGATTTTTTGTTTTGTTTTATTAATAACAAGTTGGTCTTGCTTCATTTATTGATCTTGTAAACATTTTTATTCATTGCTTATGTCTTGTTAGTTAATGTATGAAGAATATTCGAATGAGTTGAATGCTATAAATAAGTCAAAAACAGGATTTCACCTATCTTTACATTTAGATGCCTCTCTTTTTTCTCTATGCAAAATGAAAGTGACCTTAATCTCTTTTCTATATGATTTAAAACTTAAAAAACTAAATTTGATGCACACCATACTATATATAGATACACCAACCGGTTAATTAAACTCAAAATTATATGGTTATGGTATGGCGATTTCATATAATAATAATAATAATAATAATGCATTTATAGTAAATTGTTCCATTCAGAAAAGACCTTCTTATGTCTCTGAAAACTCTCATCACAACAATGATTTTCCACTTTTCTCTATATTTAAGGTAAGCATATATTTAGTTTTGATTTTACATATTTTTTTGCTGTAAAAGAAATTGACTGGTTAATTAATTCACTGAGCAGCTAAACATGAGATCAACCCTACCTGAAGTCTCTTTGCAATTTGATGTTGCCAAAACAGTGAAAAATAGTGTAGCAAAATTAGTTGATGTGTTTGTGGATTCATTCTTTGAATTCATTGATAAACCATTGCTTCAAAGTAACTTTGCTCCTGTGGAAGAGTTAGGGGAAGCCATACTTTTGAATAGCATCCGAGGACGAATTCCTAATGATTTTCCAGAGGGCGTCTACATTAGAAATGGTGCGAATTAATCCTTTAAAGTTTTATATATATATATATATATATATATATATATATATATATATATATATATATATATATATATATATATATATATATATATATATATATATATATATATATATATATATATATATATATATATATATATATATATATATATATATATATATATATATACATTAGTTGTTGTCAGAGACGTATGCACATTTGACCGAACTATTTGATTAATCATTGTAATATAGTGTTTTTATTGTTTATCGGTTAGCAGAGTCTTATATAGATTAGTCTCAGTTTAACTATGACAAAACAAATAGAATCTCATTTTAACTACGGTTTAACTTGTGACAAATTTTGTGTTTAGGGTTTAGGGTTTAGACGCTGTAATAACTAGATATGTATAATGTGCAGGACCAAATCCACTTTTTGGAGGATTGAAATCAACAAATTCAATCTTTGGTAGGTCAAGTCACATTTGGGTGGAAGGAGAAGGAATGCTTCATGCATTGTATTTTCAAAAATCAAGTCATGGAACATGGAATGTCATTTACAACAACAAACACGTCGAAACGGAAACATACAATCTTGAAAAACATAGAAACAAACCATTGTTTCTTCCTGCTATTGAAGGCAATTCACTCGCCGTTCTGTCTGCTTATCTCTTCAACTGGTTGAGATCTGGAAAAGCAAACAAATTCATTAGCAACACCAATGTGTTTGAGCATTCAGGGAAGTTTTACTCGGTTGCTGAAAGTCACATGCCACAAGAGATTGATATATTTTCCTTGAAAACTTTGAATAATTGGGAACTCAGCGCAGCTTGGAATCGACCTTTTACGAGTCATCCAAAGGTTTTTGTTTACCTATTACTATATTTTAACACTTTTAGAACTCTTTCATTGTTTGTTCACTCAAATTATTTTTGATGTATCATCACAGAAAGCTCCAATTACAGGAGAGCTAGTAACATTAGGTGTGGAACCAATTAAACCTTTCGCCGTGGTTGGAGTTATTTCTGGTATGATCTTGTTCTTTATAAAAGCATACAAATATGAACAAAATTAGCTTTTCCTTTAATCGCGGCATTTATTTTTTCAGGTGATGGAAAGAAGTTGGTTCATAAAGTTGATATCAAACTAAACAGGTGCAGTCTTTGCCATGACATAGGTGTTACACAAAGGTACCATTATAGACTATTAAGCTTTCTTGGGAAACAAGAAATCAAAATTGCATTGTAGAATATGTTTTCATGTGAGTTTTTTTGCAGGTACAATGTGATCATGGATTTTCCACTAACCATTGATCTTATCAGACTTCTAAGAGGAGGCCAGTGAGTTCATATGAATTGAATTGCCTTCAATTTATTTTATGATAGCGGGCATAGAAAAGTTCTTCTGACTTAGAAGTTAGAATCACTTGTTTCCTTGTAGATTAATAAAGTATGATAAGAAAGATTATGCAAGGATTGGAATAATGCCGCGCTATGGTGATGCGGACTCAATGAAATGGTTTGAGGTGGAACCTAATTGCACCTTTCATATTATCAATTCTTTTGAAGATGGAGATGAGGTGAGTTGTAATCCTAAAGTAATATATAAAAGATTGAGTTTAGTTTTAGCAAACTATAGATTTTTGAATGTCTGTCTAATGTGGATCAACAGGTTGTAGTGAGGGGATGCAGATCTCTTGATTCTTTAATTCCTGAACCCGACCTGAGTTCGAATGACTATGAGTGGTTATCTCGTGGTTACGAATGGCGATTGAATATGAAAACCGGAGAGGTTAAGGAGAAAGATCTCTGTGGTGAGAAAGTAGTTTACATGGATTTTCCTATGATTAATGAAAACTTTGTTGGTATTAAGCATAAATATGCTTACACACAAGTAGTTGATCCCACTACAAGTTCCACCATTCAAGGTAATTAGCCATAGTTTATTCTTTCATATTTACTAAAGAAGTATTTTATAACATGGTTTTGCTGCTGTGTTATTTAGATGTGCCAAAATATGGAGGTTTAGCTAAGCTATACTTAGAAGAATCATGTGAAGAGTTTTCTATGTCAATGGAAAAAGATGAAGGTATAAAAATGGAATACCATATGTTTGAGAAGAATACATATTGCAATGGAGCAGCCTTTGTGGCTAGAGAAGGAGGAATTGAAGAAGATGATGGCTGGATCATTACTTTTGTTCACAATGAAGATACTGACAAATCTCAAGTAGGTTTAGTAGCTTTTATTCTTGCAAATTGAAATGAATTACAACAGTTACCAACACATTTACTAATTTTGTTCTATTCATTTTTTTAGGTTCATATAATAGATACAAAGAATTTCTCAGGGGAGACAGTTTTCAAAATTGAAATGCCTTGTAGAGTTCCATATGGATTTCATGGAGCTTTCATGCCAATCTCATTCCAAGATTAGTAGTTCCATTTGTTTATATTACCACTATTTGAAAATGGAGCTATTGTATTGTGTTAGGGGAGTAACTAAATTGTAGCTTATGGATTATAAGTTAGTGTTGTAGCAAATTCTGTTAAAGTCGAAGATGTGCATGCCGTAGTCAAAGTCTATTCTTGCATGCATATGTTTTTGTTAGCTTGGTGTTTAAGTTAGAATGTTGAATTGGAGCCGCCTGTTGGTTGCTTAAGTTAGCATAATAGTTTATAAATAGATTGTTTCTCTCACGTTATTGAGAGAGAGTTTTGCTTGTTGATATTCACTTGTAATCTTTGAACCCTAATAGAGAAAATGAATAGTAAAATAGTTATAACCAATCATGATTCTTCTTCTTCCTTCTTCTATCTCTTTCATAAAACTTAATAGGGTTTCTTGTGTTTGTTCAAGAAACTCAATCTTTCTCATATTTTGATTTGTTCTTGACGACATCGATTCACAACAAACAGGTGCTGTGAGCGTGGAAAAGAAGATGCTGTCAACAAAGTATGAAATTGAGAAATTCACCGGTGTGAATGATTTTCGGTTTGTGGCGCTTGAAGATGCAAGCCATGTTAGTTTAGTAGGGTTTGTTAAAAACGTTGAAAGCATCAAAGAAGATGGATGCTACCTTAACGAAGAAGGAGAAGACGACAATGATCTAGAAATCCCATAATGCCCATCATATTGAGCCTTGATGATAAGGTTATCCGATGAGTCTCGAAGGAGAAGACGACAACAAATGTGTGGATGAAACTTGAAAGTTTTTAAATGAAGAAATCGATGGTCAATCCTCTCTACCTGAAGCAAGTTTTGTATTCATTCAAGATGAGTGAAGACAAAGTCTTAGTTGAGCAGCTGGATATGTTCAACAAGTTGATTATTGATCTTGAAAATATCAAGGTCAAGATTGATGATGAAGATTAAGCATTGTTGTTGTTGTGTGCTTTACCTAAGTTACATGTTCACTTCAAAGAATCTCTTTTGTATGGAAGAGATTCATTGAACTTTGAAGAATTTTAATCAGCTTTGTACTCTAACGATTTGAATGAACGAAAGAAGCACAAACCATCTTCTGTTGGTGAAAGTTTGTCTGTTAAGGGGAAATTCTTAGATAGATGGCATATTTGAGAAGAAGAAGGGTAAAGTTCTAAAAAATTCTTATGGTGGTAATACTCCTGCAATTTGGTGTTATCATTGGAAGGGTCACACAAGAAATATGTGCCTTGAACGTCTGAATAATCATGGTGGGAAGGATAATGGTAATGCAACCATTGTGCAAGATGATTATGAATCATCTGATCTTCTAGTGGTTTCAAGCAACGAATCTAACAAGGAATGGATTATGGATTCAGGTTGTACTAGGTACATGACTCTAAACAAGGACGTGTTTAAGGAATTATGTGATCAAGATGGTGGATCAGTGCTGCTGGAAAACAACAAAGCCTACAAGATTACATAAATTGGTTCTGTGAGATTCAAGCTCCTCGATGAGTCAATAAGGCTATTGACTGATGTCGGGTATGTACTTGATCTTAAGAGAAATTTGATTTCTCTTGGTGGATTCGACAAGGAATGATATGTTTTCAATGGAGAGCAAAATATCCTAAGGGTAATGAAGGGGTCAAGGGAAGTC
Source organism: Lathyrus sativus (assembly GCA_963859935.3). Classification (NCBI taxonomy): domain Eukaryota; kingdom Viridiplantae; phylum Streptophyta; class Magnoliopsida; order Fabales; family Fabaceae; genus Lathyrus; species Lathyrus sativus. Next base: position 648,637,776 of record OZ012739.1, on the reverse strand, counting down.
TTGAGAGGCGTAAAGAAACAAGGCTTGTATACCCTTGAGGATGAGGTTGTAAGTGGTTCATCAGATGCAGAATCCATAAAACATGTGTCAAAGACTGAGCTATGGCGCAAGAGACTTGGCCATGTCAGTGAAAGAGGCTTGGTTGAGTTGTCAAAACAAAATCTGTTATGTGGCGAAAAAGTCAAAAAACTGGAGTTTTGTGAACCTTGTGTATTTGGTAAATCATGTAGGGTGATGTTTAACAAAGGTAAACAAAAATCACATGGATCCCTTGATTACATTCATGTTGGTTTTTGGGAGCCTGCAAGAAGTCTTTCATACTCAGGTGCAAGGTATTTCCTATCCTTAGTTGATGATTATCCCAGAAAGTTATGAGTATTCATCTAGAAGACTAAGGATGAAACTCTTAAAAAATTTATAAGTTGAAAGACTCTAGTAAAAAACCAAACTGGCAGGAAGGTCAAAAGGTTGAGGACCGATAATGGTATTGAATTTTGCAATAAGGCTTTAAACAACTATTGTGCTATGTCTGGTATTGCAAGGCACATAACTAATGGATGTACTCCCCAATAAAATGGTTTGGCCAAAAGGTTTAATCAAACCATTCTTGAAAGGGTTATATGCATGTTGGTTAGTGCAAAATTAATGAAGGAGTTTTGAGGAGAAACTGTTGTAACTACATCATACTTGATAAATAGGTGTCCCTCGACTTCCTTGGGAATAAAGACACCTGAAGAAGTCTGGTTGGGACATCCACATAATATCGATAGACTTAGAGTATTTGGCTGCTTATCCTATGCTCACATTAGGAAAGACAAGGTCGAACCTAGAGCTCTGATATGTATGTTTTTTGGATACCCTGAAGGAGTTAAATCTTATAGGTTGTGGTGTCTAGATCCAAGTCACTAGAGGAGTATCATAAGTTGATATGTAGTTTTCAATAAATCTGAAATGACATTCAAGAAAACTGATGACGTTGGTTGAAGTACCAAGATCTCAGGAGAAGAGCTGGAACAGGGAGAGATTTCTAATGAGGTGGAGCATAATGATGCTGAATTGCATAACCCAGATGAAATCGAAGAGCAAACACAAGTTGTTGATAAAGATGGGGATACTGATAATGACTACCTGCTAGAAAGAGACAAGTCGAGAAAAGTCATCAAGCCACCTAAGAGACTTGGTTATGTAGATCTAATAGCTTTTGCTTTAATTTCTGCAAGTAAGGTTCTTAATGAAAAACCTAGAGATTACAAGGAAGCTGGGAGGATTCAAAACAAGACCGAATGGCTAAAAGATTTTGACCTGGAAATTCCTTAGGAGCTAGTTCAACCACTGTATTTACTTCAGATTTTGACTTGGAAATTCACTTGTTATCTTTTTTATTTATGTGGATGACATCCTCATAGAAAGCAATAGTGTCGAAGATGTTATGAAGGTGAAGGATGACCTCGATAAGGAATTGGGAGCTACCACCAGGCTTATTGGGATTGCCATTCGACAAGTTTGGCATGTCAAATTCAAAGCCTGTTATAACACCGACTAATCCTCAGTACAAGTTGAGTATGACTCATAGTCCTAGTACTGAAGTTGTAACAACCTATATGAATAACATCCCATATGCTAGTATAGTAGGTTCTTGATGTATGTTAAGGTTTGTATAAGGCCAAATATAACGTACAGTGTGATCCATGTAAATAAGTATATGGCCAATCATGGAAAGGTGCATTGACAAGCATTGAAGTGGATTCTAAGGCAGCAAAATAGGTCTCTAAGAAGAGTTTTGATTTATGGTTAAGACTATGGTGATGATAGCAAAGTCAAAATTGAAGAATTTGTCGACTTTGATTATGCGGGTTGTATGGATTCTAGAAAATCTATTTCTGGATATATGTTCACTATGTTTGGAATAATAATTAGTTGAGAAGCAATACTTCAGAAGGTTATTGCCTTATCAGTCACTGAAGCGGAATATATTTCTCTCACTAAAGCTGTGAAAGAAGCAATGTGGTTTGAAGGTTTCGCTAAGGAGCTGAAACTTTAAGGTCGAGTTATCATTATTAAATGTGATTGTCAAATTTCAATACACCTGTCGAAGAATTCATATTATTATGAGCGAACCAAGAACATTGATTTGAGGTTGTAATTCATCAGAGAGATAATCAAGCGTGTAGAAGTCCAAGTGCTAAAGGTTTCAATTGATGAGAATGTTGCTGATATAATCACCAAGACATTTCCAAGTTGCAAGTTTTTCCACTGTATGTAGTTGATAAAACTTCATGGTGACAAATAGTTGGTTTCGAGGTTCACAACTTGTTCTAAGGTGGAGATTTGTAGCTTATGGGTTATAAGCTAGTGTTGTAGCAAACTCCATCGAAGTCGAAGACGTGCATGTCGTAGTCGAAGTCTGCTCGTGCATGCAGACGTATTTGTTAGCTTGTCAAAATATGTTAGCTTGGTGTTTAAGTTAGCATGTTGAATTGGGTCAATCTATTAGACCAATTGTTTAAGTTAGCTAGTTGCTTAACTTATCTTAATAGTCTATAAATAGACTGTTTCTCTCAGGTTGTTGAGAGAGAGTTTTGGTTGTTGATATTCGTTTGTAATTTTTGAACCCTAATAGGTAAAGTCAATAGTAAAACAGTTATAACCAATCCCGATTCTTCTTCTTCCTTCTTCTCTCTCTTTCATAAAACATAATATGATCTCTTGTGTTTGTTCAATAAAATCAATCTTTCTCATATTTTGATTTGTTATTGACAACATTGATTCACAAAATAAATAAAATGTTAGTTAACTTGTTCATGTATCTTAGGATTCATACTATTTTTCTTTGTATGTTTATCTTAAATTCTTTCCCAAAATCACTGGTAAAGCACTTGGCAAAATCTTTTGCAATCTCTTTCAGAAAATGTTTCATCATATTATTCCAAACTATTGCACAATATCATTGTCATAAATAAACATAAAATATCATTAGAAATGTTTTCTTGTCTCTCTCACAATATTAAAGTGCAATCGGTTGACATAATAGTGCAACCAATTATACATGTAGTATTTTAGTTAAAAATTGACTCAGTAGCTAAGTTCAATCTGTTGACATAATATGTCAACGAGTTCTTGAGAGTTTTCAGTTTTATTTGTTTGATAATTGTGCCTTATCATGTAATTGTTAAATACGTTTGGGATATCTCATGAATAATATATTGCATATTTTCACCATCAATTTTACTCTCTTTAATTTTCTCTCACTCTCTCCCTCTCCATACTAAATTCCTTAATTATTCATCAACCTTGTGCTTCCAAGTTCTAACATTTGGCATAAAGAGTCTGGTTTGATCAATAAAATAAATAGTTTGCAAACATAACTTATGTCTCCAATGAAAAAATTCCTGCAAATCGACCTATCTTTGAAGTGAAGAACTTCGATAAGTTATGTGAACTAAATACTTGGATAAAAACTCCTCAAGTTATGTGAATTCAAAGATGGTGATGCAAATATGTCAAAGTTCAATGACTTAGAAAAATTTCTAAGTTGTTTGGGACAGATATTTAAACACAACTTTCATTCAATTTTCCTCATGTATCCAAGCTTCATTTCATCTTGCCCTGAACATGAAAGTTGTTCACCTTGCTCCCTACTTTCTTTTGAGCCAAAGAACTCATCATTTGAAGCAAAAACCATCAAGTTATGAGTGTTTAAAATTGGTGACATGAAGATGTTATTCAAGTATGCCTTACCACATTTTTATGCACAATATGTCATTTTCAGGCATCCATCATTTTCTACCTATTCCATGCGCATGATTCACCAAATTGGAGTCGTTAAACATTACCAAAAGTGTTCCAAACATAACATGTACCTCATGCACCACTTTTGGAATGTTTTTCCCAAATGAACAAAAAAATTGCATAGAAAAAATGCTACCACTCTCCCAGTCTCTGACCTCCCTCTCCACTCACTACGCAGCCACAAGAATAAAAAACAAACCCTCACATGTTGAACAACCCGTACCACTCTCATTCTCATTCCATTTTCAAATTTTGCAAAACCAAGTAACAAAACATTTAAACCTCTGTAACTCATTTTACCCACCAATATCCATCATATATAAGCTAAAAGTTGCCCTAGAAAGAGGGGGATCTCTTTTCAGCAACCAAAACCCTAGAGTTTTCTCTCTCTTTTGAAGAAAAATTTCCTTTATCAACCAGGGGATAAAACGTTTCTCACTCATTTTTCTTGCTCAAGACACTTTCCTGAGAACTTCTGGAGATTAAAGGAAGGACTTTGAGGCTTGTTTGCACGTGAGAAGGAAGCATATCAAGCTCTCACACATGTAATTTCTCTTTCCATTTTTCTCATTTTCTAATGTTCTTTTTTATGAATGTTGGTTGTATTTAACTTGCTGATATGGTATGAAGCATGATTGGGTTATTCTTGAGTTGGTTTGTGTGAGTTCAAGTTTGGTTATCTTTTGTTTGTACCCTGTTTTAATGACTTTAGAGTGATTAGATGCTTAAACTAAGGCCATATTTGAGATCAGTGTGAAAACTCGTGTGGGATAGGGTTTTGTTTTGATGTTTTTGGTGAGGTTTTCATCGGAGAAGACGACCGGAGCCTTAGCTCCGATGTCTGGTCATTCATAGCTATTGTGGCAGGATGAAGGTTTGACTGGACTACGTGGATCCTAGTGGCGCTGATGCCACTTAAGTGAAACGGGGCGTTTCACTTGTTTTGATTTTGTTGTGAGTTTTTGTTTGGAAAATGGATGGGTATGGGTCGTTTATTCTTTTTACACCCCTCAGTTTGAGCCCATGTGGGTGTTTGAACCTAGCTATTTTGATTTCCTGAATTACTGTTGCACCACCTTTCATTTTATTTTTCTTTTATTTCCACTCTTTCATTTTAATTTATTTTAAGTACTTCAACACATTTGAAAAAAAAAACTAAAATATGATTTTATGATTATTTGATGTCTTATGATATTTTTCATGATTTTATTTATTTTTATTTATTTATTTTCCATTTATTTTGGATTTAATTTGAGTAAGTACTTCCATTGATACCCTTGCATTAGGGTTGAGGATTTGAGTGACTTATACTTATCATTTGAGACTAATTATTTAGCCATATTAAGATCAATGAATGAGGGTTATATGATGTTGTTTTGAGCTTGGTTTGAGTTACCTAAGGTGACTTTCCATTTCTCACCTTTTGACCCTTGATTCACCCTCGATTTGATGCATAGCTTGCACGGCTCAACCATTTTGAGCATTGTCCTTAGTGTATCTTCCTCCCATCTTTTGCAATTGTTTAAGTATGTCTTTGAAATTATGTTTTCTTATTGTTTGGGATTTTATTTGAGTGTCTTGCTATTTTTGGTGGAAGCCTCTTTGAGGGTTGTTGATAATTCCTCATGTTTGAGCCATATACCTAGTTTATTGATCCCTTGACCTAGTTAAGGTTGATTATAGTTTATGTCATTTTGGCATATGATAACATACTGCCTTGAGGTTCTTCTTGATTTGGTTTCATGATCTTTGAATCTTTTTCCTATTTTTAGTTGATTTTACAAGTTTAACATTGTTTGAGTGTTTCACTTAGCTACCTCTTGAGCTAGTCTTTTTTTGATACTTCTTTACATGTGCTAGTTGAAGCTTGTTGATCCTTATATGTTTCATGTAAGATGTTTATCTGGCTGGTCAATGCATTTATGCCCTCATTTCATGATCACATTATCTCACACATACTTCACATGATCCTTTGTTCATTGTGAGATTGTTTGACTTGTATTTTGTGCATGCTTTGAAGATTATTATCATGTCTTGCCTTGTTGATCTATGATGATATGTGAATTGATGTGGTTGTTGTCCATATTATTTTTATCAAATATATTACATGTCTTGATCATTTGCTTTATGTTTTACATGTTTATGCACTTATGATCATTCATTGCTTAACTTGTTGAATTTGACCTTTTGTATTGTTTTTGATGTTTCTCTTTTAGTGCATCTTTGTACATTCTTAGTCATACCTTCCATGTATCATATATCATCTCCCCCTTGGTGGGTGCTATGTTTCCCTCTCCTCATTTACAATGTAATAACCCGTCGAGCCTTTGGTTGGGATTGCTGTTGAAGGACCTTTAAGTCCTCAGCGCACATAAACCAGTCTAGAAATGGAGGGGCAAGTGCCACTCCAAAATCAGCAGGCAAGCGAGGGAATTTGGGAGGAAAAATCTTAAAAGCTACCTCATAACGTTTCTCACGAGGAGCATTAGGAGGGAGTTTCAAGGTGTCTAGTGTTTGAGAGAATTTGTATTTTAAAATAACAGCAGCCTCATGGATGGTTCGACTAAGATCATCTGGTCGATAAACATTTTCAAAGTACTTCTGGAAAGCTTGAATTTCTTGAATATGAGTTGTCGCTACTGCGAAAATCGAGGCCGGAAATGACAGAAGAGTCACCACCGTGCGTTATTTATCCCAAGAGAGGGAAAGGAAACGCTCAGAGAAAACCTAATGAAAAGAGGGATAAGATCGGTCATCGCAACCAAATCTCAGGTTCGGGAGTCGGTTACATGAGGGGAAGGTGTTAGCACCCCTCACATTCGTCGTGCTCGACGGGATCCACGCTTGTTGTCTATCTAAATGGGTGATTGAAAATATCTAACTACAGGCTTGAGGATAAAAGAAAAAGAAGTGACTCAGAAAAGCAACGACGCTTTGTGCCTACGTATCTCATCTGAAGTGAGAAGTCAGAGTCAACGTAGTTCAGCTAACTACAGGTGAAAAGGGGGGAAGGTTGCTCGCCAATACATCGCGTCTTGTACCTACGTACTTTCATCTGGTATAAAAGATCAGAGCAAACATAGTTTGGGCTAAAAAGGAACACAGGTTTGTTCAACTGTTTTTACCCGAGTAGAGTTAACAATCAGTTCTAGCAGTTTGGTGTATGCAGCTTGACCATTGGAGACTTAGGCGTTACCGTTTGCGATAGGACCAAGAGTTAACAAAACTCTCCTTATGAAAATGATTTTCCAAGATTAAAGGCCCCAAAGGGAAAAAAGAAGTTTGAATGATTTGTTTTTGTGTTTTTTTAGAGAAGAAGTGTTTTTGAATTGTTTGCAATTCATATTGCACTAGAGACTATGACTTAGGAGTGAATGCGTCGCATATCACCCAAAGGGTGCTATACTAAACATTTAAGCCATTGAAGAGAAACTCCTCAACAAAACTTTCCCAAGTGCTTAAGGCGCGTAACGCACAATAATCATTAACCTTTATTAGGTGTTTTATGCTTGTTTTGAGATGAGAAGAGAAAGGACACTAAAGGGGGACTAACCTCAAACCTAAAGTTGTCATGCAATGGTGACCCTAAGATTGAGATAAGGGAATGCTACCTAATGTTATCATACATGGTTAAGATCCTAATGTCTATCATAATCTCCCTTGAACAAGAGAGATTATAGATCCTAAGGGAAGGGAGACAAAAGAGGAACAAGAAACAACATAAACATGCAAGAATGCAAACTGTGAGGGCAAAATGTCACACAACATATGTTCTCAAGTTTCGATGATGACAAATTACAACCTTGGATCAATAGGAGCTGTAAATTTCACCCAGAATAAAATTGCAATACTTAACCATATCATATCCTTTCTATATCCTTTTAATTCGTCATATTATCATCGGCAAAACACGTGATAAATATTCAGTCGTAACAAAACGCACGAAACAACAATTGATCATTTTTCTGCAGGTTTTGAAGCTATGAGTCGACCACCAGTCAGCGCACAACCCAGTTCACTTTCCCACGGGTCAGCGCATGGAAGCTATGAGTCGACCACCAGTCAGCGCACAACCCAGTTCACGTTCCCACGGGTCAGCGCGTGGAAGCCATGAGTTGACCATCAGTCGGCGCATGAAGACTTCACACTTCCCACGAGTCAGCGCACGCCGACCTATGGTCGACGCATACTGTTGGGTTTTTGATATTGCCAAAATCTGCAGGCCATGCGTCGATGCATAAACCTGCTATGGTCGACCGTTCGCGCGTTGTTGGGTATTTTTTCACTGTGTTTGAAATCCTATTGTGTTAGTTAATTGGCTTATTACTATAAATAGTAGGTTGTTCATTTTAACTGATTAACAATTGAATTTTGAGTAAATTGTGAAAACAAGAAAAGTGAAATAGGTGCCTACATTTCTCTTCATCTTCATCCTCAAACAACATACAACACTGCAACTACACACAACCATTTTTGGAGTGCTTTGTGTCTCGTTCAGGGTGATAAGGTTCGAATCCGTTGAGTGGAAATCCGGTTCGGGTGGAGAATTATGGCAGGTTTTTCTTGAATAAAACCTTGAAGGTTTTGCCCTCCAAGATTCTACGAATTTGGGGGTTTTTGATACGGATCGTCTCTACCAACATTCAGCGGTGCGAAGGTGATTGAGAAACAGAATATTTCATCAATCAAGTAGCTGGGGATGTGAAGTATTGAAGGGAGTTCCGGGTTCGATTCGTTGGTGTCTATGATCAGCCGGGTCGAGGGTTTGAAGAACTGAAAGTTATTCAACAAAGGGGCTGGAATCGGAGGTCAATTCACAACGATCGAAGGTCTTGATTCTACTCGAATTAAGAAGCAAGAAGTGATAGCATCATCAACATCTATAGGGATTGTTTGTATTATTGCTTATTAACTCTTGTATAAACTACTACAACTCTACAAGTGATATCTATTATAAATCGTCTCAATTATATTTTTAGAATTGAGGGCTGACGTACCCTGAAGCGAGGACGGCGGGGGAACTGCCTCAACAAATCTTTGTCTTCTTTATTTTTTAGCATTTTCATTTTCAGTTTAAAAATTAAATGATTTTAGTTTATGCAATTTTATTGATTCGAGCATTGAATTTAGTAAGTAACTGATACTGTTTAAACTTGAGTACAATAAACAATTGTACAAGGATTTTAAAGTTACTTACTTAAGTCAAAATCCACTTGGAGTGTTCAACACACCAAGTGTTCGATAAATTGCCTGAACCAAAACTTACTTAGTATATTTGCTATATTTTGGTGGGCTATGTTGAGCATTGGAACTAACACTACTAATTAGTGGTGAAACAAATTGATTAGTGTGACTAGTGTATTGAATCTACTCTTCTTTTATTATCATATCTGCTAGCTTAACGCATATCCGATCTTCCAATAACGGTTCGTTTTAGACGTGTTTTTCCAAGGCCGCTTCTGCACTTAAAAATATTTTTAAAACCAATTTTAAATTGGTAAGCGCCAACTCAAATTTTAATTGGGATCTATTCAACCCCCTTCTAGATCCGAGCCATCGTCTAACACAAACATGGAATGCAAATGAGGGAGGAAATTGGTGTGGGGCAGTAGCCTCCACAAGCTCATCTCAACCTCAAGCAACAATATGATAAATGCAAGAGATGTAAGGAAAGGAAATGCACCAAAAGAAACACACAAGTGCACTAAAATGGGATGAAATGGCCTAAGTCATTCAAACATCAACCACAATGCCAAAATCCAAACACAAATGAAAGGCAAAGAAAACCTAAAACAAAGTGAGGATGGGAGGCTATATTAAGACAGTAAGGAACTCATAATGTGCACTCAACCATGAGCATCACAAGAAAGCACAAAGATGTCCTCATGGATTCATCATTCTAGGCTTGCTTCAAGTACCTCCAAAGGAGAGACCAAGCCACCTTAATTGATATTCCAAAGTCATTGGACAACAAGGGAAATGAAATAAAAGTTCTCAAAAAGCAAAAGCAAGTAAACCACAAGGAAATGCAAGCAAATTCCCAAAGGAAAACAAGCATGTTTCACATAGAAACCCTAATTGGAAACTCAAAAGTAAACAACCAAATGAACAAGAAATACATAATTTAATGACCTAAAAATAGGCAAGCATCATCCTAACATGTTAGAAACATGAATCAAAAGGCATTGAAGGCTCAAAGGATCCATAAATGTCATATCCAAAGCAAACTAGGTCAATGTGTTTGTATGAACCTCCCTTGGAGGTAACTTGACTTGCAAGTTACCTCAAAATTAGGAAAATGATTAAAAAATGATCAAATAAAATGCAAGAAGCTCATAATATATTGGCAACCAGAGGCCAAAATATTACAATCAAAGTCACTTCACAACATCACCATAGAAATTGATTCACAAGGGTGCTCCATTGTGAAGGAGGATTGTTGAGGGTCAAATGAAGTGCATCAAAAGTCAACTCAAAAGTCAACCAACAGGGGCAAAATGGTCCTAAAAAATTCATCAACTCATCATTGATATGAGGATTGAATTTTACTCATTGAATCAAAAGTAAATGAGAGAAACAAAATAAAAACTAAAAACATGTCAAGATTTAGGTCAAATAAAATACTTCCAATGTTAAATTCCATTTTTAATTGAAAAATAATTCATAAAGTAAAATAAAAATTTCCTAAAATCAGAGGACATCTCAAGGAGTCTAAAACATATTTTTGTGGAATTTTATCACTCTTGGAAATATTTTAAAATGATTTAAATCTAAACATATATAAAACAAAAATAAAAAATAAAATAAAAAGAAAATAAATAAACAAGTGGTGTGAATAGTAGCCCAATAACGTTGAAAACTCAATGGGCCAGCTCAAGGGGTTGCAGATAGCAAGCCCAGTTCATCAAAAATAAACAAGAAACAAAAACATGTGGATTGAGTGTGGTGAGGTCAACAGAGGCCCATGGTGGAACACGCTCTGGACAGTTGGATCAGAAAGTAATCACATCCAAAGATTCACATTCACACATGTGGATATTAAATAAAAAGCAAAAAACTGGGTGATTCCATGGGACAAGTCAAACGAGGTGCACCATACGTCTCAATCTGGAGCGTACATATGAAAAGTAATTAGGTCCAACAAACAGAAACAACACGCGTAGCTCAGACGAGGTTCAAACCATGGAGGGAAAACCAGACGATCAAAACCATTGTTCTGGTCGTCTTCTCCGGCAAAACCATCAAACCAGTCACGGCCAAAAATGCAGGTGCCTTAAAACTTGATCAAATCAAACAAAATAAAAGCCAAAAATGATCTACGTCTCACATAGAACATGAATCAACCATTATTTAAGCCTAAAACGCCATAACAAAGCCAAAACGTGAGCAACAAGCTTGGAGCTCAAATCTCAAAAGTTCACAAACAGCCATAAAATCAATCCAGAAAACATCTACACATCAAGAGGTTCACAAATATATAAAAATGGTGCAATATGGATGCATAAACAGAGAGGAAAAAGGATTGAAAGAAAACCTAAAAGAAAGCTTCCACAGAGCTCTGTTCTTTAGTGAAGCTTAAAATAAACCACCCAGAAATGTTCTATGAACCTCAGAGAACCTTTTCAAATGTTTGGTTTTGATTGAAACTCAGTGAAACATGAAAAACGATTTTGACTTTTTCCTCACTTTCTCTCAATGTGTTCTTGTCAAAATTTTCACCAAAGTCAGTTCAGAGAGCTTGTGTGTAATCTTGAGAATATGTATGATGGATTCTGATACCAAGTAGGCCCAATTCTATGCTCCTTAAGCCCAATTGGATTTCAATTTTTCACTTCATGACCACTTCAAAAAGTGAATGAGAATCACCTTGTCAAGCTGTAAAAATGGCTCAGCTAGCTTGCATCTGAGGTAGGTTGATCCAAGGGCTGAAAATGGCTCCTTAATTTAATCTTATGGCAAGGTTTGGATATGTTACTTAAACTTGAAGTAATCATGAAAATAGCCACCAAAATAAGCTCAAATCTCAAATCCAAAATTGGCATTGTGCTTGCAATGTATTTGGCACTTAAAAATGCACAAGGTTGGTACAAAATGATCTCAAATGAATTTAATTTGATTTCCCCTTTTAAGGCCTTTTTCATGGAAATTTCTTTAGGGATTCTTCAATCCAAGCCAAACTTTTGATGCCTTGATGTTTGGTTGAGCCAATGGCCCTATTTGGAGCAAGTTTGAAGTTGGAAAGAATTCCATTTGAAGTGTGCAAAGTGGTGAAATGGACCTATAATGAAAATGACCTGTAATCCTACTTTCCCAAAATACCCCTGCCTTGCAAGCCTCATAACTTGAGTTCTACAAATCAGATGAAGGATTTCTAGTACTCTTTGGAAAGCTAAGATCGTGAGGAACAACTTTCATGTTCATCAAAAGTTGAGGAGAAACATCATTCTAGGTCAACAATGGCTTGGAAGTTGGTTGACTTTTGTTGACCAAAATCATATTCATCTGAGGACCTATAACTTGTCTGCCTCATAACTTGAGTTCAACAAATCCAACCAAGGACTTATAGTACTCAACAGAAAGCTAATAACATGCTCTACAAGGCTCATGTTTGGGTCAATATGAGATGAAAATTGTATCTTGAGATAGGTGGTCTTGAAGTTGGGCACTAAATAGGGGATTTTACACTGAGAACCCTAATTTAGTAACTCCTCACACTCTTGATTCTTGACGAATTGATCTTGAAATGATATCTCGTGTGTCTCAACATAACATTCCATGACCATAAAGACTTGGAATTGAGTCTTAATCTCCTTTCAATTTCACAGTTGACTTAGGGTTGACCTGATGAAAACCCTAATTGCACCATCTTCAACTGTAGCTCTTCACACTTGGTATAAATACTTGGATGAGCTCCACAATGACCTACAAGGCCTCCAATGAGATTAAATGATAATATCCCTCCATAACCATGGGCTTGTGATCCTCAGATGACCTTCAAATGGCCTCATATACAGGAGGTGAACTACATACACTTATCTTCCTATCCAAAGGGCTTTGACTTGTCTCTGATGATGATAACCCCCTGTTGACTTGAGTACAAACTCTTGATTAGGCTTAGAAACCTTGGAAAATTCCTCTTGTTATACACACATCTCTTGATCCCCTGTAAATGCAAAATGCTATGCAATGCAACATGCTAGAACAATGAAATGAAACATAAACCAAGTAAGGAAAAGGTTGGGCAAATTTTGGGGTACAACAGCTGCCCCTATTCAAACGACTTAGACCTGAATGAGTGAAAAGCGAACGACTTTCACACCATCAAGGTAAAAGACGGTTGAATACCAAAGAACCCAGAAATTTGCCAACCGCAGGGAATAAAACTGCAAACAAGAATCTCTGGAGATAAATGCTCTGATTACAAACACGCCCTGCCGGGGGAAAAAGAGAAACTTAACGAGTAACTCTGCTTGGGGAAAACTATAAAAAGGGGAATCTCAAATTGCTGGAATATGGATATTCAATGAACCAAATGAATCAATGAAATCTGTCGGAGCCTGGATACTCAACGAGATGAGGAGCACATCAACAAATGAAAACTGGCCGGAGTACGAACACTCAACGAAGCAAACCAACCGGAGCCTAAACACTCAATGAAGCAAACCAACCAGAGCCTAAACACTCAACGAAGCAAAACCAACCGAAGCCTAAACACTCAACGAAGCAAACCAACCAGAGCCTAAACACTCAACGAAGCCAAACCAACCGGAGCCTAAACACTCAACGAAGCAAACCGGAGCCTAAACACTCAACGAGGCCAAACCAACCGGAGCCTAAACACTCAACGAAGCAAACTGGAGCCTAAACACTCAACGAAGTCAAACCAACCGGAGCCTAAACACTCAACGAAGCAAACCAACCGGAGCCTAAACACTCAACGAAGCAAACCAACCGGAGCCTAAACACTCAACGAAGCCAAACCAACCGGAGCCTAAACACTCGACGAAGCAAACTAGAGCCTAAACACTCAACAAAGCAAACCAACCGGAGCCTAAACACTCAACGAAGCAAACCAACCGGAGCCTAAACACTCAACAAAGAAAACCAACCGGAGCCTAAACACTCAACGAAGCGAGCCGGAAGCTGGAGTATCTGATGGACAAAGGGAATATGTCAAAAACTGAGCCTTCACCGAAACTTGGATACCATCACAAAACTTATTAGGATTAATATAACCAAACGGAGTCTGGGCACTTCATGGGTAAAGCAAAACGCCACAAATAAAAAATGTCGGAACCTAGATGTTCAACGGAAGAGCCGGAGTCTGAATGCTCGACGTAAAAACCAAAGCCTGAAGATCACCTGTAAGGGATAACCACCACCTGAAAACAGAAAGGTAACGACCTGGTTTATGTTTCAGAATGTGAATATTTGAAAATGGCGTAATGCTCCATACAAAATGGAAATGCTACGTGTTTGGGTAGATGTCATGCACGCATGCAGATGCAACGGAACCGAATCGGCAAAATAAATGCCGGAAACACAGAATCCTTCTTGCTGGGAAAGGAAAGCTACTCTGTCGAAGATGAACTTCGCATGTCAATAACAATTGGACTTAAACTGGAGAGATAGGCCCTGGGCGGCTTCCGGGGAACCTATGATTTTGCGAGGAAATCAACTCGACTGGAGACCTCAGTCTGTCATCTTGATTCGTTGAGGAGTAGGCAAGCACTTGTACTCCGTGGGGATTAGAAACATGTATCGACCAACTGCTGGGGATAACCGTATACCTACGTGTACACCACCATGCTGGGATGAAGAAACCACTTTTAATTGCTGGGGAACAAACTCTGGCCGGGGAAAACAGCTTCATCCCTACCCTCTTAGAGAGATGTCCCAAGGGTAACAAACCTATAAAAACAACAAACAAGATACTACACAATAAAGACTATCTTGGTCATCATCCGTGACGTTGTTCTATAAAGTCAAAGTTTTATTGGCCAAGGCCTGCAAGTTTATGTATGTGCAAATTCATCAAAAACATCGGGCATTTTTCACAAACAAAAGTAAAAGCTACAAATAAGCACACAAAGATTTTCTGAATAGAATGTTTTATTGATAAACGGCCTGAAAATAGGCAAATTTACAAAGGATGCAACTCCTGAAATGAGAAAGTTGCGCCAAAGACAAATACGAAATGCACAAAGATATACAAAATGTCGGCAATGTGGTACAGACAACCACCATAGGACGACTCATCTATGACTCGCATGACTTTGATGCTTTTCCGATGCTTCGTCTTCGGAAGAGATTGACTTGAACGGTTTCCTGTGGGTCCTCCCATAATCCATTATGTTCTGAAGACCAATACGTAGATCGCAATTGTTTGCTTTTCAAATCCCTAACTTTTGCCTGAATCGCCCTTGAGGGTTTTCGATTCACCGGGATACCCATTTTTGCCAAAGTCTCCTTTTCAGGTTTTCAACTTTGCGGGTTTACATCTTTTTTCTTTTTATCCCTAATTTTTTCCGAACCTATCCTTTTATGGTTCGCCGGGATGCCCCATTTTTGCCTGGGTTTTCTTTTTCTTTCCAGCGTGTCTCTTTAAGCAAAATATTTTTTGACTGCATCTGTATTCACAGGGGACATGAAATCTTCACCGTCCATAGTCGAAAGTAGTAAAGCTCCTCCGGAGAAAACTTTCCTTACAACATACGGACCTTCGTAATTGGGAGTCCATTTTCCCCTGTGATCGTTCTATGGTGGGAGAATCCGCTTCAACACTAAAACACCTGCCTAAAAGCTTCGAGGACGTATCTTTTTATCGAAGGCTTTCTTCATTCTGCTTTGGTATAGATGACCGTATGCGATGGACGCCAACCTTTTCTCATCCATCAAGCTGAGCTGATTCAACCTGTTCTTCACCCATTCTGCTTCATCTAGTTTGACGTCAGCCAGAATTCTCAAGGAAGGTATCTCGACTTCTAGCGGCAGGACAACTTCCATACCATATACCAATGATAAAGGAGTTGCCCCAGTTGAAGTACGCACCGAGGTGCGATATCCATGTAAAGTAAAGGGTAACATCTCGTGCCAATCTTTATAGGTCACAACCATCTTCTGCACTATCTTCTTGATATTTTTGTTGGCCGCCTCAACTGCGTCATTCATCTTCAGACGATAGGGAGACGAATTGTGATGCTCAATCTTGAAGTTCTGGCATAGCTCTTTCATCATCTTGTTATTCAGGTTAGATCCATTATCATTAATGATCCTTTCAGGTATTCCATGTCGGCAGATGATGTCCCTTTTGATGAACCGGGCCACAACTTGCTTGGTGACATTTGCATAAGAAGCTGCTTTGACCCATTTGGTGAAATAGTCGATGGCTACTAGGATGAAACGGTGTCCATTGGATGTAGTTGGTTCGATCTTTCCAATCATATGAATGCCCCACATGGAAAAGGGCCATGCTGATGATATGACATTCAAAGGACACGGTGGCACATGAGTCTTGTCGGCGTAGATCTGACATTTATGCCATTTCTTTGCAAATTTGAAACAATCTGACTCCATCGTAAGCCAATAATACCAGCTCGCAACAACTTTCAAGACATGGCATGTCCGCCGGCATGCGTACCGAAAGTGCCCTCGTGGACTTCCTCCATAAGCAGATTTGCTTCTTTTTCACCCATGCATCTCAACAGCACCAAATCATGGTTTCTTCTATAAAGCACACCATCCTAATTCAGATGAAAATTGCCAGACAATCTCCTTAGATTCTTCTTATCTCGACTGGATGCCCCAGTCGGATATTCCTGGTTCTTAAGGAAATTCTCGATGTCAAAATACCACGGCTTGCCATCGGAGGCCTCCTCAATGGCGAATATGAAGGCGGGTCTATCAAGGCGGGAGATAACTATTCTGGGAGCTTCATTCCAAAAATTAACCTTGTACATCGAAGACAGCGTTGTCAGGGCGTCTGCCATCTGATTCTCCGCTCGTGGCACATGGTGAAACTTCACCTTGTCGAAGAAAGGTAACAACCTCCTTGCATAATTCATGTAAGGAATCAAATTAGGTTGACGAGTTTCCCATTCTCCCTTGATTTGATTCAAAAATAGCGCAGAATTGCCATATACATCGAGATTCTTGATCCTCAAATCAATAGCTTCTTCGAGACCCATGATACACGCTTCATACTCAGCCTCATTGTTGGTGACCGAAAATGTCAATCTGGCAGTGAATGGGATGTGAGACCCATGGGGTTTTGTAATGATTGCCCTAATTCCACTTCCGTACGAGTTAACGGCACTGTCAAATATCAACTGCCATTGGGAACCAAGTTCAGGACCTTCATCTGGTAGTGGTTCATCACAATCCTTCATTCGAAGGAACATAATGTCTTTGTCAGGAAATTCAAACTTCATTGGCTGATAGTCTTTGATAGGCTGTTCGGCGAGGTACTCTGACAGAACACTTCCTTTGATGGCCTTCTGAGAAACATACTGAATATCGTACTCTGTCAGTACCATTTGCCATCTGGCGATTCTTCCTGAGAGCGCTTGCTTCTCGAAGACATACTTGATCGGATCCATCTTCGAAATCAGCATGGTTGTATGGTTAAGCATATACTGTCTTAAACATTTGGCAGCCCAAGCAAGTGGCAACATGTTTTCTCAAGCATTGAGTAACGGGACTCACAATCTGTGAACTTTTTACTCAGATAGTAAATCGCATGCTCTCTTCTTCCAGTCTCGTTGTGTTGACCGAGGACACAACCCATACTGTTCTCAAGAATCGTTAAGTACATAATCAATGGTCTTCCAGCTACTGGAGGTATCAATATCAGAGGTTCTTGCAAATACTCTTTTATTTTTTCTCAAATGCTTTCTAACAATTCTCATTCCAAACGACTGCCTGATCTTTCTTTAATAACTTAAATAATGGCTCACAAGTGGCTGTGAGGTGAGATATGAACCGAGCAATGTAGTTCAATCTACCTAAGAAGCCACAAACTTGTTTCTCGGTCATTAGTGCTAGCATTTCATGAATTGCCTTGATCTTCGCAGGATCGACCTCAATACCTTTCTCGCTAACAATGAAACCCAACAGCTTCCCTGACCGTACACCGAAAGTACACTTATTTGGATTCAGCCTAAGTTTGAACTTCCTAATCTCTCAAACAGCTTTAGAAGATTCACCAGATGCCCCTCCTCCGTTTGGGACTTTGCGATCATATCATCGACATAAACCTCAATCTCATGATGAATCATGTCGTGAAAGAGTGTCACCATTGCTTGTTGATAAGTTGCCCTGCGTTCTTCAAACCAAAAGGCATTACTTTATAGCAGAACGTCCCCCATGGCGTGATAAAATTCGTTTTCTCCATATCCTCCGGTGCCATCTTAATCTGATTATAGCCGGAAAAACCGTCCATGAAGGAAAACACCGAGTATTGTGCAGTGTTATCAACAAGCACGTCAATATGAGGGAACGGGAAATCATCTTTTGGGCTCGCTCTATTCAGGTCCCTATAGTCAACACATATTCTGACTTTTCCGTCCTTCTTAGGCACGAGCACGATGTTTGCAACCCACGGAGGGTAATTGGTCACAACAAGAAATCCAACGTTTAATTGCTTTTGGACTTCTTCCTTGATCTTCACTGCCATATCAGGCCTGGTTCTTCTCAATTTCTGTTTAACGGGAGGACACTCTTCTCGAAGAGGCAGGCGATGAACTACAATATCCGTGTCGAGTCCAGGCATATCTTCATATGACCAAGCAAAAACATCCTTATACTCTTGGAGTAACTCAACCAGTCTTTGCTTGACATTATCTTGTAGTGCGACCCCTATTCTGACTTCCTTCTTATCCTCTTCGGTTCCTAGGTTGATGACTTCAACTTCCTCTTGATGAGGCAGGATGACCTTCTCCTCTTGTCTCAACAATCTAGCAAGCTCTTCGGGTAGGTCTTCGTCTTCATCGATCTCTTTTTCTGCTTGAAAGATCGGATTGTCAAAGTCACATCGAGTCATAGACGAGTTTGAGTCGGTGGTATCTGAAATGTGTAACCTGCAATGATGATGATTTTATGCTTAAATGATATGCAAATAAAACGAACACAAACCATATTGCCATTTTAATGTTAGAAAACAAAAAGAAGAAAAACAAGGATCACAAAATTTGAATGAGAAAAACGCCTTTTGATTAATGATAAAATGATTGTTCAAATATAAACAAGCATGCCCTGAACAAAATACCGCTATGCTCCGGGAAGAACATAGGGCTACACAATAATTGAAAAAACAAAGTATTACTGTTCACATGTCACTTGGACAAATTCCTCAATGTACCAGTTGCGTAGCTTCTGTCTGGGAGCGCTCGGCTGGATCCAAGCGTCCATGTCACAATCACTGTTCCCGACTTCATCATCAGAAACAACATTGATTTGCTCAAAAATGACACCCCCACTGGTGAACTTGACGGGCCCCTTATAGCATGGCGCACTCTGCGAAGATGATGGGTGGTACCCCAACCCAAACTTGTCCTGCTTCTGAGGTATGTCTAGCACCTTTCCCCTGAAGGTGAGATAATACTTAGAAGGGGGGTTGAATAAGTATGGAAAAATTAAGACTTGAAAATAATCACACAATTGTTTTTATCCTGGTTCGTTTAACAACTACTCCAGTCCACCCTTCCAGAGTGATTTGCCTTTCTCAACAAGGACTTAATCCACTATTAAATCAAACTGATTACAATAGTATCACCTAAGAACTACAGTTCTTAGTCTTCTCAAGAGCTACCGATTCTAACTGAATCCTCTTAAGGAATATCCTTTACAATCAATGTAAATTAAATACAAGAGTTTTTAATGCTTCTATAAAGCTTTAATCACAACAGTGATTTTTCTCTTAAGTTTAAGTACAATGAGATTCTATGAATAATAAGAATGAGAGCTTTTAGAATATTATGATTTCTTTTCAGCAAGCGTGTTACTAAAGAATGAAGTGAAGATCTCCTTTTATAGGCAGCTGAATCATGCAAGCTGAATGTTGAAAAGAGAGTCCAAAAGGTCTGAGCCTTTTTGTCTTCACATCAAATGACCTTTCCTTGAAATAGATGGCACAGAAAAATCCTTTTTGTCTGTGTAAGTGTGTCTAGCACAAATAAGGAAAGAGACGTTGAATAGTTCCAACGGATATATTCTTGAAAATACTTCTTCAGTTTCAGCAAGTTCTTCAGAGTCTGAATGGATCAGAGTCTTCTAATGAGATTCAGAATTATGCTGTATCAGAGTCTTCTGCAGCGTGTGTGCTTCTAGCGTGTTGATCATCAGAGCATTTTGACACAGAACTTCAGTACTTGGCAGCGTAGGTACTTTCAGAAACTTCTGTAGACTAAAGCTTTGAGAAACTCTCCAATCAATATTCTTCTATACTTCTGATGCTTCAGCTTCAGATGCTTCTGATTATCTTCAGATGCTTCTGACTCAGAATGTTCTGGAGCTTCTTGCTTCAGATCCTTCTGGAGACTACGCTCAGGATCTTCTATAAGGAGCAAACAGATTCTTCTGTAAGATGCATCTGGCGCTTCAGAGTCAGAATAACTTCTTGTATTCAAGGCAGATTTGCTTCTAGAGAGTTAATATAATTTCAATCTGCAGTAAAACTCTCAAACAAATTTTAGAGTATATAATTCTTAAATATAAATTTCCTAGCAGTTATCATCAAAACAAAGAGTAATTATTAAGAACCAATCTGTGTTCTAACAATCTCCCCCTTTTTGATGATGACAAAAAGTATCAGAAATTTTATTTAATTGAACATAAAGAATTATAACTCCCCCTGAGATGATGAATCTCCCCCTGAGTTGAATATGAAAAAGGAATAGAAACTTCCCTTTTTATCTTGAGTAATCTTCAGAGTCAGATCTTGTTTGTCTTTGTAATAATTAAGAATCAGACTATCTTGCAGATATGAGATTCAGAGTTTGATAAAAGATGAATGATCTGAGAAACTCAGAGATTCTTTTATAGAGTGTTCTTATCAAATATTCTGAAATAGTCAATTTAGATATTAGAAAAAGTAGATATGTCTGAAGATTCATTCTAGTGAAATTATATTAAATAGTTCAGATCTTTATTTTCTCCCCCTTTTTTGTCATAAGCAAAAAGTAAAAACTTTTAATAAAGACAAATAAAAGGAACAAGAGAAGATAATTCAATGGAGAATAACAAGCTGATTCATTTAACATAACAGAGCAAGAGTACATTGGAAAATATCAGAAGATATAACAATAACATTCAGATGCAAAACAACAGATGCACAAATATGAAAAAAAATCTAAGAGTGTTTTGACAAAAGCATCTTCAATAGGTCTGTGATCTCAGATTGTGATTGCTCTTGCTTTGACATCCACTTAGTCATTGTCTCAGTCTTCTCATCTTGTTTAGACATCCACTCTGACATGTCCTCAGATTTCTTGTCTTGCTTCACCATCCAAGATCTTATTTCAGATTGACCAGCTTCCAGAGCAGCAATCTTGTCTCCAAAATCTGGATTTTCTGTCTTTGTCTCTGATGAAGGAAATGGAGGTTTTGTAGCCTGAACAGAGTCAATTGCCATATGTTCTGGAGATCCTGAAGAGGGTTCTACCAGAGTCATAGTCAATGCAGTGGCAGTTGGTTCTGGTGGAGGAGGAGGAGGAGCATCCAAACAAAGCAGAGGTTCAGTCTTGTTGACAATCCAGAATTGAGTTCTTTCAGCTCTGAGCTTTGCATCATCAGAACAGATGTTCTTTAGATTAGAAGCTACAGTGTTGAATCTCTTGATAAATCCTTTCCAGATGATGTCAGTTTCATTTGCATCCATAGTTTCAGAGCATCTCGTCTGAACAGTACCTAAAGACATCTGTATTTCTTGCAAAAACGTTTGAAATAAATGATCAATATTAAGTCTGGGTGGTGGTTTAAGCAAGGTTTCCAGAGTCATCTGTTTAGGTTTTGGAGTTTGTGGTATCAGTGATTTTGAGATGGAAATCAGAGGAGGGGGAACATATGGAATGAATGGAATTTCTGGTTTCTGAGGTAAGGATCTGTTTAAAGCATTAAGCAGATTTGGTTGAGGTCTTGTGAGTGGGTAAACAACATCAAAGAATGCATTGGAGTATGGTATGAAAGCAGAGTTTGATGGTTTATCAGATGCAACTGTGTTATCAGATGCAGGATGCAGAGCTGAAACAGCAGCTTTACCAGATGTAGCAGATATGGTGGCTAAGGATCCTTCATTGTTCATAGATTGAATATATGAAATGATTACAGATGGAAGGGCCTGTCTGAGTTTTGGTTTGAGAGGTATCAAAGGTTCAGAAGGCTCAACTCTATCATAAAAATCTTTCAGTTTGAAACCATAAGATAAATTATGATAAAGAGAAGACACTTGGGCACAAGATATTCCAGAAGATGATGGATTGGAAGTAGGAACAATCATCTCAGATGAAGGTGCAGGTGGAGGCATAGGGTCTGGAATGGTAGTTTTAGTAGGTAAGGTTGATTCAGGTTCAGGTTCATGCACAGGGTATTTGTCAGATGGATTAATTAGAAAATCAGGATGAATTTCTGATTCTGATGAATTTGAGGATGTTGTAGGTGTACAAGATGTAGAAGAAACTTGAAACACTGTTTTTAATGGAGTGATATCAAGAACTTCTGTCTCAGGGATATGAGTAGGTTCTGAAGGGGTATCAGATTGTTGAGAAGGTGGTTCAGATGAAACAGGAGCAGAAGTTACTTTAGTGGGTTCAGAAGTAACAGGTGCTACAGGTTCAGAAGATGGAATTGTTGATGGTGGAATGACATAGTCTTTTTCTGGTTGATCTTCTGTGGTTTGTTTTTCTGGATGATCAGAAGTTTTTGGTTGATTTTCTGTTTGTGGTTGAGCAGAGTGTTGTTTATCAGAAGTTTGTGGTAGTTCTGATGGTTGTGGTTCTGTTTGTTGTGGAACTGATGGTTGTGGAACTGTTTGTTGTGGTTCTGTTGGTTGTAGAACTGATGGTTGTGGAACTGTTGGTGATGGACGTGGAGTGAAGTGTTTGATGTGTATTTTGGGTTGAGGTGGTTTTGATACAAAGGCAGTGGTTTGTTTTTGAGGTGAGACAGAACTGGGGGCAGCAACAGATGTTGTTTGAGTGACAGGTGGTTTGGGAACAGACTTAATAGATGAATCATTAATAACAACATTTTTAGAAATAGCAGAAGTCTTTGTACCTTTGAGTTTAATCCTCTTAGCAGATGCAGAGGCAGCTTCTCCAGAATCCTTTCTCTTTAAAAGATCCTTGGGATTCTCAACAATCTTAGCCTTCTTCTGGACAGGTTCAGATTCTGCTGCAGGCTGAGATCTTTTCCTCTGAAGTGGAACTTCTTCTTCTTCTCCTCCTGCATCTGGCAGTGGTTGCTTGACAAGTTGAAACACATTGGCTGGAACAGGCACTCCTTCCTTTTTGCATTCCTCTATATACATCAGAACAATGTGTCTAGGTTCTTCAGCAAAGAATAGAGGAAAGTCTGATACTGGAACCCTTTTATTCAAATCAGACATATTTAACCTCTTTGGAGCAGTAGTAAGTTCATCTACAATCTTGAGTCTCAGAAGGCTTTTAGCGTTCAGAGGCTTTCCCATAATGAACTCTAGTTCCTCTGTAACACCAACATCATACAGAGAAGCCACTAAACCATTTTCAGTGAGAAGATCTGAGAGCAACCTTCCAAAAGGTATCCAAGTCCTGATCTTCTGGCCTTTTTCTTTCACTGATTCTCTGGATGCATTGATGCGATTCCACAGATGCATGAACAAAATGTAAGGAAGATCTACCTTGTTGCTCTGACTAAGGCAGTACATAAAATAGATCTGTTCATTATTGACATAATCTGGGGAATTTGTTGACTTTCTGTGATGTATGCATCCCATGAAGATCTTGGCCCAGATCTTGTAATCAGGCTTCAGATCTTTGAATCTGTTAGAGGCTTGTCCAGCAGTCATAACTTCCTCATAAACTTCATCCATATCCACATGCCCAGCTGGCAAGTGTGAAACACCATCTGTTTCTTCATAACCAATCAGTCTCCTAATCAGATCCTCTGTGATGATAATCTCCTTTCCCAGCACAGATGATAAGATAAACTTGGGATACACAGATGCATGAATCCAGAATTCCTTGACAAGTAGAGGGTAAACTGGTCCAAACAATCTATCAAAGTATTTCACCCAACCTTGAGCTCTAACAATGGAGCAAAAATCAAACCCATTGTCAGCCAAAGAATCAAATTCAACCATGGATTCACACAACACTTCTAGTTTATCAATAGGTGTGAGAAGAGTTCTCTTTGGAGGAGTATATGGAGCAGCACCTAGGTTATCTGAAGTCACAGCAGCCATTGTAGATTGAAACTGTGCAGTTGTTGATGAAGAAGACGCCATTGAAGAATGCTTTTTAACACACTTAGGTTTTGAGATTTTATGCAGAGAGAACAATAGATGAAAACGCATGTAAATTCTGAGAGTGAAAAGTGTGAAAGTGAATACACAACAAGTATTTATACTAACCACTTAGGCACACCAACAGTTAGAGAGAAACGCACGTTTGAGCAGCATTAAATGAAGAGAATAAAATCATTTCAAATAATAAATGCTTCTGACAGATTTGGGGGGAAAACCAAGATATTTACTATTCAAATTTCACCTCAAACGTCTTTTCAGTTGTGCACACGCCACCTCATCAGATTTTGTGGGACACGTGTTTGCTTGCATGCTGTTCTGAATTCTCTCAAGAAATGAAACGTTAGCCAACGTTAAGATCTTCTAAAGATGATTAGTTCAGATTATCACATCAGAAATATTAATCAGAATATAATAAATGAACAGAAGAAATACTTCAGATGAATTAAGCATTTTGCATCTGCAACAATTTGCTTCTAGTAAATATCATTCTGGACAAAAATCCATACCAATATTTTTCAGAATAAAATTGAATCTATCTTCAACAAGGGGTTTTGTAAAAATATCTGCCCATTGATGATCTGTATCAACAAAGGCTAAATTTATGATTCCCTTCTGAACATAGTCTCTGATGAAATGATGCTTAATTTCTATATGTTTTGCCTTAGAATGTAAAATGGGATTCTTGGACAAACATATAGCAGAAGTATTATCACAAAAGATAGAAATGTTACTCTCAAAAATTTGATAATCTTCTAGTTGACTTTTCATCCAGAGCATCTGCGTGCTACATCCAGCAGCAGCAATGTATTCAACCTCTGTGGTTGAAAGTGCAATTGTGGGTTGCTTCTTGCTGTACCAGGAGATTAGATTTCTTCCTAGAAATTGACAACTTCCAGAAGTACTTTTTCTTTCCACTCTGTCTCCAGCATAGTCAGCATCACAGAATCCAACTAATTTGAAATCATCAGATTTTCTGTAACACAAACCCACATTAGAAGTACCTTTCAGATACCTTAGAATCCTCTTGACAGCTGTCAAGTGTGATTCTCTAGGATCTGATTGGAATCTAGCACACAGACAAACACTGAATAATATGTCAGGTCTAGAAGCAGTAAGATAAAGAAGAGAGCCAATCATACCTCTGTAGAGCTTCTGGTCTACTTTCTTACTTACCTCTTCTTTGCCAAGAGAGCTAGTAGGATGCATTGGAGTCTTTGCCACCTTGTTGTCAGACATGTTGAATTTCTTCAGAAGTTCTTTAACATACTTTGTCTGATGTATGTAGGTGCACTCTGGAGTTTGATTAATTTGGATTCCTAAAAAGAATCTGAGTTCTCCCATCATGCTCATTTCAAATTCTGCCTGCATACAAGTAGCAAACTCCTTTCCAAGCATAATATTTGTTGATCCAAAAATAATATCATCTACATAAATTTGGCAAATTAGAAGATCTTTCTTTATGGTTTTACAGAATAGAGTTGTATCCACTTTGCCTCTGATAAAATTCTTCTCCAGAAGAAAATTACTCAATCTCTCATACCAAGCTCTGGGAGCTTGTTTTAATCCATATAGAGATTTCTTTAATTTGAAAACATGATCTGGAAATTTTTCATTTTCAAAACCAGGAGGTTGGTGGACATAAACTTCTTCTTCTATAATGCCATTAAGAAAGGCACTTTTAACATCCATCTGATACAGAGTGATGTTATTCTGTGCAGCAAAAGATATAAGAAGGCGTATAGATTCTAACCTTGCCACTGGAGCATATGTCTCAGTGTAATCAATACCTTCTTGCTGACTGTAACCTTGAGCAACCAGCCTTGCCTTATTCCTTTCTACTTCTCCCTTTTCATTCAGCTTATTCCTGAAGACCCATTTTGTTCCAATAACATTGAATCCTTTAGGTCTAGGAACCAGATCCCAAACTTCATTTCTGGTGAATTGATTTAGCTCTTCTTGCATAGCTATAATCCATTCATTATCTTCCAGAGCCTCATCTACAGATGTTGGTTCTATCATTGACACTAAGCCAAATAAAGAAGATTCAGAAGTTCTGAGAAATGATCTTGTCCTTATTGGATCATCTTTCTTTCCAATTATCACATCTTCTGGATGAGAGGCTTTGATTCTGGAAGAAGATCCTCTGACAGTTGGTCTTTCAGAAATATGCAAGTTGTTTAGTTGGGAGGTCAAAGGTGTAGCATCTGGGGTTGCTTCAGATTCTTTGATTTTTGCCTTTTCTTCCTCTGAGCCTTCAGAGTCTGTGAGAATCACTTCTCTATCTGCAGAACTTTCAAACTGCTTTGGCTTTTCAGAGCCAAGCTTATCATCAAATCTAACATGAATAGATTCTTCCACAATCTGTGTTTCAGTATTGAATACTCTGTAGCCTTTAGAGCGTTCAGAATAACCAAGCATGAAACACTTCTGTGCTTTGGAATCAAACTTGTTCATATTATCTTTAGTATTAAGCATAAAAAAAATACATCCAAAAGGATGAAAATAAGCAATGTTAGGCTTTCTGTTTCTCCACAATTCATAGGGAGTCTTTTCCAGAAGAGGTCTTACAGACACTCTGTTCTGAATATAACAAGCTGTGTTAATCGCTTTTGCCCAGAAATGTTTTGCCAGATTTGTCTCATTGATCATGGTTCTGGCCATTTCTTGCAATGTTCTATTTTTCCTCTCTACAACTCCATTTTGTTGTGGAGTTCTAGGGCAGGAGAAATCATGTGCAATGCCTTTTTCAGAAAAATATTTTTCAAAATGTTTATTTTCAAATTCTCCACCATGATCACTTCTGACTTTAATAATTTTGGAATCTTTTTCAGTCTGGACTTGATTGCAGAAGTCAAAGAACACAGAATGAGACTCATCCTTGTGTTTTAGAAACTTTACCCATGTCCATCTGCTGTAGTCATCTACAATGACTAACCCATACTTCTTGCCTCTGATGGATGCAGTTTTCACTGGTCCAAACAGATCAATGTGAAGTAATTCCAATGGTCTGGAGGTAGAAACAACATTTTTTGATTTAAAATGTGATTTTGAAAATTTACCTCTTTGACATGCTTCACACAGAGCATCTGAGTTGAACTTCAACTTAGGAAGTCCTCTGACCAGATTGAGTTTATTAATCTGAGATATACGTCTCATATTAATATGCCCCAATCTTCTATGCCAAACCCATTGCTCATCATTCACAGATAAGAGGCATTTTACATTTTGAACTTTAAGTTCTGAAAGGTTAATTTTATAAATGTTGTGTTTCCTCTTTCCACTGAATAGGATAGAACCATCCTTTTGACATACAGCTTTGCAACATTTTTGATTAAAGATTATATCATAACCATTGTCACTTAATTGACTTATGGACAATAGATTATGTTTCAATCCTTCAACTAACAGAACATTAGTAATAGAGGGAAGTTTACCATTTCCAATAGTGCCAGATCCAATGATCTTGCCCTTCTGGTTCCCTCCAAACTTCACGTCCCCTCCAGATCTAAGTTCCAGGCTTTGGAACATAGACCTTTCTCTTGTCATGTGTCGTGAGCATCCAGAGTCCAGGTACCATGATTGGTGTCCTGACCTTGCTGCTAAGAACATCTGCAACAGGAATTATTTTGTTTTTAGGTACCCAGATCTTCTTGGGTCCTTTGGGGTTAGTTGGTTTGCAGGTTTGTCTAAACTTCTGTTTTGCAACATAATGTTTATTCTGACTTGCCTTTGGTTTAAATACATAAGTACTCTTCTCATAGCTTGTGTGTTTAATGTCATTCAAGTGACCAAATTTGAATTGAGAATACAGAGGTGTCTTCCTGATGAAAAGTTTGTCAACAGGTTTTGGATTGCTTCCAGATGAAGACTCATATCCAATGCCTTTTCTGTTGTTTCCACTAACACCATAGATCATGGAAGCCATCTTGCTTCTGTTTATGCTCTTAGTGAGAAACCTCTGAAAACTAGAGTCATATTTTTCTAAAATATTTTCACATGACTTAGTCTCAGATTCAGATTCTTGTTGAGTTCTATCAAAGTCATTTTTGATTTTTAAATTTGTTTCTTTCTGCTCAACAAGTTCTGTTTTCAGAAGATCAATCTCAGATTCAAGATTGCTTTTCAGCTTCTTGTATTTGAGTTTGATGTTGTTATA
This sequence comes from Lathyrus sativus, assembly GCA_963859935.3. Classification (NCBI taxonomy): domain Eukaryota; kingdom Viridiplantae; phylum Streptophyta; class Magnoliopsida; order Fabales; family Fabaceae; genus Lathyrus; species Lathyrus sativus. The sequence goes on along the minus strand of OZ012739.1, from coordinate 648,609,331 downwards.
ACTTTTAAGAACTTCTGTTAAAACTTTAATGAGTTCTTCTTTGGTAAGTTTAGCCATTACCTCTTCTGCATCATCATCAGATTCAGATTCTGATTCATATCCAGAGGTACCTTCCTCTTGATCCTCTGTCTTGGCCATCAGTGCAACGTTTGCACACTCTTCTTCTGATTCAGAAGATGACTCACACTCATCTGAGTCATCCCATGTTGCCATCAGAACCTTCTTCTTTTTGTTGAACTTCTTCTTAGGTTTTTCTTTCAGAAGTTTGGGGCAGTCATTCTTGTAGTGCCCAGGTTCTTTGCACTCATAGCACACCACTTCTTTCTTGGCAGATCTTCTGTGACTAGAAGATTCCTTTCTGTTGTCAGATCTTCTAAAGTTGTTAAATTTCTTTCCCTTGTGCTTCCAGAGTTTGTTAATCCTTATGGACAGCATGGATAGCTCATCTTCTTCTTCAGAAGAAGATTCTTCAGAGCTTTCTTGAATGACCTGCAAAGCTTTAGAAGTTTTGTTAGATTTTAAAGCTATGGATTTACCTTTATCTTTCTTCTGGGGTTCATCTTCCTCCAGCTCAATTTCATGGCTTCTCAAAGAACTGATAAGTTCTTCTAAAGAGATCTTGTTCAGATCTTTTTCCATCTTCAATGCAGTCACCATTGGTCTCCATCTGGTGGGAAGACTTCTGATGATTTTCTTGACATGATCTGACGTTGAGTAGCCCTTGTCCAGAACTTTCAGACCAGCTGTAAGAATCTGAAATCTAGAAAACATAGTTTCCACATTTTCAGACTCTTCCATTTTAAATGCCTCATACTTCTGTATGAGCGCCAGAGCCTTGGTCTCTTTAACCTGAGAGTTTCCCTCATGAGTCATTTTGAGTGACTCAAACATGTCATGAGCAGTATCTCTGTTAGTAATCTTCTCATACTCAGTATGAGAGATTGCATTAAGCAATATAGTTCTGGATTTGTGGTGATTCTTGAAATCTCTTTTCTGCACTTCAGTCATTGATTTTCTATCAATCTTTTTGCCATCCTCACCAGTAGGATGTTCATATCCATCAATTACCAAATCCCAAAGATCAGCATCATACCCAAGAAAGAAACTTTCTATTCTATCTTTCCAGTAGTCAAATTTTTCTCCATCAAACATTGGAGGTTTGGTGCTGATCCTATCCCTCTCTTCATATTTATTGTTAATATTTGACATTGAATTATCAGCCATGATAACAAATAAATATATTTATCAAAGTATATCTCTCTGGATCTTTACTGACACTGTTAAGTGATAGCACACTCAGAACCGGAGCTCTGATGCCAACTGAAGGTGAGATAATACTTAGAAGGGGGGGTTGAATAAGTATGGAAAAATTAAGACTTGAAAATAATCACACAATTATTTTTATCCTGGTTCGTTTAACAACTACTCCAGTCCACCCTTCCAGAGTGATTTGCCTTTCTCAACAAGGACTTAATCCACTATTAAATCAAACTGATTACAATAGTATCACCTAAGAACTACAGTTCTTAGTCTTCTCAAGAGCTACTGATTCTAACTGAATCCTCTTAAGGAATATCCTTTACAATCAATGTAAATTAAATACAAGAGTTTTTAATGCTTCTATAAAGCTTTAATCACAACAGTGATTTTTCTCTTAAGTTTAAGTACAATGAGATTCTATGAATAATAAGAATGAGAGCTTTTAGAATATTATGATTTCTTTTCAGCAAGCGTGTTACTGAAGAATGAAGTGAAGATCTCCTTTTATAGGCAGCTGAATCATGCAAGCTGAACGTTGAAAAGAGAGTCCAAAAGGTCTGAGCCTTTTTGTCTTCACATCAAATAACCTTTCCTTGAAATAGATGGCACAGAAAAATCCTTTTTGTCTGTGTAAGTGTGTCTAGCACAAATAAGGAAAGAGACGTTGAATAGTTCCAACGGATATATTCTTGAAAATACTTCTTCAGTTTCAGCAAGTTCTTCAGAGTCTGAATGGATCAGAGTCTTCTAATGAGATTCAGAACTATGCTGTATCAGAGTCTTCTACAGCGTGTGTGCTTCTAGCGTGTTGATCATCAGAGCATTTTGACACAGAACTTCAGTACTTGGCAGCGTAGGTACTTTCAGAAACTTCTGTAGACTAAATCTTTGAGAAACTCTTCAATCAATATTCTTCTATACTTCTGATGCTTCAGCTTCAGATGCTTCTGATTATCTTCAGATGCTTCTGACTCAGAATGTTCTGGAGCTTCTTGCTTCAGATCCTTCTGGAGACTACGCTCAGGATCTTCTGTAAGGAGCAAACAGATTCTTCTGTAAGATGCATCTGGCGCTTCAGAGTCAGAATAACTTCTTGTATTCAAGGCAGATTTGCTTCTAGAGAGTTAATATAATTTCAATCTGCAGTAAAACTCTCAAACAAATTTTAGAGTATATAATTCTTAAATATAAATTTCCTAGCAGTTATCATCAAAACAAATAGTAATTATTAAGAACCAATCTGTGTTCTAACATCCCCATCCTTGCGATGCCCAACATGTATTGCCGCTTGAGCCTCCTTGAATGATGACATAGCCATTTCTGGTTCTTTGTTCACAACTGGAGATTTGTCCTTCACTTGCACAGTTTCGAAGGTCTGACACAAAGTCTCATGAGTGTCTCCATCTACCTCGACGTATTTGAAAGATGACAAGTGGCTAATCATGATATATTCCTCCCCACATACCCTCACAACACTGCCTCTGACCATATATTTCAGCTTTTGATGCAGAGTGGACGTAAAATCCCAAGCAGAATGTATCCATGGACGACCAAACAGACAACTGTAAGCAGGCTGAACGTCCATGATGTAAAATACCGCATCAAATACCTCCGGGCCCACTTGGATGGGCAAAGTTATTTCCCCAAAAACAGATCTTTGGGTTCCATCAAAGGCTCGTACAACCAAATCACTTGGTGTACAATAAAGACCCTGATGATCTATCTTCATTAATGCTTTCTTTGGAAGTACATTCAAGGACGACCCTGTATTAACAAGGACGTGTGACATCACTGTTCCCTGACATTCAATTGAAATATGCAGTGCAAAATTGTGGTTTCTGCCCTTTGGCGTCAAGTCCAAATCCGTAAACCCCAGACCATTTCCTGCATTTACATGCGCCACAACTCCTTTGAGCTGGTTAACCGATATTTCTTGTGGTACATAAGCAGTGCTTAAAACCTTCAACAACACATTTCGATGCGCTTCTGAACACAACAGTAGTGATAGTATATAAATCTTGGAAGGAGTTTGTTGCAGATGGTCGACTATCTTGTGGTCGCTTTTTCTAATCAGTTTCATGAACTCTTCCATATCCTTTTCCAGAGATTCCTTCTCGCCCACCTGAGGAATTTCTTCTACCACTATCTTACCTTTTCCTTTATCAGTTTTCGCAGCCACCATTTCGGGCGACGAAAAGATTCTACCGCTTTTGGTAATTCCTCCGGCTCCAATAAGGTTATCAACTGAATCAACATGCAAGCTTTTCAATTCTAACTTCTGTCTGTTACAAAACACCTTGGCTCCGTAATTCTATGGGATAGCCTTAGTACTTTCGTATGGCACAGGGCCTGCTTTAGTAATGATGATTGTAGGTGGCCTTGGAGGCGCTGAAATAGTGATAGTTTTATATGGGATTGAAATCGTCGCAATTTCATCCTGCTCCTCCTCTACTACTCCCACGGGTTTCCTTTTAGTGGTCCGATCAAATTGTAACATTCCTTCATCCATCATGCCTTGAATACACTTTTTCAGATCATCACATCCCTCGGGATGACTCAAACAGTTGACACAGTCTTCAATACAGCATGGGAACACTCCCCCTTTCAGCAGCTTCTCCTTCACAAAACTCAATGGCGTTTTCAGCTCGTTCACGTCGGCTATCAGATCTAACCCTTCCTCTACCAGAACAACACCAACCCTAGCCGACCCATGATTTGGCATAGGGTTCTGCACAACATTTGGTGCATCATGTGAAAAATCTATTGCTTTGTTATCAATCAGATCTTGCAACTTATGTTTGAAAGCCTTGCAGTTGTCAATAGTATGGTCGGGTGCCCCAGAGTGGAACTTGCATCGTGCATTCACATCAAAGCCGGGTGGTGGTGGTCCTGTCAGAGGAGCCATAGTCCTCTTTTGGATTAACTGCAATTGCAACAAAGTTTGGAGCACTTGGGAATATGGCATCGGTGGCGGATCAAATACTCTATTTGCTGTCTGCTGTTGCCGTTGTTGTTGTTGTGGTCGTTGTGGTTGTTGTGATACCGGAATCGTAACGCTAGCGACCTGTTATTGATGATATTGATTATGAGGCTGACTTCTCCATTTTCCTTGAAAACTAGATACTGAGTTGGTTTCTCCCTCGCATCTTTTGTTGCCAAAGACTTTCTTTCCTCCTCCTCCAGCTGAGGATCCTTCGCCTGCTTGAATCTTCCCAATTTTGATACCATTCTCTATGCGTTCCCCTGTGATTATCATGTCGGAAAAGCTGCCAGACATACAGTTGATAAGCTTCTCATAATACATGCCAGATAAAGTAGCCACAAACATGTCGATCAGCTCACGCTCCACCATCGGAGGTTGAACTCTTGCGGCCAATTCACGCCACCTTTGGGCGTACTCTTTGAAGCATTCATTATTCCTCTTGGTAAGATTTTGCAATTGAACCCTGTTTGGAGAAAGGTCACTATTGTATTGATAATGTTTCATGAATGCCTCAGCCAAATCCTTCCAGCTACGGACATTGGTAGGCTCCAACCCCATGTACCACTCAAGGGAAGGACCAGACAAACTGTCTAGGAAAAAGTGCATTAACAACTTTTCATCATCTGAGTAAGCAGACATTTTCCTGTAATACGAGCGCAAGTGAACTCTAGGACATGTAGTACCCTTGTACTTATCAAAGTCAGAGACTTTGAATTTCTGTGGTATCCTTAGGTTAGGAATAAGTCCAAGGTTGGCCATATCAAGGCCCATAGAGTTCTGACTTTTGAAGCTCTTTATTCTGTCTTCCAACCATTTGAATCTTCTATTAGTTTCAGAAGGCACTTCACCACTAAAATCTCTCACCGAGAAGATCTCATCCTGTCTGTCCTCAAACAACTGTTGATTCAGGTTGCCATGAATAGCACCGTTAGCTTCAGGCCCATACACATTACCCTGACCAGTAATTCCAACATTACCAACTCCAGTGTTACCAAATCCAGTGTTACCATTGCCTCCGCCGACATTTCCGTTGGTTCCAACATTTCCGTTGTCGTTCCCAGTTGCGTTCCCATTTCTAGCACCATTGCCATTTCCAACAGTATTGGGGATAGCGTTATTAGTGTGCCTAGTCTCACCATGAGGTGGGTTGATAGCTGCCCCTCCATGTAATACGCCGTCTTTGTCAACCCGTGCAATCAAAGGTTGCACCAAGGTCCTGAGTTGGTCTTGTCCACTAGCTACAGTCTGCATTACTTCCATAAACTGAGCCATTCTATCTCTCATTTCCTGCATCTGCTCTTGCATCTGTTCCATGATCCTCTTCTGATTTCCTCTAGTCACGTACCGGTGACCTGTTTTATCAGCAATCCTGAAACACACTAGTGAAAACAGGAGATAAGAAAACAGTTTCGATGCACCTGCAATGCAAAAAAAAATGCTAAATGCAGACATGTATATATGCAACAGGGAGATTTCCCCCTTGATTCTAGTTTCCAGAAGAAGAAACGACCACTGAAAACCCCACAGACAAGCAGACAAAATAATAATAGGCCAACAGACAGTGTGCATACATCAACTGAGTACAAATAGAGATAACCTCAATCAACAAGCCTGGTGATGGTCAATACATAAGCAAAACAGCAAGATACAAAGAAAGACAGTCAAGCTGAGTGTCGAGACTGGAAATCCTCTAGCAGCTTCCGCGTCTCGGGATGATCTGGTCTAACAAGTAGACCCTGTATGAGTAGCGCTCGCCGGCTAATGGTGCGCTGTAGACTGTCAACATGGTCTTCCTAGGCTCCTTCCCCAAAGCATGCCTCAAGTCTGCACCTCTTGGTGTCCGCTCTCAACCTACAATCCTCCAGGTTTGCAATAGCTTTGCTTAATTTGTGCTCACTATTATATCTGAGTGGTTCTTCCACCGAAATCTTCTCGTCCTTTGCTTTGAGCTGCATCTTCAACTTGGCGATCTGCTGCTTCAGCTTGTCCTCACGCTCTTTGTTGTTAGTGAGCGTGGCATTCCATACTGCGTCAAACTTAGAGATCTCCAAATAAGCCTTGTCCAGATCCTTCTTCTTGGTAGCAAGCACACTACTGACAGAGTTCAAGTCCCGGCCTGAGCATTCTCTAGCGCTAGTCTCCTTCGTCAAGTCCGTACCTAGCTTGTTGATAAGTTCAGTCTGTCTCTTGAAGGCATGAACAACATCAATCTTCTCACTTCAGATTAGGATAATTTCTTTCTCTAATTCTTCATTTGCTCTTTTCAACTCTTCTTTCTCACGTAACAGTTGGTTGTACTTCTGAATATCCACGGTTGTGGGTTCTTCAGTCATGATAGGGTACAAAGGCGCAACTGAGGGAAATGGCATCAGAGACTTAGCAGCTCTATCTTTGATCTAAACCACGTAAGGGTCATAAGCTCGATTGTTGCTCTTTCCTAATAATGTCTTACCTCGCCTGTGAATGTTACTCCACGCATACTTCATTCTAACCAAAGTATCAACTTCCAGCAAGCCTGTGAAATACAGAGATTCCTGTATCTCTTCTTCCTTAGGAGGACTCTTCAAAGCATATCCAAATTGTCTAATCAACAAAGAGGGATTATAGTTAATACAACCCTTCCTTCCGACCAACGGGACGTTCGGAAAACCACTGCAACTATATATGATTTCAACGCCAAGTATATCCCGAGCAAACCATACAATGTTTTATGCAGATAAACCCATTAACCTAGCAGACCAATCTGAGGTACCAGCAGTAGCAACAAACGGACCTGTTTTCGGAAGGTGACTGAAGAACCACCTATACAGCATGGGTACACAACAAGAAACATTTTTACCCCTCCGCTTCTCATTTTTGTAATGGATAGAATGGTAAACATCCCCTAACAAGGTAGGCACTGGATTCCCTGAAGCAAGGATATAGAAGGCATCTGTATCCACAAAGTCTGACAAGTTAGGAAACAAAATGATACCATATATGCATAGAGAGATAATGGCATTGAATACAATCCAACAACCGTCCTTTGCGAATTGTAAAGCCTTGTCAACCAGAAAAGGTAGATGAAACCCATACACTCCATTCAGCTTGGTCAATTTTCCTAAGAACTTTGAGGCATCAAGATGAAGAATTGCAGCAAGCCTAGCTAGATCAGGCTCAACATCAACATGGTAAAAAGGCATCTGATCCAATACTGGAACTCCTAGTAACGCAGCATACTCTTCTAAGGTCGGTGCCAGGACATAGTCAGGAAAAAAAACATCTCAACTAAGGGTCATAAAACTGTAGCAGAGCATATAAGTCATTCAACTCGAACACTGAAGGTTTGCACACCAAACTGAGCAGCTTCCCATAAGATTCCTTGAACCCTCCTCTCACTTTCTGATCTGCTAAAGCAATCAAACTCAATAGAGAACTGATATCAGGAGAAGGGAGCTTATAGGCAACTGTCTTCTTTAGAGGCTCCATGTCAGAAAAGTAACAAGATCACTAGAATCGGGGAGGAAATATGTACCTGCAACACAGATACATGTTAATGAAATGCAAATGCACATGCAAACAGGGGATCAAAGTTGTTGTGCTGTAGTTTGAGAAGACCGGCGCTTCGCTTTATTCATAACCAAACACTGATATTAGGCCCCTTGATATCAAGAATCCAATACTATAAAGAACCAGGTAATCTGAAGGCTAGAGTTTCCTGGACAACCCCATCCCTCTCACAGGTAAGGACCTATCCACTGACAAGGTTTGACATCCTATGCGTTCATCAGCGTCACAGACTTTCAACAAATGATGATACGTTCACCATTTCTGGTTTGGCATCATCACTTCCCGAAGAGGCCTCACTTAGCTGAATCCCAAATGATCGGTTCCCAGAGTTGACAATCCTCAGATCCAAAATTCCTCCGAGCTTAGAGGGCCAGAAAGAAGATCGTTAAAGAGAATCTCGTCTGAGCGCGAATTTCATGGCTAGCTGGTGCATGCAAAGCATACAGGCTCACCACTAATCTCCACTTCTAATGCTAAGTCTATACCCAAGCCTGGGTCTGGCTTATCTCTCAATGGAACAATCCCTCCCCACAGCACAACAATAATGAATCATGCAGAAAGTAAAATGCGGAAAGCAAATAAAGATAAAGCACATATGTACACACCCAAAAAATAAACAAACAAGCGTTAGGATTGACTCGCATAGGGGATATTTCTATCCCCAGCAGAGTCGTCAGCTGTCGCTACTATGAAAATCGAGGCCGAAAATGACAGAAGATTCGCCACCGTGCGTTATTTATCCCAAGAGAGGGAAAGGAAACGCTCAGAGAAAACCTAATGAAAAGAGGGATAAGATCTCGGGAGTCGGTTACGTGAGGGGAAGGTGTTAGCACCCCTCACGTCTGTCGTACTCGACGGGATCCACGCTTGTTGTCTATCTAAAAGGGTGATTGATAATATCTAACTACAGGCTTGAGGACAAAAGGAAAAGAAGTGACTCGGAAAAGCAACGGCACTTTGTGCATACGTATCTCATCTGAAGTGAGAAGTCAGAGTCAACGTAGTTTGGCTAACTACGGGTGAAAAGGGGGGAAGGTTGCTCGCCAATTCATCGCGTCTTGTGCCTACGTACTTTCATCTGGTATGAAAGATCAGAGAAAACGTAGTTCGGGCTAAAAGGGAACACATGTTTGTTCAACTATTTTTACCCGAGTAGGGTTAACAATTAGTTCTAGCAGTTTGGTGTATGCAGCTCGACCATTGGAGACTTAGGCGTTACCGTTTGCGATAGAACCAAGAGTTAACAAAACTCTCCTTATGAAAATGATTTTCCAAGATTAAAGGCCCCAAAGGGAAAAAATAAGTTTGAATGATTTTTTTTTTGTGTTTTTTAGAGAAGAAGTGTTTTTGAATTGTTTGCAATTCATATTGCACTAGAGACTATGATTTAGGAGTGAATGCGTCGCATATCACCCAAAGGGTGATATACTAAACATTCAAGCCATTAAAGAGAAACTCCTTAATAAATCTTTCACATGTGCTTAAGGCTCGTAACGCACAATGATCATTAACCTTTATTAGGTGTTTTATGCTTGTTTTGAGATGAGAAGAGAAAGGACACTAAAGGGGGACTAACCTCAAACCTAAAGTTGTCATGCAATGGTGACCTTAAGATTGAGATAAGGGAATGCTACATAATGTTATCATACATGGTTAAGATCCTAATGTCTATCATAATCTCCCTTGAACAAGAGAGATTAGAGATCCTAAGGGAAGGGAGACAAAAGAGGAACAAGAAACAACATAAACATGCAAGAATGCAAACATGGAATGCAAATGAGGGAGGAAATTGGTGTGGGGCAGTAGCCTCTACAAGCTCATCTCAACCTTAAGTAACAATATGATAAATGCAAGAGATGTAAGGAAAGGAAATGCACCAAAAGAAACACACAAGTGCACTAAAATGGGATGAAATGGCCTAAGCCATTCAAACATCAACCACAATGCCAAAATCCAAACACAAATGAAAGGCAAAGAAAACCTAAAACAAAGTGAGGATGAGAGGCTATATTAGGACAGCAAGGAACTCATAATGTACACTCAACCATGAGCATCACAAGAAAGGTGCACAAGAAAGCACAAAGAAGTCCACATGGATTCATCATTCTAGGCTTGCTTCAAGTACCTCCAAAGGAGAGACCAAGCCACCTTAATTGAGATTCCAAAGTCATTGGACAACAAGGGAAATAAAATAAAAGTTCTCAAAAAGCAAAAGCAAGTAAACCACAAGGAAATGCAAGCAAATTCCCAAAGGAAAGCAAGCATGTTTCACATAGAAACCCTAATTGGAAACTCAAAAGTAAACAACCAAATGAACAAGCAATACATAATTTAATGACCTAAAAATAGGCAAGCATCATCCTTAACATGTTAGAAACATGAATCAAAAGGCATTGAAGGCTCAAAGGATCCATAAATGTCATATCCAAAGCAAACTAGTTCAATGTGTTTGTATGAACCTTCCTTGGAGGTAACTTGACTTGCAAGTTACCTCAAAATTAGGAAAATGATTAAAAAATGATCAAATAAAATGCAAGAAGCTCATAATATGTTGGCAACCAGAGGCCAAAATATTACAATCAAAGTCACTTCACAACATCACCATAGAAATTGATTCACAAGGGTGCTCCATTGTGAAGGAAGATTGTTGAGGGTCAAATGAAGTGCATCAAAAGTCAACCAACAGGGAAAAAATGGTCCTCAAAAATTCATCAACTCATCATTGATATGAGGATTGAATTTTACTCATTGGATCATAAGAAAAAGAGAGAAACAAAATAAAAACTAAAAACATGTCAAGATTTAGGTCAAATAAAACACTTCCAATGTTAAATTCCATTTTTAATTGAAAAATAATTCATAAAATAAAATAAAAATTTCCTAAAATCAGAGGACATCTCAAGAAGTCTAAAACATATTTTTGTGGAATTTTATCACTCTTGGAAGTATTTTAAAAAGATTTAAATCTAAACAGATATAAAACAAAAATAAAAAATAAAATAAAAAGAAAATAAATAAACAAGTGGTGTGAATAGCAGCCCAGTAATGTTGAAAACTAAATGGGCCAGCTCAAGGGGGTGCAGATAGCAAGCCCAGTCCATCAGAAATAAATAAGAAACAAAAACGTGTGGATTGAGTGTGGTGAGGTCAACAGAGGCCCATGGTGGAACGCACTCTGGACAGTTGGATCAGAAAGTAATCACATCCAAGGATTCACATTCACACACGTGGATATTAAATAAAAAGCAAAAAATTGGGTGATTCCATGGGACAAGTCAAACGAGGTGCATCATACGTCTTAATCTGGAGCGTACATATGAAAAGTAATTAGATCCAACAAACAGAAACAACACGCATGGCTCAGGCGAGGTTCAAACTATGGAGGGAAAACCAGGCGGCCGGAACCACTGTTCCGATCGTCTTCTCCGGCGAAACCATCAAACCAGTCACGGCAAAAAACGCAGGTGTCTCAAAACTTGATCAAATCAAACAAAATAAAAGCCAAAAATGATCTAATTCTCACACAGAAAATGAATCAACCATTATTTAAGCCTAAAACACCATAACAAAGCCAAAACGTGAGCAACAAGCTTGGAGCTCAAATCTCAAAAGTTCACAAACAACCACAAAATCAATCCAGAAACCATCTACACATCAAGAGGTTCACAAATATATAAAAATGGCGCAATATGGATGCATAAACAGAGAGGAAAAAGGATTGAAAGAAAACCTAAAAGAAAGCTTCCATAAAGCTCTGTTCTTTAGTGAAGCTTAAAATAAACCACCCAGAAATGTTCTATGAACCTCAGGGAACCTTTTCAAATGTTTGGTTTTGATTGAAACTCAGTGAAACATGAAAAACAATTTTGACTTTTTCCTCACTTTCTCTCAATGTGTTCTTGTCGAATTTTTCACCAAAGTCAGTTCAGAGAGCTTGTGTGTAATCTTGAGAATATGTATGATGGATTCTGATACCAAGTAGGCCCAATTCTATGCTCCTTAAGCCCAATTGAATTTCACTTTTTCACTTTATGACCACTTCAAAAAGTGCACGAAAATCACCTTGTCAAGCTGTAAAAATGGCTCAGCTAGCTTGCATCTGAGGTAGGTTGATCCAAGGGCTGAAAATGGCTCCTTAATTTAATCTTATGGCAAGGTTTGGATATGTTACTTAAACTTGAAGTAATCATGAAAATGGCCACCAAAATGAGCTCAAATCTCAAATCCAAAATTGGCATTGTGCTTGAAATGTATTTGGCACTCAAAAAATGCACAAGGTTGGTACAAAATGATCTCAAATGAATCTAATTTGATTTTCCCCTTTTAAGGCCATTTTCATGGAAATGTTTTTAGGGATTCTTCAATCCAAGTCAAACCTTTAATGCCTTGATGTTTGGTTGAGCAAATGACTCTATTTGGAGCAAGTTTGAAGTTGGAAAGAATTCCATTTGAAGTGTACAAAGTGGTGAAATGGACCTATAATGAAAATGACCTGTAATCCTGCTTTCCCAAAATACCCCTGCCTTGAAAGCCTCATAACTTGATTTCTACAAATCAGATGAAGGACTTCTAGTACTCTTTGGAAAGCTAAGATCGTGAGGAACAACTTTCATGTTCATCAAAAGTTGAGGAGAAACATTCTTCTAGGTCAACAATGGCTTGGAAGTTGGTTGACTTTTGTTGACCAAAATCACATTCATCTGAGGACCTATAACTTGTCTGCCTCATAAGTTGAGTTCTACAAATCCAATCAAGGACTTCTAGTACTCAAAAGAAAGCTAATAACATGCTCTACAAGTCTCATGTTGGGGTCAATATGAGATGAGACTTGTATCTTGAGATGGGTGGTCTTGAAGTTTGGCCCTAAATAAGGGATTTTACACTGAGAACCCTAATTTAGTAACTCCTCACACTCTTGATTCTTGATGAATTGATCTTGAAATGATATCTCATGTGTCTCAACACAACATTCCATGACCATAAAGACTTGGAATTGAGTCTTAATCTCCTTTCAATTTCACAATTGACTTAGGGTTGACCAGATGAAAACCCTAATTGTACCATCTTCAACTGTAGCTCTTCACACTTGGTATAAAAACTTGGATGAGCTCCACAATGACCTACAAGGCCTCCAATGAGATTAAATGATAATCTCCCTCCATATCCATGGGCTTGGGATCCTCAGATGACCTTCAAATGGCCTCCTATACAAGAGGTGAATGACATACACTTATCTGCCTATCCAAAGGGCTTTGACTTGTCTCTGATGATGATAACCCCCCTGTTGAATTGAATATAAACTCTTGATTAGGCTTAGAACCCTTGACAAATTCCTTTTGTTATACACACATCTCTTGATCCCCTGTAAATGCAAAATGCTATGCAATGCAACATGCTAGAACAATGAAATTAAACATAAACCAAGTAAAGAAAAGGTATGGCAAATTTTGGGGTACAACATGAGTAAGCTTACTTTTCTTCGACTTGTCCTGCACGACAAGAAAAGCTTACTCAAGCAGAGAAGAAAAAGCAGCAATGTCAAGGAAATGTTCAACATAATGTTTTGACCACCAATGGTGGAAAGAAGAAGTACATAAAACAGATGGTTCAAAAAACACGGGCGAAAGTATGCCCGAACTATGGCTAGATTCAGCGAAGATGTCATTAAAATTATCTTCATAAAAGCTAGCAGTAAAAAGGATCACTTGGCCTTTCTTGTCATACAAACATTTGGGGAAGCTTTGAATTAACCCGAATTGGCGCGATACAAGGTTAGGCTGATAGGCAATTAGAGATGCTAGGCATTTTCTAGCATCAAGCCTGTTAACAATGAATCTAGGAATCAAAAAGGCTTCCCAGATTGAAGTAGAATCCTCATCACCGTGTTCCTGGGGAATAGGAAATGGTCTTTTGAACCATGAAGGGCCAAAACGCCTAGTAACAAAGGGTGTGATGTTAGGCGTAAAATCGGAGCAACTGGAAAACATCATAACATAGCTAGTAAAGGCGTCCTTAACAGTTACGCCATCATCGGTGGGAGTTAAGTAAACCAAACGAGGCCATTCGACGTGCCTATCCTCAATTCCATCAGATGCTTCGACAGCGGGTCTTGGTCTGGGAAAGTTGGTCCCAAAGGTAGCGTTCAACCACAGTTGAAGTAGCCATAAAGGACCAGCCAAATATACGGTGTCACGGGCTTTTAAACGCCTTAGTCGAGAGATCGTTTCACTAAGAGACTCATAAAGAGATGCCAGAATCAGTTCACATAGGCAAACGCCTGTGTTATGGTGTAATTAATTGGCTAGAGGGAAATATTTTTTGGCCACTTGGAGATACTTGGTGCAGAAAACATATCTCAACAGCCACAAAGCAAGAAATGCCACGTGTTCTTCATCTGACACACTATTCGTATCATCAAAATGATGGTTGATGAAGTGAGTATAGGCGAGCTTAGGACTGGAGGGGTGAATGTAGTCATCAACGTTGAAATCAGGTTGATAAGCAAGGCTGTCAGGTCAAAGGCCGGCGATAGCGACTATGTCGAAAAGCGTAGGGGAAACCATTCCACACGGCAGGTGAAAGGTGTAATGGGTGCTATCCAGAAATACAACAAAGCCGTCAGCAAACTGAGGCAATAGTGAAGATGACTTTTTGATAACATCAAGAGGTCATAAATTCCCACAGACTTCCAGTGGTCAGCCTTGACTTTCTCTATCTTTGACATCCAAAGGTCGAAATCATTCAGAGACCAACAACTCTCAATAAACGAGTACCATCAGCAAGCTAACTTAAGTCAAAAGTTGGTGATGAAGTAGAATCAACGGTACCGGTGGAAGGAGATGAAAAGCTTTTTTGCTCTAGAGGCCTGGTTTTCCAGTAAGACGATAGAAATTCACTCAGCCGCGTATCAAAAAGGTCAACCTAGGACAAAGGACCAGACATAGCATGGGGTTTACCTGAAATAATTAAAGGGATCATTACCTGAGAATGATAAATGCTCTTGGCAGTCTTAGAGGTAGGTTCCGGAACGCATGGATAATTCTCCACAACATGAGGACCGACCAGGTTTGTGAAGGAAGGAAGAGGTTGTTTTGTTTGGGTGGTGCGTCCTTTCTGGATTTTCCTTTCTTGAGCAGGGGTTGGAGAAGAAGCCATTGTTAGCAACAGAAAAGGGAAACGAATCGTTTTCTGGAAAAAGGAAGGATAATAGAGAAGGAAGAAAACGTTTGAAATTCAAGAAAGTGTAAAGATTTCATGAAATGGTAGAGAAAGGTATTTATAAGTATTTGTAAATCCCAAAGGAAAGAGATCCACCGTTGAAAATGATCAAGCAGTGGGACACATGTTAGTTTTAAGAGGTGTGTAGAAAATGATGGTCAGAATATAGACACATGTTTCCAAGACAAGTGATGATGAATACGGCTGAAAAGACGTTTAAGATTGGACGTAGTGGCGTAGTGGAAGTCATGAGGAAAACTGAACAGTTGTACCACTATACAAAGAATGGAAGTTAAGATGAAGACATGCAAAGTAACACGTCGAAAATAAAAGAAAAAAAACTGACCTTCCAAACCCAAGATTGGCGAAAGGACAGTTTTTGGGGGCAATTTGTTGACTCCTAATTTTTGACGCCAGTCGAAGATCATATTATTTGAAGACAAGAACAACAATGCTTGGCACAAAAGAGAGTTTCAACCAACATCAAGGGGTTTTAGTCGAAGTAAAGGGGAAAAGAAGATGAAAAATGCTAAGTGTTGAGAAGGGTTCGACAAAGACTACAGTAAGGGAAGCGCGGAGAAGATTTACCAAAAAGTGGAGGGAATTTCCAAATGTTCAAAATTCAAACCAAGTGGTAAAACGTGGGAACGGTTAGGAAGGAGAAGTTAGCGCCAAAAGAAGCCTCAATCGCTATGTAGAAGTTATTTTACAGCACTATAAATAGATGTAAAAATTATGTGATAGGGGTGTTCATTCATTACCGTACTAGTTCATACAACTCTGAGTACCCGCGTGTAGAGAAACGAGTTTAACGAGAATGTACGTGATACAACACCAAACTTTTTATCATCAATGCAATTTGTCTTTACAATTCACTTGCCCTTCTTAACTTTAAGTTTTTTACATTTCAAACTGCCCTTTACATTTTTCTGCCTATTTGCGTTGCAAAGATCCCCTAGTAGAACGCGGAGTTCTGATTAGAGTTATCCTTCAAGTCATTTCTTTACTTGCATCTTTATTTTAAAGTCCTTTAAGATTTCAAAAGGGTTGGCGTCGAACGCGGAGTTTGATAATAATCTTAATATTTCATGTCCAACATTTACGTTTTTTTACTTTATGTTCTTGATTTCATTCCGTTGAAACAATCTTAGCACGTGTTCTAGGATTTAGTATGGTCGATCCACCATGTTAGTCAATTTATTACAAATTGATAGACCGGTGTCGCGGTGAAATTTGGATACCAAACTATTGATTAGTTTGAATCTTTAATTCATTTTGCAACCGAACTTTGATTTGTCCAAAGGAATGGATAAAGATCGAAATTCCCACAATGCAATGCAAATGCAAGGTTTAGAGAGTCTTAGGTTCGGGGGTCGGTTAAACTTAGGGAAGGTGCTAACATCCTAAGTTTCTGTAGTACTCTACAGAAACCTCTTGTTTTATGTTTGTTTATTGCTAAGTGTTTATTTGCTTAAAGTTGAAAGACCTAGGGGGTTTATTTCTAAGTATACTCGATAAGATATTGCATCTTATGCCTACATATCCTTACGGGAGCGGAATCAGAGTATTTTGTAGTTCTCCTAAAGGGTTTGAGGAATTCTTTGACTATGGTCAAAGTTCCTACGGGTTTAGGGTAGTTGATTGATTGATTTTAGGAGAAGGGATGCGTTATCATTTTAAGGGAGATTTAACCGCCACGAGTTGTAGGAATGTAGTTTTTGCATCATCTTAAGAGAAGGGCTCAAGTACTCGGATAGGGATCGACGAGGTACGCCTCTATCTATCTTAAGGCAAAATTCCTATGGTATTGGTTATATTGTTGTAGGGTGGAGATTCTATCTCGCTTAAGATGATTTGACATCTTTCTCTAATGTGTTTGAATATTTTGTATTGAGTTGAATTGTTTTGTTCTAAGTTGTAAAGATAAAGACAAGGGTCCTTCCTATGGGGTTGGATCTATCTTAATTAATCAACTTGAATGGGATCAAGGATCAAGCGGGAGTATGATGCAAATGAGATGCACTACACACAATTGTTGAATCATGTGTAGCGTTTTCCTTTGGACGGAATGCAATTCGATAAGGTAAATGCAATAATATTAAATTACAGAAGCTAAATTGCGGAAAGTAAACCATACACACGCATGAAAGCGCTAAGGTGTAGGTGCAAGTGTCGTGAATGTGAGTGTGCACGGTTAGGTTATATTTTACGTTGTTGATTGATTTTAATCGGGGTTGAATTGATTTTAGTTTGAATGGTCTTAGAAAGGATTGTTTTTAAGGTGAAATGTTAATTAATTTCAGTTTGAATTATTTAAGAAAATATTGATTTGGATGAATTGATTTGTAAGAAAAGAGCTGGTTTGATTTAAGAGTTATATTTGATATGTGAAACTGATTTTAGTAAAAAGGTTGCATTTGATTATTAATAGTGAGAAGGACTAATTTTAGCTGAATTATGCTTATGAGAAAAATGTTTGGCAAGATTGATTTTAGTTGATTAAATGAATTTCTATTGAGAAAAAGGCAAATGGCTTAAAGAGGATTTCAATTTTAATAAGTCAACCTAAACATGTAAAAATGTTTTTTTTGAATAAAAGAGATTGTTACTATTAAATAAATATTAATTTAAGAAAAAGAGTTATTAAATATAATAGTTCTTAGTTATAAAATACAAATTATTAAATTAAAAAAAAAGATTTCTTTTATGAATTATATTATTTAATAAAAGAAATTAAATAGGTGAGATAAAAATAAAAAAGGTTGATTAATTAATTAATTAGGAGTTAACTAGAGAGATTTATAAACTCGTTTTATATAAAAAGGTTGATTGAAGATTAATTATTGATTAATCAATTAAATTAAATATTAAAGGCCTAAGTTGGATAATTATCAATTAGGTTGAAATAAAAAGATTAGTGGTAGGTGATTATGGGAGTTAATTAACAGATTAGGGGGTTAACGGATGATTAAATGGTGTGTGTGTGTGTGATTAGTGGTGATAATTACTACAATAATAAAGCAAATAGAAAAGAACAAAATAGGAAACGAAAAAAGAAAAAATCGGAACCCTAGATTCCCTTCCCCAAATTCCCCTTTCCGTCGCGAGTTATCTTTCTCCCCTTCACTCGAACGCTCCTCTACTCCTCCCATCGATCGTTTCTGTTTCGCCCTTCATCCCTTTTCATTTTCGGACCTGAAATCAAATCGAAACCATCAATAATTTCATAACAGTGATAAGAACAGAAGCTTATTGTACATCGGCGACGACGGCGTTTGCGATGATGAAAACGGATGTTCTGTCGGTTGAGCTCGCGGTGGCTGGGAATAGCTCCTTCAACGGAAAAGATGAGTCCTCCTTCTTCAATTCCTCAGTTATGGATTTAGGTTTTTTTTGTGTTGATTCTGCGATAGCTTCTTTTTCTCTTTTTTTTTCTTCCGATTCCTCTTCTCTTCTCACCCCTCTCTTTATATAGGCTTCAGTGGGGATTCTCTGATTGAATTTGTTTAAAGTCGTTTTTAATGCTGATTGAAACCTTCTGTTTTGGTTATAACCTGATTTGAAAATTTTCCTTTTTCGTCCCAAACTCTTAAACATCCGTTAAATTTCTGATACCGTATCAATCTGTAATAATTGTGATTTGGATTGGATATTTTGAATCCTCTTGGGAATATTCTTCAGATGATTTGCTAATTTCGGATTTTGCGATTTGTAGGTGTGGGAAGCAAATGAGTTTGTTGGGCCAGGGAGTTTCAAGTTTGGAACAACTCTTTGTAGCAATCCCAGACTTCCTCAAAGCCATGGCAAAGTGAATGACCACTATGAAGGCTGAATACTCGTTGATTATGTGTAGTAGCATCACCAAAGCCAAAGCAGGGAATCAAGTTATCATCATCCAAGGGAGTCAAAGTCGTACCAATAATTGTTATGGCCTTCTCATAGGGATTAGGTGTTTCTCCAATTTTCTTGTTAATGGCAGTTTAATTTGCATTTGAGTACTAATGGTTGCTTTTGATTTTTAACTTGATCAAGGCCATGAGAGTAGCCTCTTGCTCATTCCCTGATGTTGTGCTGAGCATGTTAACCAATGGCTAAATGGCCTGTTTATCTATTTCTGAAACTCTGATAGTATCAACATCGAAGAGTTCATGAAGTGCTCTTTCTGCACTATATCTAGCAATTCCTGTATCACTCCCATCTGCAATTAATATCAAGAGCCTAACAGCGACTGGTGGAGCATTAGGTCTTTTTGCTTTTGAAGAATACCATTTATGTGCTACTTGGGTGCAAGAGGTCAAACAATCTATAATTGTTATGTGGAATAAAAGTCCCTTCAACACTGTCCAATTCTGCTTTAGCAGCGTCACCGACCGATGGTAACTTTGAATTGCAATCTCTAACTGTCTTCTCTTTATGTGCAGGTTTTGTTTCGTTGATGAATTACCAGGATCGAATAAGTAAACATGAAGCTATGGAGCAGCAGAGCAAAGGCATGTTAAAAGCTATGATTATCACATCTCTTCAGACATGTTATTTTGTCATTGCTGCTGCAAATCCAAACTTACTAATGTGTATGCAGAACTCCGGAGAAAAAAACTCAATGAGGTTGTCATTCCAATAATAGGGCCTCTTATTCATATTATAGGTGATCGTTTCGAGACCAATGACCTTATCGCAGGGATCAAAAGGAGGATGATTTCTGGCTCTTGGCTTCGAAGTGATTTCGATGGTAAAGTCTATCATTTAACAAAATCATATTTATGATAGTTTTCCATTCCCTTCTAAATTAGATGACCATATCTGCTATTGGTTTGTAGGCTGTTACTTTCTGCCATTGTTGTGTGAATCATATGTTTTTCTGTTGACGAATGTGCATCGTGATGCTGTAATTTGTAATGCGTCTCCTTCCATTTTGTAGGCAAGTGATAGGCGTTCTTCTAGTTTAATCTCTTCAGCAACAAATGCTAGCTCTAAGATGAAGTGCGGCTGATCATTGCTTTCCATGGTAGTCTTCGGAAACTTGAAGGCTATTTTCTGAATTTCGTATCCTTTTCTCTTCTTGTAATTTCGAATATTCCGTTGATGCTGGAAATTGTCACAGTTGATTCCTCCATGCCAAGGAACATTGCATTGCGCACGAAATAGCTTTCGACACGAGGGACACTCTGCGGTAGTAACGACTTGTTTCCCATCCTTCACCAACAACGCCGAGCAATCCCTGAACGGACAATAACACTTTGGTGGCAAACAATAGAAGACTGCATCAAGTTTTCTTCTAGCTTCAATTCTAAGCGACTTTGTTGATTGGGGCAATCCATCAAACAGGTGGTGATCCTTTCTCCTTCATCACACTCTTTTTTCAAATGGATATGTTCTTTTGGATGAAATGCGGTGGCAGGTAAGACCTCTTGGAACTGATACTCCTCATTTTAAACCTCAAATACTACGTTTCCTTTTAGTTGTTTGAGAACGTCACTTCGGGAATAATGTATGCCGATACCACGGTTATGGGTGTATTAGACAAATTGCTTTGCGTGCTGCACCAAACAGTTATCTCTGAACTTCTACTAATATGATGTTACCAATGCTATGTAGGTCGAAACTGAGTGGGAATTCTGGGCAAGACAGAGTTGGAGACGGTACATGTGACAGAGCGTCATTTATAAGTCCTCATGAACTCAAGATTTGTATATAGTTTGAATTGAACTTCTTGTAGTTGTATTGTTGTAATGGTAGCTTATAATTCTGCGAAACTGCTACATGGTTGAACCGTAGCTATTTAACTCTAGAGTTGTAAGAAGTGGTCATCCACCTGTAATTTTCTTGTGGGAAAGGATATATGTAACAAATGTGGCCCTCTTATGGTTTCTGTTGTACTGTTGATTAATCAAAACGGCCTTGAGTTCGTAGGCTTTGTAATGTTAAGCCTGAGGGTACAGTATGAATAATTTGAAAAAAAATCTTATCTTCCAAAGGCCTCGTTTTCTTACATTTACGGATTTGTAAAAACAGATGCTCTTTTGGTTTGCAAAAAGAAATTCCCTTTGGCTTGCAATGAAGTGTATTAAATGGGCTTTAAACCTTTGACGAAAGTGAGGGTCAATTATGTATCTTAACTGGACTTACAAAATTTAATCCTTCCTCCCATGTGAATTAAGAAATTTCACCTCACAACCTCATAATCACGTCTTTAATTGGATTCTAATTAAGGAAATGATACTGAGATTCATGGACAAATTGACTAAATCCAACCCCTTCAATCATGAATGACCAGGCACGTAATCCTTTGACTCTGATAAGGTGTCTTGCCTCTCATAATGATCCTTTCCTCAAGGAACTCAACACAGCCCGTGAAAAAAAACAATCCACTTACAACTTTCATGACCTCCTACCTTCAGCAATAAACTTAACTTCACGAAACGCGGACAAAGTGTTTGGAACGGTCAGTCACATATAAATGATAGCCCGTGAGAATGAATACTACCTCCACTCGAAACTACTGCATCTGCACAAGTTGGTTAGTCGCAAAGGACATAAATATTAAATTAAAGCCAAGTAACAACACAAAACAAAGGGGAACTTAGGGTCCAAAATTAGGGTGTGACAGATGCCCCTATTTAAGTTACTCCTATCCGGAGATATGGAGATTGAAATCTCTGTCTCGACGAGATAGGAGGGACTTAAATACAAACATGGCGCGAATTTTTTTTTGGCCCTAAGAATCCACCGAATGCGTATGATATGAGATGATATGATAATGCAAGACAAAACAGTCCTGTGGAGACATGATGCCACAGGGGAGGAACCGGACACGACACGCAAAGAACAAACTGAATGACGTGAGACTCTACCGCAAAAGGTTGACAGTCACAAGGTAAATCTACAAGATAAAGATAAGATATAAGAGTACCACCAGGAGTACATTAGCTTGAACAGTGAAACGAGATCTTGAAGGTGAAGGGTAGCCCACTACCAACGTGCGGCAGCCTAAACAAAGATATCCGGTTGAAACAAGAAACGCATGTTACCTACTATCAAACATATGATAGCCTAAGCCAAAGTGTTTCACCAAAAGACGATATATTACCTACTATCAAACATATGATAGCCTAAGAAGAGGTAATAACCAAAAGAAGGGATCACCTACTACCAAACATATGGTAGCCTAAGAAAAGGCGTCTGGCCAAAAGAAAGGTGTATTACCTACTATCAAATGTATGATAGCCTAAGCAAAGGTAATAACCAAAAGATGTCGAGATCACCCACTACCAAACATATGGCAGCCTAAGCCAAGGTGTCCGACCAAAAGATGCATGTTACCTACTATCAAACATATGATAGTTGTCGCTTCCGCGAAAATAAGGTGCCGGCAAAATAGAAGATTCGCCACCTTTCGTTATTTATCCCTCAGAACGGAAAAGGAAACGATCGGAAAAACCTTACGAATAGGAATAAGACAAGGTCGTCGCAACCATTGTCTGGGTTCGGGAGTCGGTTACGCAAGGGGAAGGTATTAGCACCCCTCACGTCCGTCGTACTCGACGGGATCCACGCTTGTTGTGTTTACTGGATGGGTTGGTTTATCTATCTACCTATCAAGGCTGGCTTAAAAAGAAAATAAAATGACTCGGCAAAGCGTCGCGCTTTATGCCTACGTATTCTCATCAGAGAATGAGAAATCCGAGTCAACGTAGTTCGACTAACTACGGGTTACGGGGAAGGTGGCTCGCCAATACATCAGTATTGTGCCTACGTACTCTCAACAGGCATGAGAGATCAGAGCTTACGTAGTTCGGGATACTACGGACTACGGGAATTCAGATTCATCTGTTTTTATCGAGTAGGGTTAAACAACAGTTCCAGCAGTTAGGGACAAAGCCTGTTTGCGGTGGCGCTGAAGTTTAACGACACTCTTTTCTTCAGAAACGTTTCCTTTGAATTATGGGCCCACGGGGCAAAAAGGTTTGAAGTTTGTTTTCTGTCTTTTACAGAAGAAGTGTTTTTTTATTGTGTTTGCAATTTCAATCGCACTAAAGACTATGACCGGAGAGTGAATGTGTCGTATGTCACCCAAAGGGTGCCATACTAAACATCCAGACTGTTGAAAAGAAGCTCTCCAACAATCCTTTCTCAGATAGCTTAAGGCTCGTAACGTACAAAAGAAATCATTCCTGATTACTGTATCTTAAGCTGTTTGAAGATAAGAAGAGAGAGGCTCAACTACGGGGAGACTATCAAGTCCTACTGTTGTCATGCCAAGGATTCATCCTATGGTTGAAGTTTGAAACAGGGAACTCCTAGAAGTTATCATGCATAGGTTTCAACCTAAAGTTCTATCATCACTTCCTTATCAAAGGGAATGAGAGTCCTAAGGGATCATGTCAATGATAACAGAAACAGATAAAGCATCAGCTTAAACAGTAAACAGATAAACGACTGTAAAATGCATGCAATGCAAGTGAGGGAGGAAATGTGTATGGGGCAGCAGCCTCCACAAGCTCATCTCAACCTCAAGCCAGATATGAATAACAGTAATCATACAGAGGAAACATGCTATCAAGCAAAATAGAAGTAACTGCAATCATACAGAGGAAATAAAATGAAATGCTATCAAGCAAGACAAACCACATGGGCAAAGGAGTTGGGCTCTACCGAATACCCGCAAGCAAAGCCATACAGTAACAATACAAGCAGAGGGAGCACCTCAACCTCTAGTGCAATCATGCTCCTAGCTTAAGTCAGTCTAGATATGAACTTATTCTAATGCATCAAGCAAGTCAAACAAGGCACATCAGCACAGAAAAGAAAACAGACAAAAAAAAGAAAGCAGATCAACAACTCCCTCAATTCCAAGCCTCAGCTCTTCTGACAGCAATCCAGTCTTCAGACTTCAGTCACCCTTCAAGGCTATCATCTTCACTGGCAAGTATCAACTTGCTTCTCTAAGCTTTCAATCCATCAGACACAAGTGTCAACTTGTCCTCTTTTCTTCAAGCTTCAGCTCTTCAGTCAATTCCACCCTCAGGCTTCACTTCTAACTGCAAGTATCAACTTGATTCCTTCAGGCTCTCAATGCATCAATGTAAGTGTCAACTTATCCTTTGTTCCTCAAGCCTCAGCTCTATACTTACTCTTAATTGAATCCTCTTCATAAGTATCAACTTGATCCTTGAGCTTCAACTCTCTTTGCTTTACCAGTATCAACTTGGTCTTCTTCATCTACAAGCTTCAGCTTCTCAGAGTAGTCTTCAATCACCTGGAAGTGTCAACTTCATCCTTCAATTCTCTAAGCCTCAGCTCTTCATTCAATCCCTATTGGGTCTTCAAGTATCAACTTGTTCTTCTTGCCCTTCAAGCTTCAGCTACAATGGCAATGCTCAAGGAATCATCCTCTTCCACACTCTTCAATGAAGTTCTCATCTTCAAACTCAAGTCCAACATCCTCCAAGATACTCAAATCAGAAAACAATTGATTGAACAAGATGACTGGAAATGATAAACAGCTTATTGACAACCAAAGGAAGCCTTTAAGGGTTCATCATTATGAGAGACTGGTTCCCTCAAAGTTCTACTTCCCAGATAAAGCCACTCATCCCTCCAAAGGAGGGATGTGAATATCTTAGAAGTACTTTTAGTCATTGGGAGGAATGGAAGCACAAGATGCTTTCCATATTTGTGAAAGAAATCATTCTAACTATAAGGCTCTCCCTAGGTCTCCTACTTTCTAAATCTTCATCAGACACCTTCAGGCACCAATAACTCCAAGCTCCAAGCAACTTCAAGCATCCTCACCTTGTCTTCAACTTGTATTAAATCTCAACCAAAGGCAAACAAAGCAAAACCCTAATCTAAGGGAACTAAAGAAGTTAGTCTAGTTGAGTTAGTGCCTTAGAATCATCTAAAACTAGCACCTAAACTAAAATCAACCAAAAATAGGAAACTATCCTATAAATTTCTACAAAAATTCCTAAGGGATCCTAATTCAATTAAGAATGCCTCATACAAAAACCAGGGACTAAATCATCTATTAAGCCCTAAAATTAAATCCTAAATCCAAAGGTATCAACCATAAACCCTAAAAATGGAGCTTCTAAAGGTTTCAACCTAAACTACCACCTAGTTTCATCACAAAAATGTGAGAAAATGCTATGGGAGCATACATGTCTAAACTAATCACACACAAAAAATCAGGATCAAAGTCATCACCACATGGTCATACAAAATTCTACAAAACTAGGTGTCAAACATAACCATTTTAATATCAATTAAAATATAAAATTCCCATAAAATCAGAAAATACATGAAATGAAAATATTTTTTCTCTAAAAAATAATAGACTCAATCATGAGTAAAATGCAAAAAGAATGGGATTAATTGGATTAATTTTCAATTTTATATGATTTTAACAAGAACCATGCATAAAATGAAAAATAAAAGAAAATCAATGGAAATTAATCACACGCGCGGTGCAAATAGCAACCAAAATCAATTCATATTCAGACTGGGCTGAATAGGGGGGTGTCAATATCAAATGCAATCCAAGCCCAACGCTTCAGTCTTCAATTCACAAAATCAGAAATGTCACACAACCAGGTTCGAACTGGCTCACCCATGGTCTATGCAGCGAAGCTTCTCAAGTCAATAATCAAAACGATGCGTTTAAGGCTAGGGATGCGTGGCCCAACGTGAGCCCTGGGATCCATAGACCAGGTCAAATTCTCCACGCGAACGAAGGGTGAGGATTGTATCTTCCTCGTTCAAACCTGCAACTCGCGCGCGCCAACCCCAAATCGCCGGTGGCTTTTCCGGGCACCCCTGTGCAACCCTAGATCCTTCTATACTCAACCATTGGTCACGATGTCTTAATGAAAATTGATCAGAATTTTCTCAGGAATCTAATCATGCCATTAGTTTACACTGAAAACGCGTGATTCTCCAAAACCATATCTCAACCGAAAATGGAAGGAACTCTAACTTGTCTCTATCCATGAAATTAACTAACCAGAATTCATCTACATGTTAAGGGGAACCTAACCACATGCTTCTAATGGATTAAAAGTGCATAATTAAAGAGATATCTCAAGAAATTAGAACCAACCTTGAAGCTCGGATTGTGGTGGTTGTGTGCTTCAATTCTCCCTCAAACTATGTAGAATCCTTCAAGGAGTAATGGTGAACAATTCTTGATGCTTAGTTCTTGCTGCAACCTCTTGATTCTCCAAAACGCATTTTCAATTTTTCAAGCTTTTCTTCACTTCACATCAATGGATTCTCAACAGAATTCTGCTCCAGAACCTTCCAAATTCGTTCTAATTCTTACTTATAGTGTGTTCAGATGGATAACAAGCCCAAACTAGGCCCAATTATTGATTTTGGATGTTCACCTTTCCTTCCAAATTTCAACATGAAAGTGTGCCTTCAAGCCTTACTCATGCTCTAAACTCAATCCAAACCATCCACTTAATCATTAAGGAATGTGATATAATGGTTTTTTCCCTTTGGTTTTTACATAGGGAGTGTACATGATATGTTTCTTAAATGTGAAGTAACCATCCAAATGACCATGCTATGGACCTCAAATTCAAAATGTGGCAATTCTAATATTTCTAAAACATTAATTCCATTCAAATTGATCACAAATTTGACTTGGAAACATGTTACTCTCATTTCTTTTGAATTTTCTTATTTTAATTAATTAAAATGGCTTTCATGAGAAGTTTTTTTCAACCAATGCTTGATATAATCCATATCAATGGGCACTTGATGTTTATACAAGCTAAAAACATCATTTTGAACAACTTTGATGTTGAACATTTTCCCATTTGAAGCTTGGAAATAGGAGTTATGGCCTTATGCTTGAAATGACCTGTAATCTCCAAATGACCAAAATGCCCTTGACTTGTCAAAGCCATAACTTGAGTTCTACAAATCCTATCAAGGACTTCTAGTACTCTCTAGAAATCTAAGAGGATAAGGAACAACATTCATGTTGACCAAAAGTTCATAGTAGGCATCCTTCTTGGGCAAAAGTTTGATGCAAGTTGGGTAACTTTCAAGCTCCCAGATTCACATACCTCAGATGACCTGTAACTTGTCAAAGTCATAACTTGAGTTCTACAAATCCTATCAAGGACTTCTAGTACTCAAATTAAATCTAAGATCATGCTCTACAACATTCATGTTGGGGGAAAGATGAGATGACAATCACATCTTGAGCTAAACTGCCTTGAAGATAGGGGTCAAACTAGGGGATTTTACACTGTCAAGCCTTAGAAACCCTAGCTTGAAACTTCTCAAACTCTTCAATCATGATGAGTTGATCTTGAAATAATCCTTATAGAATCTCAATGTATAAATACATGATCACATGGCCCTTGAATTAGGTCTCAACCTTGTTCAAATCATCAGTTGACCTAGGATTGACCCAGTCAAACCCTAATTGCACCACTCATGGTTGAGTCTTCTTAATCTTGCACAATGACCTGTCTAGGCTTCATGATGGCTTTCAAGACATCTCATAAGCTCTCTCAAGGCTTTAAGTCCACATTCTTGGCTTCATAATCATCTGAGGAGCTCCCCCAACTCTCAAGTTAGGAGGCACACACTCTTGGTTTCAACCACTCTCTCTGAGGATCTTCTAACTTCTCTGACAAAGATATCTACCCTTGAACACTTGAATAACCTTCTTGACTAGCTTCATAGTCTTGCCTAGCTCTTGATTGGTACTCATACCTCTTGATCTCCTGCACACATGTCAATGAAATGCAAATGATAATGCTAATGTGAATGAAATGAAACACAAGCTAGGTAAAGAAATGTTGGTCAAATTTTGGGGTGCAACAATAGCCTAAGCCAAAGTGTTTGACCAAAAGACGATATATTACCTACTATCAAACATATGATAGCCTAAGAAGAGGTAATAACCAAAAGAAGGGATCACCTACTACCAAACATATGGTAGCCTAAGAAAAGGCGTCTGGTCAAAAGAAAGGTGTATTACCTACTATCAAATGTATGATAGCCTAAGCAAAGGTAATAACCAAAAGATGTCGAGATCACCCACTACCAAACATATGGCAAACTAAGCCAAGGTGTCCGACTAAAAGATGCGTGTTACCTACTATCAAACATATGATAGCCTAAGAAAAGGTGAACACAAAAGGAAAGATGACCTACCGCCAAACATATGGCAACCTAAGAAAAGGCATCTGACCAAAAGAAATGTGTATTACCCATTATCAAATATTTGATAGCCTAAGCAGAGGTATAACCCAAAAGATGTCGAGATCAACTACTACCAAACACATGGTAGCCTAAGCCGAGGCGTCTGACAACAATAAGATGTGTTACATACTATCAAACATATGATAGCCTAAGAAAAGGTGAACACCAAAGGAAAGATGACCTACCACCAAACATATGGCAGCCTAAGAAAAGGTATCTGACCAAAAATGTGTGTTACCTACTATTAAACATATGATAGCCTAAGAAAAAGTGAACACAAAAGACAGGTATATTACCTACTATCAAACGTATGATAGCCTAAGCGAAGGTAATATAACCCAAAGAAGGAAAGGTCACCTACTACCAAACATATGGTAGCCTAAGCCGAGGTGCCTGACCAAAAATAAAAATGTACCAGAGATTGTAAAGCTTCAACGGGGATCTTCAAAAGATGTAAGCCGGTTGACATGTAAAATATGTCTTCTCAAATAAAGAGAGACTAATTATAATAAACTTCATCGAACTTCTCGGAAGATATGCCTTTGATGGAGTAAAAGCTTGTGTGATAGACTCATTGGGGAATGCATTCCTGAGGAGTATCTTGGTTGTAGCTGTAAAATATGTATCCTTGTAAGTTCTCAAATAAGGAGAAACATTTGTAATGTCTTAGATATGTTTCTCTGACAGATTTCCAGAGGAATGCCTTTTTGACGACTTGATAATCTTGATAAATCCACCGGGGGTGGACAAATTGTCTTAGGGAGACTGCTATTTGTCGTTTTGAACAAAATCCTGATCAAAACGAGTTGCTCAAATAAAGAGAGTGCTTGTAGTCCCGATGTAAATTGTTGAAAAGCTTCTGATAACGCTGTTGGAGAAATATCTGTCTTCGATAGTGATCTTCAGAAAAATCTTCTTGGGGAACCGAGTGCAAAATAAATGCACACTTAATCCTTATTCAAGAGTTGGAGATGTCCACAAATGTGATCGTCAAGGACCGAAGTTCAATTCAGGAAATAACTGAAAAGATACTGTCAAGCAAGACTCAATCATTGAGGCATGAGCTCAAATGGTATTTAACCAAAACAACCGTCTTCCACGAGGATCGAACTCTGTGGGGAAATAGAAGCATTGCGCTTTTTCTGCCTAGGGCTGACAACACTACTTTGAAGAAGAAGACACACCCAAATTACTCAGGGATAAACACAGCCAAAGTGACAGAGCAAACAAAACAGAGATGCAAGGTGCATATGCCATGTTGTCTACTTATATGCTATGCGTATGATGACCAAACGGAGGTGAAAAACATTCTGGGCACTCAAACCAAATCTTCATAGATCAAACATTGCTTGAAGAATGTACACTTGTTTTTAAAATTCCCTTAATCTTCGAAGATAGAAACATCACTTGTAGACAGGTGGAGAACCATAT
Organism: Lathyrus sativus; assembly: GCA_963859935.3. NCBI lineage: Eukaryota > Viridiplantae > Streptophyta > Magnoliopsida > Fabales > Fabaceae > Lathyrus > Lathyrus sativus. The sequence continues at coordinate 648,579,666 of OZ012739.1, read as the reverse complement.
ATGGGATCACAGTCTTGCTTCAAGGCTTCAAAACTTCCTATCAGAAATGGATCCCTCTCTTAATTGGAGAAGCTTCGTGGATAAAAATAAATATCCATCCAATGGGGAAACTGGGTTAACAAAGCTGTTGAAAATGTTGGAGTCGAAACTTCGACCGGGGATGAAATAGACATCCGCCTCGCTGGAGAAGTGAAGCTAATCGGTCCACTGGGTGTTCTCAGGCCACCAGCTGGAGTTTTCTTGTGTTGAGAATATTCGTTACGGAATTGTCAACCACCTTTGATTTTTTGGGTGCCCCCAGTCACAAAGTCATCTCGAGAGGGTTTTACAGAAAACATGGTGCCTAAATGCCCCACTGTTTTCAAACTCTTGGAGAGATTCGCCGAATCTCGACGTGACTGCCCCTGATTGACGGTATAACTGAGTCTTCAAACTTGTGTTATAGATAAGGTAAAACTTGTATGGATTAAACCTCTCGGAAAATGACTTGCCCCAAATCATCAAAGTCTTCAAATTTAAACGGTGACGTCTTCACGTAGTCTTTCTAAGATATTAAGCATAATTAGCGAGTCAGAAGTGTCAATTCTGAAACTGTTAATGCAACACATATGTTTGTCTTGAAGTTTTGAAAATAGATATCGCGATAACTTGTGACAAAATCACTAGTTAGGATATTAATTTAAATTTATAATGCCAACGTCAAATTGGGCATAGCTCATAGAAGTCAGGAAACGTTATCTCATCGAGTATGCTTTCGGACTAAACCTTACTTCAATTAGGACTTTATGGGTTATATATGGGTTTAGTTTATGACTTGTAAAACAAAGGATAAGGGTCAAAGTATCTTGGTGCCCACCCAAATTTTTTTTTGAGAGATGTTCATTTTAGGATGCCCTGCCCCAGGTTAAAAACGAGGTTTTAATTGGGAGAGAAAAAAACAGATCTTTTCTCAAGGCTTAAAAGAAAGGTTGACTATTTCTGGTGTTTTAGGAGGTCTGAAACAGGAATGCCTTACATCATTAGTAGGATTGTTATCCAAAAGCATACAATGAGAGATCCTGCGCTTTACTTCATCATCCTCCTTCCAATTATTTACCAAAGTGAAAAGAAAATTGGATAAAGTAGGCGTTATAAATTATGAAAAAAAAATTTTACGAGTGAAACGAATGGGTTTCTTCAAGACGAACATTTTATTGCATTAATTATTCAAAATAAACAAACCATACAGGCCAAACATGTTTGTAATCAAAGAAATGAAATACGCATAAGAAAACACCCTGATGAGCTCTTCGTAGGATTTTATGCAGTCTTTGTATGGAAAGGAGAAATTTGCAGAATCGTCTGATATGTCGCCTTCGGATTCATCTTCAGGCAATATATTAATATGAGCTTCCCGAATAACCTTGGATCATGTTCGCGGAGGACGAACCATGCTGAGGTGGCAGATTATCTTGCACATAAGGAATGGAATCCTTAAAAGATAAAATTCCATCTTTAACCAACCTTTGAACGTCTGCCTTCAAACCGTAACAGTTCTCAGTATCGTGGCCTGGAGCACCTTGATGGTATATGCAAAATTTGTCATCTTTGTACCAATACGGGAGTTTCTTGGGTACCTTAGGCGGAGTTCTCGTCTGGATGTGACCCTTTTGAATCAAAGATGGGAACAAGTCAGCGTATGTCATCGGGATGGGATCAAAGTCTAATCTTTTGTGTACACGTCTCTGATCGTTGAATGGTTGATTTTACTGATTTTGTTGATGTTGCGGCTGCGGATACCCTCTCTTGGATCGTCCTTGCTGCACAACACTTACTTCGTGTTCTCTCTTTTTCACAAAACCACTCCCATACTTTCGAGCATTATTGGGGATACTCCCTTCCTTGATTAATCTTCCTTCACGAATCCCCTCTTCCAAGCACATGCCCATGTTTACCATCTCGGTGAAGTCATTGGGTGCACTTGCTACCATTTTCTCATAAAAGAATGGACCGAGAGTCTTCAGAAAAATCTTGGTCATTTCCTTTTCTTCTAATGGCGGTATGACTTGGGCGGCTAACTCGCGCCAATGCTGAGCATATTCCTTGAAATTTTCTTTACCTTTCTGGGCCATGGCCCTCAATTGGTCACGGTCGGGAGCCATGTCCACATTATACTTGTACTGCTTGATGAAGGCTCCACCCAGGTCATTAAAAGTTCGAATCTTCGCACTATCTAATCCCATGTACCACTTGAGTGCAGCGCCTGTCAAACTATCTTGGAAATAATGAATAAGCAATTGATCATTGTCCGTTTGGGAAGACATCTTCCTGGCGTACATAATAAGATGACTTTGAGGGCAGGTATTTCCTTTGTACTTCTCAAAATCGGGGACCTTAAACTTTGGCGGGACTTTGACATTCGGGACCAAGCACAGGTCAGAAGCACTCTTTCCAAACAGATCTTTCCCACGAAGGGCTCTCAATTCCTTCTGCATTTCGGAAAATTGGCCTTGGAATCCATCCATCCTTTCTTCCAAACCCACAGTCTCACTGGGTACCCTATGGAAAATTGGTTCGTCTAGGATATGTGGAGTAATATTCACATGTGGAGGTGCGGTAGTCATGACAGCAGTAATTGCAGGAATAGCTTGAACGGTGGTCACGGCAGGGACCTCGGGGACAGGTGGAAGATAACCGGCCGGAGTGAAATAAGGAGGCATCCCCCACGAGAAACCTGGCGGCATGTTGTAGGTTACTTCAGCAACAGTAGACACCACTGGGATCGGTGTTGGTACTACTTCGGAGATAACGGTCCCCTGAACTTCTTGATTATTGAGTGCAGACTGGCTAGACAGAGCTTCAACTATACCATTCAACCTTTCCAAACTCTCTTTCAGAGTTGCAACTTCGTCACAGAGCACTTTGTTCTCTTGTTCCAATTGATCCATCTTTTGGCGTCGACTGGCTCGAGTGTTGTATTGGTGGTTCAGATTGCCTGTGAAGATGAAGCAAGAGTGAGACCCCCCGGAATGCAAAGGATGATATGCTGATGCAAAAATGAAAAAAAATGCAAGAATGCAAAACGAAATGTTTCATGGAAGTCAAGTATTTATAAACGTCACGGAATATCCAAAGAAAATTCATTTTTATTGGATTACAAGTGAATATTCTCATAAGAGTCCTAACATAATAGCTAAATAAAAGCTAGAAAAAGTCCTAAGGAAGTCCTTCATCGCGCTTGTTGATTTGTTCCTCCACTTGGATCTTCTTGAAAATAAGTGGTCCATAATCGTCTTCTAAGGAGTAGTGTGATAGAGGAAAATAAATCCTCTATCTCTTGTTGGAAAATAAGGAGAGAATCCTTCGTTTATTTGGACCTTCAACATTGACGAAAGTCTTTCATTTGATCCTTAATAATAAAGGGAAGCCACCTTGTATTTGGAGTTTTCTTGATTCTTCAATCTGAGCTCCTACTTCCTTAGGTCATCCAAGCTAAGACTCTTAAAAGAATATTAAATTTTTTTTTTGTAATCCTTATGGTTCTCTGTAATGTTTATAAATAAAACTCAAGATCCCATGAAACCAATGCAATATGATGCTATATGAGTGCAACAAACACAAGTAAGCACATAAGGACACACAAAGATAAATAAACAAAGATCCTAGGTTTGCAACGAGCATGGAGCCAAGGGTATACCCATTCCCAAAGGACAAGGACTAGAGGTGGATGGTACCTGCAGAACAAGGTTCTAAGGAGGTCCCAAAGTCATTAGTCCATCTATCGGATATTATCAATTTCCCAACTAACTCGAGGATTAATAATATTCTCAAGAGAACTTCTTTTGAGTGTAGTATCGCGTAGCACTATTTCGGAACTTACTCCCTCATAGCCTCGCACTACGTCCTAATAAATGCCAAAGTGGGGTTAAAGGTAACTATAGTCCTTAGCATCATGGACTCCAATTTAGAATAGTAAAAGTTTTCACGACTAAACTCGTTCAACCAAACCATTTTCAAAAGGGTCTCAACTAAGCGGGATTCTCGAGTCAACTTAGTCGGGACTCACTCCCTATAAGCCTCATCGAATATATCACCATCCTATCATAATTTCTCTCAGTCCGGGTGTAGGACTTTGTCTCACCACTCAAGGATGACAACCCAAAAGAAATAAAGAACAAATAAGCAAGTAGGCAAAGTAAGCAAATATATAAAGCAATAAAAGCGAGATAGGGAAACCCACTGAGGGTCCCCAGTGAAGTCGCCATTTCTGTCGCGGTGAAATTTGGATACCAAACTATTGATTTGTCCAAAGGAAGGGATAAAGATCGAAATTCCCACAATGCAATGCAAATGCAAGGTTTAGAGAGTCTTAGGTTCGGGGGTCGGTTAAACTTAGGGAAGGTGCTAGCATCCTAAGTTTCTGTAGTACTCTACAGGAACCTCTTGTTTTATGTTTGTTTATTGCTAAGTGTTTATTTTCTTAAAGTTGAAAGACCTAGGGGGTTTATTTCTAAGTATACTTGATAAGATATCACATCTTATGCCTACATATCCTTACGGGATTGGAATCAGAGTATTTTGTAGTTCTCCTAAAGGGTTTGAGGAATTCTTTGACTGTGGTCAAAGTTCCTACGGGTTTAGGGTAGTTGATTGATTGATTTTAGGAGAAGGGATGCGTTATCATTTTAAGGGAGATTTAACCGCCACGAGTTGTAGGAATGTAGTTTTTGCATCATCTTAAGAGAAGGGCTCAAGTACTCGGATAGGGACCGACGAGGTACGCCTCTATCTCTCTTAAGGCAAAATTCCTACGGTATTGGTTATATTGTTGTGGGGTGGAGATTCTATCTCGCTTAAGATGATTTGACATCTTTCTCTATTGTGTTTGAATATTTTGTATTGAGTTGAATTGTTTTGTTCTAAGTTGTAAAGATAAAGACAAGGATCCTTCCTATGGGGTTGGATCTATCTTAATTGATCAACTTGAATGGGCTCAAGGATCAAGCGGGAGTATGATGCAAATGAGATGCACTACACACAATTGTTGAATCATGTGTAGGGTTTTTCTTTGGGCGGAATGCAATGCGATAAGGTAAATGCAATAATATTAAATTACAGAAGATAAATTGCGGAAAGTAAACCATACACACGCATGAAAGCGCTAAGGTGTAGGTGCAAGTGTCGTGAATGTGAGTGTGCACGGTTAGGTTATATTTTACGCTGTTGATTGATTTTAATCGGGGTTGAATTGATTTTAGTTTGAATGGTCTTGAGAGAGGATTGTTTTTAAGGCGAAATGTTAATTAATTTTAGTTTGAATTATTTAAGAAAATATTGATTTGGATGAATTGATTTGTAAGAAAAGAGCTGGTTTGATTTAAGAGTTATATTCGATATGTGAAACTGATTTTAGTAAAAAGGTTGCATTTGATTATTAATAGTGAGATGGACTAATTTTAGCTGAATTATGCTTATGAGAAAAATGTTTGGTAAGATTGATTTTAGTTGATTAAATAAATTTCTATTGAGAAAAAGGCAAATGGCTTAAAGAGGATTTCAATTTTAATAAGTCAACCTAAACATGTAAAAAAAATTTTTTTGAATAAAAGAGATTGTTACTATTAAATAAATATTAATTTAAGAAAAAGAGTTATTAAATATAATAGTTCTTAGTTATAAAATACAAATTATTAAATTAAAAAAAAAAGATTTCTTTTATGAATTATATTATTTAATAAAATAAATTAAATAGGTGAGATAAAAATAAAAAAGGTTGATTAATTAATTAATTAGGAGTTAACTAGAGAGATTTATAAACTCGTTTTATATAAAAAGGTTGATTGAAGATTAATTACTGATTAATCAATTAAATTAAATATTAAAGGCCTAAGTTGGATAATTATCAATTAGGTTGAAATAAAAAGATTAGTGGTAGGTGATTATGGGAGTTAATTAACGGATTAGGGGGGTTAGCGGATGATTAAATGGTGTGTGTGTGTGTGTGAGTACTGGTGATAATTACTACAATAATAAAGCAAACAGAAAAGAACAAAACAGGAAACGAAAAAAGAAAAAACCGGAACCCTAGATTCCCTTCCCCAAATTCCCCTTTCCGTCGCGAGTTATCTTTCTCCCCTTCACTCGATCTCTCCTCTACTCCTCCCATCGATCGTTTCTGTTTCGCCCTTCATCCCTTTTCATTTTCAGACCTGAAATCAAATCGAAACCATCAATAATTTCATAACAGTGATAAGAACAGAAGCTTACTGTGCGTCGACGACGACGGCGTTTGCGATGATGAAAACGGATGTTCCGTCGGTTGAGCTCGCGGTGGCTGGGAATAGCTCCTTCAACGGAAAAGATGAGTCCTCCTTCTTCAATTCCTCGGTTATGGATTTAGGTTATTTTTTTGTGTTGATTCTGCGATAGCTTCTTTTTCTCCTTTTTTTTTCTAATTCCTCTTCTCTTCTCACCCCTCTCTTTATATAGGCTTCAGTGGGGATTCTCTGATTGAATTTGTTTAAAGTCGTTTTTAATGCTGATTGAAACCTTCCGTTTTTGTTATAACCTGATTTGAAAATTTTCCTTTTTCGTCCCAAACTCTTAAACATCCATTAAATGTCTGATACCGTATCAATCTGTAATAATTGTGATTTGGATTAGATATTTTGAATCCTCTTGGGAATATTCTTCAGATGATTTGCTAATTTTGGATTTTGCGATTTGTAGGTGTGGGAAGCAAATGAGTTTGTTGGGCCAGGGAGTTTCAAGTTTGGAACAGCTTTTTGTAGCAATCCCAGACTTCCTCAAAGCCATGGCAAAGTGAATGACCACTATGAGGGCTAAATACTCGTTGATCATGTGTAGTAGCATCACCAAAGCCAAAGCAGGGAATCAAGTTATCATCATCCAAGGGAGTCAAAGTCGTGCCAATAATTGTTATGGCCTTCTCATAGGGATTAGGTGTTTCTCCAATTTTCTTGTTAATGGCAGTTTAATTTGCATCTGAGTACTGATGGTTGCTTCTGATTTTTAACTTGATCAAGGCCATGAGAGTAGCCTCTTGATCATTCCCTGATGTTGTGCTGAGCATGTTAACCAATGGCTGAATATCCTGTTTAGCTATTTCTGAAACTCTAATAGTATCAGCATCGAAGAGTTCATGATGTGCTCTTTCTGCACTATATCTAGCAATTCCTGTATCACTCTCATCTGCAATTAATATCAAGAGCCTAACAGCGACTGGTGGAGCATTAGGTCTTTTTGCTTTTGAAGAATACCATTTATGTGCTACTTGGGTGCAAGAGGTCAAACAATCTATAATTGTTATGTGGAATAAAAGTCCCTTCAACACTGTCCAATTCTGCTTTAGCAGCGTCACTGACTGATGGTAACTTTGAATTGCAATCTCTAACTGTCTTCTCTTTATGTGCAGGTTTTGTTTCTTTGATGAATGGCCAGGATCGAATAACTAAACATGAAGCTATGGAGCAGCAGAGCAAAGGCATGTTAAAAGCTATGATTATCACATCTCTTCAGACATGTTATTTTGTCATTGCGGCTGTAAATCCAAACTTACTAATGTGTATGCAGAACTCCGGAGAAAAAAACTCAATGAGGTTGTCATTCCAATAATAGGGCCTCTTATTCACATTATAGGTGACCGTTTCGAGACCAATGACCTTCTCGCAGGGATCAAAAGGAGGATGATTTCCGGCTCTTAGCTTCGAAGTGATTTCGATGGTAAAGTCTATCATTTGACAAAATCATATTTATGATAGTTTTCCATTCCCTTCTAAATTAGATGACCATATCTGCTGTTGGTTTGTAGGCTGTTACTTTCTGCCATTGTTGTGTGAATCATATGTTTTTCTGTTGATGAATGTGCATCGTGATTCTGTAATTTGTAATGCGTCTCCTTCCATTTTGTAGGCAAGTGATAGGCATTCTTCTGGTTTAATCTCTTCAGCAACAAATGCTAGCTCTGAGATGAAGTGCGGCTGATCATTGCTTTCCATGGTAGTCTTCGGAAACTTGAAGGCTCTTTTCTGAATTTCGTATCCTTTTCTCTTCTTGTAATTTCGGATATTCCGTTGATGCTGGAAATTGTCATAGTTGATTCCTCCATGCCAAGGAATATTGCATTACGCACGAAATAGCTTTCAACACGAGGGACACTCTGCAGTAGTAACGACTTGTTTCCCATCCTTCACCAACAACGTCGAGCAATCCCTGAACGAACAATAACACTTTGGTGGCAAACAATAGAAGACTGCATCAAGTTTTCTTCTAGCTTCAATTCTAAGCGACTTTGTTGATTGGGGCGATCCATCAAATAGGTGGTGATCCTTTCTCCTTCATCACACTCTTTTTTCAAATGGATATGTTCTTTTGGCTGAAATGCGGTGGCGGGTAAGACCTCTTGGAACTGATACTCCTCCTTTTAAACCTCAAATACTACGTTTCCTTTTAGTTGTTTGAGAACGTCACTTCAGGAATAATGTATGCCAATACCACGGTTATGGGTGTATTAGAAAAATTGCTTTGTGTGCTGCACCAAGCAGTTATCTCTGAACTTCTACTAATATGATGTTACCAATGCTATGCAGGTCGAAACTGAGCAGGAATTCTAGGCAAGACAGAGTTGGAGACGGTACATGTGACAGAGCGTCATTTATAAGTCCTCATGAACTCAAGATTTGTATATAGGTTGAATTGAACTTCTTGTAGTTGTATTCTTGTAATGGTAGCTTATAATTATGCGGAACTGCTACATGGTTGAACCGTAGCTATTTAAACTCTAGAGTTGTAAGTGTCATACCCCAAATTTGTCCTACATAGTATAATTGCTTTCGTTTGTGCATCTATCCATCGACTACGGTTCGAGGGATTGAAGAGCTAGATTGTCTTGTTCCAACGTCTCATGGTTTAAAGGTCAAGATTGTTGCAAGGATAAATTCAGGATCATTTGAGGTTTATATGTGAAGCTCAACTTAGATTTTGTGTCAATGCAATTCATATCAAGCCACTACCTTCTGATTTCAAATCTATGAAAATCTGGTTCACAGTGAAAACTTTGGTTTATCATTAGTCGAGCGGCCAGATTCACATTGATTAATTGATTCAAGGCACCATTTCTGGATTAATTCAAGGAAATTTTATTAATTCAGAATCTTAATCCAATCTATTCGATGTTCATGATAAACTCAGGGCTTTATTTGTGGTTCGAGGCTTAAATTCATGCAAAGTCCATGGTTGATTCATGATTCGGCATTGCTCTTGGAGGATTGCTTTGCGATGAATTCTATTTCGATTCAAATGGGACTTCAAAAAAAAAGGATTTGATTGTTTGAAAAATGCAAGTCAAAGCCCACTATTGTATATGTGCATTTACAATAAAATCCATACGTGAGTTTCCATGTAGAAAATGTTAAAAAAAAAACCACAAAAAACATGCCCATTTGATTAAGAAAGCCCACTACTCTCTACTTCCCAAACTATTGCAAGCACTGAAATAACAGTATGGTCAGCACCTCTGATTTTCGCATGACCTGTAGCTTATCCACTCCCAAAGCCTATGTTGCTAATAAGACAAAACGCCATGACCTTGCTAGCGAGACTCAATTTCCATCCGGCCCATTATGCAGAATTTCCAGCACATCAAAACCACGTGATTATGTACGTACTGCATAACGAGACTAAGCCACACAATTCCACAAGGGACACTGCATAAAAATTGCAGTAAAACTCTTCGTACAGTACCTGCAAACGCGGAAGAATATCAGAAAAACAATAGAAATGCAGCAAATACAAATTGAATGGGCCCACAAATAAGAGCAGCAAAAACCTACTCTCACGATACCTCACGCCATTATACACGACAATATGCTTTTCACAGGCCTCAAATCGCAAGCTTGCCACGTTAACTTTATGGGCGAAAACATTTTCGACACAAATGAAGAAAGAACTGCAACGCCTGCGACCTGTACGACCTGCAGCATCAAGCCTCCCACTCCAAATCGTACATGTACCAAACCCACACCGGACAAGACAAAACGGCGTCCTGCCGCAAAACTCCAAAACCTGCAGCAGCCACGCACAAAAAACTGGGTACAACCCACTCTACATAAACAAGATGGTATGATTCATAATATAACAGAACATTTGAAAGGAAAAAGGGAACTCTCTTTTGGTTAAAAAAAACCTCAGAACCCAACTTCATCTTCAACCATGACTCAACCTTCACAAACCTCATCATCAATAAAAACCCAACAACTTCGTTTTGGCCAGTTAGAACACCACAACACAACGTACATCTCAACTCGCTGCAGCTTCAAACTCTCTCGACCTCGTGAGTTCCTATTTTCCCTGTACCTTACACAACCAAAACAATAGCAATCTAGCTAGCAGATTAACGAAAACGTCAATACAACCACCTTTTGATTCTCCTTCAACATTCATTCTTAAAAACCCCTGTAGCAATAGGGTGGCACCGCAAAGAGACAAATGCCCAAATCAGAGTTTCACCACATCTTCAAACTGCTTCAAACCAGCTATTGCCCCATACCTTAGAACAGTTTTTCATCAACCATCTCCTTAGCTGCAATAACATTCCATGTAAAGCAAATGGAACAAGTTTAATGTTTCGGAAGGAAGAAGAAGTTGTCGCAATAGCCCACTACGAGAGGGATCGTGGTCTCGTCAAGATCAACGACTCTCCGATATAACTCGTGGAGCCTGAGATTCTTTGTTTCAGGACATGCAAGCCATTTCTCATTCTCGGAAGACGATGTTCTGTAGTGTTGATATGAAGATCAGATTGAAGGGAGAAGTATTATTACCAGATCTACGCTGTTAGAAAGAACGCCGTGAAGACTTTGTTGGCTCTCAATCATAATTATATGGATGAATGCGAGCGAGATCCACGGATGATGAAGAGTGGAGGCGCGGTGTTGTAAAGAGAAAGAAAGGATCTGGAATCCGTAAACGGTCAGAAGTTCTTATTCACCATTATTTTATCCTTTGGTTTTTTATTATTCATGTTTTTTAATAATATACCGTGGGCTCAACTGTATGTTTGCCACTCACCTCATAGCATGTTATACTCGCACCCCCTCTTTCCTTTTTCAGTCGTTTGTTTTAATTTTCTTAAAAAAATTTCAACTAATCTTTCTTTTTGGTAAATATTAATCAATTGAATGTTTCTAATCAATTTTAATTAAATTGGTTAATCAGTTTAGTTAATTTTTAATAGATTGTTCTTGATAATTATTTCTAAGTAGTTTAATTAATTGATTTTAACCATCTTAATCGATTAATTTTACTAATTAAAAAGTCTTTTCTCTTGATTAACTTAATTGACTTAATTAAAGCGACTTGACTTTGTAAAAGCAATTCTTTCAAGGTAAATAAATTTGATTACCTTTCGAAACGATTTTAAAAATAAATTCTCGATTTATCGAGCCATTTTATACCCTTGTAAGTCGAGTGCTTCAAAACCTCGCCATCAACCTTTTGGTCACAGACACGACATTTTAAAGCTTAATCCTGGGCTTTCTTACAGCGATACCTATTTGATTAATGATTTCTAGTTGGTCACTTAGAAGACTAGCCCACTTTGCTAGTGCACACGTTTAAAATTAAATTCAAACCTCAACTTATCTTGAGTTTTTTTTCTTCAAAACAAACTATTATTTTCGATTAAACAATGTGGATATCGAGCTCTGGCGGTCTAGCACTTCTTGAGTTCTCGAATGACCGCTCTCGAGGTGCACACCTTGAGTTGTGATCCTTCCGATCTTACATTTTCTAGAATACATAGCGCGCCTAGTCCGAGTATGCTAAACTATTCAAATTATTTTCTAAATCAAATCACGAAAGAATCAAGTTCTTGGAGTCGCGCATTCCTCGAATTCGAGAGTGACTACTATTGAGGCGTACGCCTTGAATGGTGTGTCGTTCGAACTTTCATTCCTAAAATACCTCCTTTAATTATTTGGACAAGTATTTGCTGTCCAGCAAACATATTTCATGGAATGAAAAAGATGTCGTTGGGGTCTAGCATTCCAACGATATCCCGATTAATTGATTGCGAAGCCGACGTCTCGTTTATCGAGTATTCGTCATTCCTCTCAAATTTCTAACCCGTCTAATCTCGTTCCCCACCTTCGTGCGATCGAGTATAAACCCTAGTACACTTCTAAACCGTACGTTAAATCCAAACTATTTTCTTAATTAAACTACGAAAGAATTGAGTTCTTGGAGTCTCGCACTCCTTGAATTCTTGAGTAACCACTCTTGGGGCGTACGCTTTAGGTTGTGGTTCGCTCAACCTTTCGTATATAAAATACATGCCCAAACTATTTGGACAAATATCGCCATCGTCCATTCAAATACAATTTTATAATTATTCGAATGAAAAAGGTATCGTTGGGATCTAGCATTCCAATGATATCCTGATTAATTGATTGCGAGGCTGACGTCTCGTTTATCGAATAGTCGTCATTCTCCCTTAAAATATTCAACCCAACTCTCTTTTCTCGCCCTCGTGTGATTGAAATTTTCTCAAACATATTTCGAATTTAGTCGAATGAAAAAGATATAGTTGGAATCTAGCATTCCAATAATATCCCGATTAATCGATTGCGAGACTGACGTCTCGTTTATCGAGTAGTCGTCATTCTCTCCTAAATTTTCAACCATTCCAACTCTCTTCTCGCCCCCGTGCGAATGAGTCTTTTCAAAACCTTAGTTCCTCACCTTCGTGCGATTTCTAACCCAAACTATTTCCGAAAGAACAGAGTTCTTGGAATCTCGCATTCCGTGAATTCTTGAGTAACAAGCTCTTAAGGCACGCTCTTAGGCTGCTTGTCAATCAATCTTTCGTTTCTCAACACAACTTCAAACATATTTCATAATACTCGAATGAAAAAGTTGTTGTTGGAATCTAGCATTCCAATGATATCCCGATTAATTGATTGTGAGGCTGACGTCTCGTTTATCAAATAGTCGTCATTCTCCATTAAATTGCCTAACTAAACTCCTCTTTCTTGCCCCCGTGCAATCGAAACCTTAAACCTATTCAGATATATCCTCTGACCAAAACATCCAATACGATAAACACAAATTTCTCGCCCTCGTGCGATCTCCAGCCTAAAATACCTTTTGCTAAGAACATTGTTTAGTCCCTTCTTCCGCGCATGACAAACTAGTGCTTCAGCCTCCCCTAGCGAGCAGACAAGCCAACGTTTAGCAGTTAGAATGCGACCTAAACACTCGTTCATCCCCATACCAAACCTTTTTACCGTAGTCAGCCGAACTACGGCTGCTCTGATTCTTCATTCACTTCAGAATGTAAGATACGTAGGCACAAGATTGCGACGATCTTGGCGAGCACAATTCCCTCATTTTCCCGTAGTCCCCCGAACTACGAATGCTCTGATTTTCCACTTCTTACAAGTGAAGATACGTAGGCACAAGGGCCCCAATCCTTGGCTAGCACCCTATCCTATAACCATCTATTCCCCCTATAGGAGAAACCTTAGAAGAAAACAAACAAGCATAGCTAACTTTACTCTCGAATCGATCAAGAGGTTCTCGTTGAGTACAACGAACGTAGAGGGTGCTAATACCTTCCCTCTGCGTAACCGACTCCCGAACCTAGAATATTGGTTGCGATGACCATGTTCTTATCTCCTTCAAGGTTTTATCGATATTTTCCTATTCCATTCTTGGAATGAATAAAGTTCGGTGGCGACTCTGTTTCGAACAGTATTTTCCGCGGCCATCGCGAGGATCGTATTTTTCGAGGTACGACAGTAAGAAGTGGTCATCCACCTGTAATTTTCTTGTGGGAAAGGATATATGTAACAAATGTGGCCCTCTTATGGTTTCTGTTGTACTGTTGATTAATCAAAACGGCCTTGAGTTCGTAGGCTTTGTAATGTTAAGCCTGAGGGTACAGTATGAATAATTTGAAAAAAAATCTTATCTTCCGAAGGCCTCGTTTTCTTACATTTACGGATTTGTAAAAAAGAAGATCTTTTGGTTTGAAAAAGAAATTCCCTTTGGCTTGCAATGAAGTGTATTAAATGGGCTTTAAACCTTTGACGAAAGTGAGGGTCAATTATGTATCTTAACTGGACTTACAAAATTTAATCCTTCCTCCCATGTGAATTAAGAAATTTCACCTCACAACCTCATAATCACGTCTTTAATTGGATTCTAATTAAGGAAATGATGCTGAGATTCATGGACAAATTGACTAAATCCAACCCCTTCAATCATAAACGACCAGGCACGTAATCCTTTGACTCTGATAAGGTGTCTTGCCTCTCATAATGATCCTTTCCTCAAGGAACTCAACACAGCCCGTGAAAAAAAAACAATCCACTTACAACTTTCATGACCTCCTACCTTCAGCAATAAACTTAACTTCACGAAACGCGGACAAAGTGTTTGGAACGGTCAGTCACATATAAATGATAGCCCGTGAGAATGAATACTACCTCCACTCGAAACTACTGTATCTGCACAAGTTGGTTAGTCGCAAAGGACATAAATATTAAATTAAAGCCATGTAACAACACAAAACAAAGGGGAACTTAGGGTGTGACAACCGGCAGTTGTTTACCAAAAATCACAGTAAACAATGGTGTACCCAAGAACACCCAATCAAATGCTAAACAACTAGAGCATTGTGGAAATCCCTGAAGTGACTCTTTTGGAAGTAATTCCTTTTTCTTCTTTTTTCCCTAAAATCCTATGTTCTGCCTGAGGCATAGGGATCATGTTGTAGGGCCCTTTCACTTTAAATGCATGAACTTATCATCAATAAAAAACGGTTGCATTCAATTGCGCTCTCTTTCTTTTGTTTTTATTTTTGTATATAAAATAAATAAATAAATAAAAAGGCAATGTTTTTTTTAGCATTTTCCTTTTTCCTTTTTCTTAAAATAAAAGCATGAAATCATTCATCGTGCATATCTTCTTCTGTTCCTGTTGATAACGATTCTGCCACGGTCCCATATGACTTTGATAATCCAATTTACCAAGCTGACGAAGCCTGCGAGGAAGGTTGTGATCTCCCAGAGGAGTTGGCTAGACTGCTAAAACAAGAGTCGAAGGTCATTCAACTGTATCAAAAAGAGATTGAAGTCATCAACATCGGAACTGAAGATGATGCCAAAGAGATCAAGATAAGTGCCACCTTTGAAGCAGAGGTGAAGACAAAGTTGGTCGTGTTGTTTCGAGAGTACGATGACGTGTTTGCTTGGTCCTACAAGGACATGCCCGATTTGGATGAAGACATTGTAGTGCAAAAATTGCCCCTCAAGGAAGGCTGCCCGCCGGTGAAGCAGAAATTGAGGAGAACAAAACCAGAGATGTCCTTTAAGCTCAAAGAGGAAGTCCAAAAGCAACTAGAAGATGGTTTCTTGGCAGTGTTCAGTTACCCATAATGGGTAGCAAATATTATTCCCGTGCCGAATAAAGATGGGAAAATACAAATGTGTGTTGACTACAGAGATCTCAATAGAGCGAGTCCAAAGAACGATTTTCCTCTGCCGCACATTGACATACTAGTGGATAACATAAGCCAGTTCTCTGTCTTTTCATTCATGGATGGGTTTTTCGGTTATAATCAAATCAAAATGGCTCCCGAAGATATGGAAAAGACGACTTTCATCACCCCATGGGGAACTTTCTACTACAAAGTTATGCCATTCGGACTAAAGAACGCAGACGCGACATATCTACGAGCTATGGTTACTCTCTTTCATGACATGATACATAAAGAGATTGAATGCCATGTAGACGATATGATCGCAAAGTCCCAAATTGAGAAAGGGCACCTCTTTCATGACATGATAAATAAAGAGATTGAATGCTATGTAGACGATATGATCGCAAAGTCCCAAATTGAGAAAGGGCACATCATTCATCTGGAAAGGCTTTTCGCAAAACTAAGAAAATTCAGACTGAGACTAAATCCCAACAAATGCACTTTTGGTGTGAGATCTGGCAAGCTGCTAAGTTTTATTGTAAGCCAAAAGCGGATTAAAGTCGACCCAGATAAGGTCAAAGCTATCCAAGACATGCCAGCACCTAAAATTGAAAAAGAAGTCTGACGTTTCCTTAGGATATTGAATTACATTGCAAGATTCATATCTCATCTTACAACCACTTGCGAGCCTACCTTGAAACTACTAAAAAAAGATCAAGTTGTTGTGTGGAACGACAATTGTCAGAAAGCTTTTGAGAAGATAAAAGACTATCTGCAAGAACCACTGATCTTGATGCCTCCAGTTCTAGGACGACCTCTGATCATGTACCTAACTGTGATAGAAGGATCCATGGTGTCACTTCTGCGAAAATAAGGTGCCGGCGAAACAGAAGAGTCGCCATCTTTCGTTATTTATCCCTCAGAACGGGAAAGGAAACGATCGGAAAAACCTGACGAAAAGGTATAAGACAAGGTCATCGCAACCATTGTCTAGGTTCGGGAGTCGGTTACGCAAGGGGAAGGTATTAGCACCCCTCACGTCCATCGTACTCGATGGGATCCACGCTTGTTGTGTTTATCTGACGGGTTGGTTTTACTATCTACCTGTCAAGGCTGGTCTGAAAAGAAAAGAAAATAACTCGACAAAGCGTCACACGTTATGCCTACGTATTCTCATCAGAGAATGAGAAATCAGAGTCAACGTAGTTTGGCTAACTACGGGTTACGGGGAAGGTGGCTCGCCAATACGTCAGTATTGTGCCTACGTACTCTCAACAGGTATGAGAGATCAGAGCTTACGTAGTTCGGGTAACTACGGATTACGGGGAAGGTGGCTCACCAATACGTCAGTATTGTGCCTACGTACTCTCAACAGGTATGAGAGATCAGAGCTTACATCGTTCGGGTAACTACGGGTTACGGGGAAGGTGGCTCGCCAATACATCAGTATTGTGCCTACGTACTCTCAACAGGTCTGAGAGATCAGAGCTTACGTAGTTCGGGATAATACGGATTACAGGGATTCAGATTCATCTGTTTTTCCGAGTAGGGTTAACAAACAATTCCAGCAGTTTGGCGTACGCAGCTCGACCCTTGGAGACTTAGGCGTTACCGTTTGCAGTAGAACTGAGACTTAACGACACTCTTTTCTTCAGAAAAACTTCTTTTGAATTACGGGCCCACGGGGCAAAAAGATTTGAAGTTTGTTTTCTATCTTTTAGGGAAGAACTGTTTTTTAGTTGTCTGTAGTTCATACAACACTAGAGACTATGACCTGGGAACGAATGCTTCACATATCGTCCAAAGGATGTATACTAAACATTCTAGACGATTGAGAGGGGGACGCTCAATTATCATTACCCAAGTAGCTTAAGGCTCGTAACGCGCTTATACTAACTTGCCTTTATTACGTTTTTTACTGTTGTTTCAAGATGAGAAGAGAACGGGACAACTACGGGGAGACTATCAAGTCCTAACAGTTGTCATGCCAAGGATTCATCCTATGGTTGAGGTTTGAAACAGGGAACTCCTAGTAGTTATCATGCATAAGTTTCAACCTAAAGTTCTAATCATCGCTTCCTTATCAAAGGAAGTGAGATTCCTAGGGGATCATATCAATGGTACAGCAACAGATAAAGCATCAGCTTAAACAGTAAGCAGTAAACGACTGTAACACAATGCATGCAATGCAAGTGAGGGAGGAAATGTGTGTGGGGCATCAGCCTCCACAAGCTCGTCTCAACCTCAAGCCAGGTATGAATAATTGCAGTCATAATATAAGAAAATAGAATTCTATCAAGCAAATCACAAACCACACAGGAAAGGGAGCAGAGCTCTACCGAATACCAGCAAGCAAAGCCATACAGTAAAAATACAAGCAGTGGAGCAACTCGACCTCTAATGCAATACAAGCAAGGGGAGAAACTCAACCCTTAGGATGCACTTAGGCTTATTCAACTACATGACCTAATCTAAATGCATCACACTAATCAAGTTACAGCAATACAGTTGCACAGAAAGAAAATAGACAGTCAAGAAAGCAAATCAACAGCTTCCACAGCTTCACAGCAAAGCAGTCTTCTGACAGCAGTTCAGTCCACAGTCTGCAACTGTTTTTCAAGTCTATCCTCTTCAAGAGAATGAAAGGTACTTCATCTTCAAGCTTCAATATTCAATAGGCTCCACCAAGAATGAAGAGAATCAATAAGATGATTGTTTAATAATGGGAAGCAGACAGTAAACCAAAGGAATCCTATCTGACACTCAACCAATCATCAGAGAAAGGCATCCTCAAAAGTTCTACTCATTGTAAATGTCACACATCCCTCCAAAGGAGAGATGAGACTTTAACATGAGGACTTTGAATCATAGGATGAGAATGGAATGGGAACAAAACCAACCATTATTTGAAGAAATATCTATTTCTAAAGCTCTCTCCTAAAGCCCTAATTTCCTAAGTTATTCAAAGCTAACAAAAAGGAAGGGAAAACTTCAATCCAAGCTCCACTAGCTACTTCACACAAGCTTCATCAAGTCCATGATGTTCTCCAATGTGATCCAGAAGCCCACTATGCAAGGAAGCCCAACTTTGAGTTCATTCCACATCAATCATCAACATTGAAACACCAAATGAACACACAAGTAGAATATTCTATCAAAAATACCAAAGCACATTCTAAAAATATGATTATTTTTCTATGGGAACATGCATTCACTAATAACCTATAGTTAAAAAGTCAGGACCTAATTCATTCTCTAAGTCCTCCAATTATATTCTAAACCTCAAGGTATCACAACTAAACCCTAAAAGGGAACTCCTAAAGTTCTAGTCCTAAAACAGCACCTAACTTCATCACAAAAATGTGAAAAACATCTGAGGGGAGCATGCATATCTAACCTAATCACAAGCCAAATATCAAGCCAAAAATCAATACCAAATGCTCAAACAAAATTCACCAAGCAGAAGAGGCAAACAATACAATTTTATTGTCAAATAAAATGGGAAAAAATCAAATAAAATGAAAATAAATGCTAATCCTAATCTTTTTTTTCCTAAAATTCCTAAACTCATTCATGAATCAGGGGAAAAAACCTCAGGATTTATTGGTTAATTTTCCTATTTTTAATGGATTAAAACTAAACTAGTATAAAATGCACAAAAATAATAAAAAGAAAATAAATTAATTAAACATGCGTGGTGAATAGCAATTAAATCCAGTTCAAATCTTGGGTTGGGCCCAGAGGGGGGTGTGAACATCAGTTCAGATCACTAAGCCCAGGCTCTCTCACGTGTCAAAACGCTGCACTTTGGACTTGGGGTTATGTGGTACATCTTCGATCACACGATGCAATTACCAATCAACACATCTAACGAGTCTTCATGTTGCCAGCGCATTAATGAGGGCGACATCGTTTTGCTTCATTCAATAGTCAACAATTCAAATTCAATCATGGCCGTGGATGGTGAGTACTAGGTCAAGCTTCAGACAAGATCCAATGGCTCAGGTGTTTCTTCTTCATTTGAACTTCAGTTTGGGGGGAAAACACAGACGGTGGCGCCACCGTCTTCTCCAGTGAAGCCATTTACACAGGTCATCAAAAATTCACAAACCATACACCATTCTCTCTAGAATTTAATGCTGATCACGAATATACCCTTAGAATCATCTAACTCCCTCTGGATTTTCAAACCCGATAGCACTTTCAAAATATACCTCAATTTTGATTCTCACCAAAGTCTAAACTAAATACATAGATGTAATCCTCATCTCATGGTGATCATTCTACACTATCCAAACTTGATTAACAGTCCAAGAATTGCTTGATTCGAGCCTCAACAAAAATTGATCATCAACTTATTTTGTCTCTAATTCACCAATTTCTGATCCTAAATCCAACTACATGTCACCAGGATCCTAACCACCTATAGAATGCTAACTATCTCTACATAGATCAAGCACAAAAATGAAATGTACCAACCTATGTTCAAGCTTGTAACAGAGGTAGTTCTTGCACTCTTCAGCCTTCAAGAAAGTGCAGATACACTCTAAATCACTTGATGAACACAATGAAACCTTCAATTGATCTTGATTTGGCCTTGAACTCAGAATTCGATTCTCACTTGCACCTCTGAAATTCCAACTCCACTCTCTGCTTCAGGCTTCAATCTTCACCAAAAAATGAACTGAATGCACTCATAGGCTTATATAGGATGTGACTGAATGATCTAGATCCTTCTCAAAGGTTCAGAATGAGAATTTCAATTTTCAATTTCTCTTCAATATCTCATTCATGGCAGTCACAATATCCCCTCTATTTCTCTTTCAGGAAGCTCTCATTGCACTCCTTGTGAACCACTGAACTTGAATGGTGGGGATTCATCCCTTGTTTTCATCCCATGGCTTGGATTTGAGATGTAACTTCTTCATGAAGTATCAAAGCAAAAGGCCATGAAAATAAGCTCAAACCTAAATTCTAATAATGTAATTGTTTCCAAAATGTATTTTCCATTCAAAAAATGCTATTATTTTGCCTTATTTGCACACATAACATTTATTTTGAATTTTTGGTCTTTAATTCTCTTTAATTCTTCCTTTTTCACAATTTCTTGAATCAAGTCTCTCCTTGAGCCATTTCAATGCCTCCTTGATACATGGTCAAAGTTAAAACCCCATTTTGAGCAACTTTCAAGTTGCACAAAATTTCATTTGAGATGTCTAAGTTGGTG
Source organism: Lathyrus sativus (assembly GCA_963859935.3). Classification (NCBI taxonomy): domain Eukaryota; kingdom Viridiplantae; phylum Streptophyta; class Magnoliopsida; order Fabales; family Fabaceae; genus Lathyrus; species Lathyrus sativus. The sequence goes on along the minus strand of OZ012739.1, from coordinate 648,558,958 downwards.
AAAATGACCCATAACCAAAAATGACCCATAATCACAACTTCCCAAAATACCCTTGACTTGTCAAAGCCATAACTTGAGTTCTAAAAATTCTATCAAGGACTTCTAGCACTCTATGGAAATCTAAGAAAATAAGGAGAAACATTCATTTTGACCAAAAGTTCATAGGAATAATCCCTCTAGGGAAAAAATGTCATGCAAGTTGGGTAACTTTCAAGCTCCAAATTCACATACCTCAGATGACTTGTAACTTGTCTGGCTCATAACTTGTGTTCTATAAACCCTATCAAGGATTTCTAGTACTCAAATTAAAGCTAAGCTCATGTTCTACAACAATCATGTTGGGGTCAAGATGAGATGACAATCATATCTTGAGCTAAATGGCCTTGAAGACAGGGGTCAAACTAGGGGATTTTACACTGTCAAATCTTAGAAACCCTAGCCTGAAACTTCTCAAACTCTTCAATCATGATGAGTTGGCCTTGGAATCATCCTTAGAACATATCAATGTATCAATCCATGATCACATGGCTCTTGAATTAAGTCTCAACTTCCTTCAAATAATCAGTTGACTTAGGGTTGACCCAGTCAAACCCTAATTGCACCACGCATGGCTGAGTCTTCTTAATCTTACACAATGACCTGTCTAGGCCTCAAAGTGATCTTCAACACTTCTCATGAGCTCTCTCAAGACCTCAAGTCTATCTCCATGACCTCAGAATCATCTGATGGCTTCCCACAACTCTCAAGTTAGGAGACCTACACACTTGGCTTCAATCACTCTCTCTGAGGATCTTTTAACTTCTCTGACAAGGATATCGACCCTTGAACACTTGAATAACCTTCTTAACTGGCCTCACAGTCTTGTATAGCCCTTGATTGGTACTCATACCTCTTGATATCCTGCATACATGTCAATGAAATGAAAATGATAATGCTAATGTGAATGAAATGAAACATAAGCTAGGTAAAGAAATATTGGGCAAATTTTGGGGTGCAACACATGGGATGCGTATTGGGTCAGCATGATGAAACTGGTAGGAAAGAACATGCAATCTACTACCTCAGCAAGAAATTCAATGATTGTGAAACGAGATATTCAATGCTCGGAAAGACATGTTGTGCATTAGCTTGGGCTGCAAAACGCCTAAGGCAATACATGCTAACCCATAGAACTCTGCTGATTTCTAAGATGGATCCCGTAAAATACATATTTGAGAAGCCTGCTCTCACCGGACGAGAGGCTCGTTGGAAAATGGTATTGACATAGTACAACATCCAGTATGTCACACAGAAGGCCATCAAAGGAAGTGTGCTATCTGACTATCTTTCCCACCAACCTGTGGACGGTTACCAATCTATGTGCTTCGATTTTCATGACGAAGACGTCATGTTTGCTAGAGACTATACAACTCCTGGACCAAACGATGGACCCGAACCAGGATCGCGATGGACGCTCGTCTTCAATGGTGCCGCAAATGCTAAAGGCTGTGGAATTGGGGCAATAATTACTTCCCTAACTGGATTTCATCTACCATTCACTGCCAGATTATGCTTCAAATGTACTAATAACATGGTTGAGTATGAAGCCTGTATCTTTGGGATTGAAGCTGCCATTGATAATAGAATCAAGATTCTAGAAGTCTATGGAGATTCTGCTCTTGTCATATGCCAAATCAAAGGGGAATACGAAACACTTGATATCAATTTGATCCCTTATAGAGACCATGCCTTGAAGCTAATCCCATACTTTGGTGAGATCACTTTTCACCATATTCCTAGAGCAGACAACCAATTGGCAGATGCTTTAGCAACATTAGCATCCATGTTCCAAGTCAAGTGGAAGAATGAGACACCGGCCATTCGTTTAGAGGATCTTGACGAACCTGCTTATTTCCTGGCAACTGACGCCGTAAAGCTTAAAGTCGATTATCATCCTTGATTATATGATATCAAACGGTATCTAGAAACACAAGAATATCCAGAAGGCATCACCATCACTGACAAGAAATATCTTAGGAAGCTTTTGTCAAAGTTCTTCCTCAGTGGTAATGTGTTATACAAGAGGAACTATGATTCGACTCTGCTCAGATGTGTGGATAGACACGAAGCATAACATATCATAAATGAAATACATGAAGGGTCTTTTGGTACACATACCAGTGGCCACACTATGGTTAAGAAGATCTTGAGGGCATGATATTACTGGATGACAATGGAAACAGACTGTTATCGTCATGTCCAAATATGTCACAAATGACAAATCTATGCAGACAAACTACATGCTTCACAACATCCTTTGAATGTGTTGACTTCACCTTGGCCTTTTGCCATGTGGGGCATAGATGTAATCGGACGTATCGAACCGACTGCCCCCAACGGACACTGTTTCATCTTAGTGGCCATTGATTATTTCACCATATGGGTGGAAGCCATATCTTATGCCAACGTTACTAAGAAAGTGGTGGCCCATTTCATTAAGAAAGAGATTATCTGCCGATATGGAGTTCCGAATAAAATCATTGTTGATAATGGTTCGAACCCCAACAATAAAATGATGAAAGAGTTGTGCGAAAGCTTCAAGATCGAGCACCATAACTCGACACCATATGCCTAAAGATGAATGGAGCTGTTGAGGCGGCGAATAAAAACATCAAAAAAATAATCCAGAAGATGGTGAAAACATATAAAGACTGGCACGAGATGTTGGCATTTGCCTTGCATGGCTACCGCACTTCAGTACGCACTTCTACTGGGGCAACGCCATTCTCTCTCGTGTATGGAATAGAAGCAGTGCTTCCTATTAAAGTAGAGATTCCTTCCTCGAGGATTTTAGCTAACGTCAAGTTAGACGAAGTTGAATGGGTGCAAGCAAGACTCGACCAGCATAATCTCATTGAAGAGAAGCGCATGACGGGCATCTGCCATAGTCAATTATACCAAAAGCGATTAAAGAGAGCCTTCAACACGAAATTTTGCCCGCGACACATTGAAGTAGGAGAACTGGTCTTGAGGAAAATTCACCCAATTCACACCGATCCAAGAGGCAAATAGACACCGAACAATGAGGGTCCATATATGGTGAAAAAGGTTTTCTCTGGTAGAGCCTTGATTCTCTTGACCATGAACGGTGATGATCTTCCATCCCCTGTGAATTCAGATGTAGTTAAAAAAATATTATGCCTAAAAGATAGACCCGATGGACCAAAAAGAAAATCCACACAAAAAATGGGCGTCCTGGTGGACCATGTAAAAAATAGAAGGTCTAGGAAAAAATTAGGGACAAAAACAAAAGAAATAACTCGTTAAGTTAAAAACATGTAAAGGTAACTTATGCAAAAAGGGGTATCTCGATAGGCTGAAAACCCGAGAAGGGAGGTCTAGGCAAAAGTTAGGGATTCAAAAGGCAAAAACTTCACTATGAGAGGACATGTGAATTTTCCTCCTTGATCACTAAACTCTAATTGGGAAGGATCAATGCAATCGTTGCACTCAAAATCAAGGCATAAAGGATCTTCAGAGATATATGTGTCATAACAGAATTGGAACTCGATGGAAACCGATTTCAACATTACCATTGTTATTTTTTTACCCATTTTCTTTCAAAGCAATTACCTATTTTAGGAATTTCCTCCTCTTGTAATTTTCCTGTTTATGAGTCTTCATCAATAAAGATTATTTTCATCAAAAAGTTTTCTCTTCTAAGTCTTACCATGCGTTTGCAAAACTTGTTTTATCTGTGATAAGCATTGCACTTGAATTTTAGGGATGATAACATTGTGATGGAAAGAAAGTGTGGAATTACTTTTCCTCTTAGGGTGACCATGACCCCAAACAACATGCAAAAACACCATTGAAACCACGAGGTGACTTATCCAAGATAAGAATCATCTAACCTAGGGGAAACTGACACAAAAATTGGGAGTCCTAACATCTCCAAAACTTGATTGCATCATAAAGAAGTGGTGTTGGAAGGTCAAGCTCGTTCCCCATCCAGCCCAAAGCCCAATCATATTTGGCACCTTTTGGTTGTAAATCCGCTTTCGGATGGCACTTCCTTGTAAAACCACCTCTGACTAGTACCTTTCACCTTACATATCTCCTTTTGCCTAGCAAGCCCAGCTACGCCTGGCACGACTATTACCCACTCCAGACTCTCATACCCCCAGGATTTTGCATACATTTTTGCATCATTTTGCATTTTTATTTTGAAATTCTAGTAACAGACAGTCGATGTTATGTCGTATGTTATGACATCCACTACTTAACAGATTATTAAGCTAAGCAGTAAACACTTAAAGAAAGCAGTAAATAACACAGGGAATTGTTTACCCAGTTCGATGCAAATCACACCTACTCTAGGGGAAACCAAGCCAGGGAGGAAATCCATTATAAGCAGTGTTAATTCAGAGTCAAACTACCAGTTTGCACTCCTCACTTAAGACTTACCCAATGCAATCTCAATCTAACTCTAGACTTGACTTCCTACTCACTCCCCCTCAATTACAACAGTGATATCAATCAATTAAGTTACAGATTTAAAAATAAGACACACTTCAAACAAATCTTGATCTTGCTTCACAACTTCAATCAAGAGACATAACACTCGTGCTTAAAAGCTTAGAGTGACACAACCAACATACAACTCAAAATCACACTAGTCCAAAACAATCATCTAAGGGGTGATTGCTTGGCTCACAAGTAATCCTAAGGCACAAAAACACACGTGAAGATTAAATTACACAAACATAATTCTTCACTCAAAATCTCTGCTCTTCAATAAGTGATGCCACTCTTATTTATATGCAGCGCATGGGCCTTGTACATAAGTTGCACAAATTAGGTTTAACCTAGTTAAACCACTTTCCATAATTCAAGGTGTTATCAAATAGGTCATAGGCATTTCATGTTATGCTCAACACTTCCTAGAGTCTCGCTTGAGATAACTAAGGAACCCTAGCAGGTTTCTTGAAATCTAACCTGAGATAACTCACGAACCATAGCAGAAAAACAAACACGCGCCCTTGTTGGCAGCTACCTGATGTCATAACATTCAGTATGACATTTAATACACTATGTTCTAGCTAACCAAACTTACCCAGCAGTACACTACACAAGTATGTCATGACATCAGTCAAGACATCTACACACAACAATGTTTTACCATAAAATGTAGCCAATCAAGAACATCTACAAACTCCCCTTTTGGTAAAATTTTGGCTAAAACAATCTGTCACCATATCATAGAACACATGCAGCAGCAAAACTAACACACATCCAATCATGCATAGTAGCTACTATCCTACTAATCAACTAGACATATTGTACTGCCATGACACACACATACACAATGTTCTGGATTATGAATGTCAAGACATCTAGATTGACATCCTGAAAAGCACCTATTTCACAGCACAAAACACCACCTGTTAATTTTGACTACAGATGTCACAACATTTAGTGGAACATCCTGTGATACTCCCCCTTAAATGATGCACAACACACCATGGTACATAAGCCAAACATAACCTACTAGTAACTTGCAGAAATATACACAATCATACAACAACTAGGATACTCCTAAGTTCCAACCAGGAACACATACACACTCAACATTAACAGCACACACAACCTCAACATTAACAGCAATAACAAAACACACAAGAGCAACACTTGCTCACACCCAAAAGACTAGCTCCACATCAGTTCACCTGGACATAAACTCAGAGCCACAGAATAACAATTTTCCACCTGTGTAGGATATACACCTAAACCTGCTGTTCAACTACTACTTCTCCCCCTTTTTAGCCACAAAATTATGATCCTAACTAATGAATTAGCATTGACCAAACACAGTTAGAAACACAGATGTTACAAGTATGGAACCCCAATAATACAACCCAAACAGAAAGAAAAGCAACAGTCTAATCTGCCAAAGCAAGAAACAACCCAACAACCACCTAGCTAAAAGCAAATTAATCTTCCTCCTCGGAAGAACTTGAGCTATCTTCATCAACATCTGTTGAGACATCTTCATCACTATCTTCAGATTCTTCCCCTAACACAACCTCACTCCTTTTCCATGAACACCATCAGAACTGGGGGATGGATCAATGCGAGGAAGAGGTGTGGAGATACCATGAACAATACGACCTTTCTGGAAAATCTTAGTGACAAGTTCCCTTATGGATCTCTCAACATATGCAGATCCTTCCTTGTTCAACATTCTCTTAATGTTGTCATCAGAGGGGTCCGAAGATTTACCTGTGGCATCCTTGATGGTGTTGGTATGGCCATTAGTTTGGGAACCATTTCGTTTGGACGCCATTATGTTGTTGAAAGATAAAAAATTGAATGGCTACGGGTTATTCCAAAGTGGAGGAGAGGATGAGGGCCTCGTAGGTGCTATGAGACAACAAGTTTGTGGGAAAAAACTTTAGTGGTCAAGGGGGTGGGAACAAGTTTTCTCCAATAAGACTTCTTTTAAACTGCAAACTCCCCATTGCCAGTAATTGCTATAAGTCCTCATACATGCAAATTCCCAACTTTCCTCTTATATTTTCAAATTGAGTAGCATCTAGAGCTTTTGTAAAAATGTCAGCTAGTTGTAGTTCTGTGGCCATATGCTCCAGGGTAATCACTTTGTCTTCCACAAGATCTCTTATGAAGTGATGTCTGATATCAATATGCTTGGTTCTGCTATGCTGAATTGAGTTCTTGGAAATATTGATAGCATTAAGATTGTCACAGTACAATGTCATGACATCCTGAGTGACATTGTATTTAGTTAACATTTGCTTCATCCAGACCAGTTGGGAACAGCTGCTACCAGCTGCTATGTATTCAGCTTCAGCAGTGGATAAGGAGACACAATTTTTCTCTTGCTGAACCATGAGATTAGGTTGTTCCCTAAGAAGAAACATCCACCAGATGTGCTTTTTCTATCATCGGCACTCCCAGCCCAATTAGCATCACAATACCCATATAGAATAGGGTCATATCCATGAGAATATAGCATGCTGTAATAACAAGTTCCATTCACATATTTGAGAATCCTCTTGACTTGATTTTTGTGACTCATTTTGGGATCTGCTTGATATCTTGCACACATACCAACTGCAAAGGCAATATCAAGTCTACTAGTTGTTAGATATAGAAAGCTTCCCATCACGCTCCTATACAGGCTTTGATCAACACTAGTACCACCTTCATCTTTAGATAACTTCAAATGTGCGGGAGCAGGAGTTCTTTTGTGACTAGCATTATCCATGCCAAATTTTTTGACTATGTTCTTGGCATGTTTACTTTGGGAGAGAAAAATGGAATCTTCCATTTGCTTGACTTGCAGCCCAAGAAAGTATGCTAATTCTCCACAAAGGCTCATTTCAAACTCAGATTGCATTTGATTGACAAACTGTTTAACCATCCTATCAGACATCCCACCAAAAACTATGTCATCCACATAGATTTGAGCAATCATGATTTTTCCACCTTCATCCTTCACAAAGAGGGTCTTGCCTATCCATCCTTTCCTGTATCCATTAGTAGTGAGAAACTCAGTCAGTCTCTCATACCAAGCTCTAGGAGCTTGTTTTAATCCATAAAGAGATTTTCTCAATTTGTATACATGATTAGGCAGGTTAGGATCATCAAATCCCCTGGGTTGTTCCACATATACTTCCTCATTCAAATATCCATTTAGAAAAGCACTTTTCACATCCATCTGGAATAATTTAGACTTCAGAATGTAAGCAATCCCTAACAGAAGCCTTATTGACTAAAGTCTTGCAACAGGTGCAAAAGTTTCATCAAAATCAATTCCTTCAACTTGAGTATAACCTTGTCCACCAGTCTAGCCTTGTTTATGGTTATAACTCCTTTTTCATCAGATTTGTTCTTGTGGATCCACTTGGGGCCAATGATGTTTGTTCCTTCAGGTCTTGGAACCAATTCCCAAACTTCATTCCTTTTGAACTGTTCCAATTCATCTTGCATGGCATTGATCCAATATTCATCAGTTAGAGCCTCCTTCACATTTTTTGGTTCAATCTTGGATACAAAACATGAATTTGAGATGATCTCTCTAGATCTGGTAATTACACCACTATTGGGATCTCTAATGATCAGATGTTTGGGATGATCTTTCAGAATTCTGATAGATGGTTTTTTGTTGGGAGCTTCTGACTCATAGTCTGGAGATACAGCTTGAGAATCTTTAGCTTTGACCACAACATCAGTATGTGTTTCAAGGAATGTTCCAACATCCTCTGTGACATTGGTTTCTTCATACTCGTCATCAACAATAACATTAATGGATTCCATCAAGACTTTTGTTCTGGAGTTGAGTACTCTATATGCTCTGCTGTTTGTAGAGTACCCCAGGAATATGCCTTCATCACTTTTGGGATCCATTTTCTCCTTTGTTCATGATCTGTCAAGATGTAGCATTTTCTTCCAAAGACATGGAAATACTTCAAAGTAGGTTTCCTTCCTTTCCATAGTTCATACAGAGTGGAGGAGGTTCCCTTTCTCAAGGTAACTCTGTTGTGAACATAACAGGCAATGTTCATTACCTCAGCCCAAAAGTGCATAGGTAATTTCTTTGCATGAATCATAGCTCTAGCAGACTCTTAAATATTTTTGTTTTCCCTTTCCACTACTCCATTTTGCTGAGGAGTAATAGGAGAAGAGAATTCATGTCAGATTCCATTAGATGAGCAGAATTCAACAAACTTTGAGTTTTCAAACTCCTTTCCATGATCACTTCTGATTCTGACAACACCACTTTCCTTTTCTCTTTGAAGTATAGTAAAAAGATCTTTGAACACTTCAAACACATCTGATTTTTCTCTGATGAAACTTATCCAGGTGTATCTGGAGTAGTCATCAACAACCACATAAGCATACTTCTTCCCACCAAGACATTTTACCTGCATTAGTCCCATCAAATCCATGTGCAACAGTTCTAGAATTTTAGATGTTGTAAGATGTCCAATCCTTGGATGTGACATCTTGGCTTGCTTGCCAACCTGAAATTCACGACAGACCTTTCCTTCATCAATAGTTAGATTTGGAATTCCTCTCACAGCTTCCTTGGGTATGATCTTTTTCATCCCTTTTAGATGAAGATGTCTATGTTTTTGATGCCACAATTTTACCTCCTTTTCTTCTTTGGCCATAGAACAGACACTGGAGTTACTTGAGACTTTAGGCTGCATGGATTTCCCAGCTGCACTCATCAAGTCAAACCCAAACAGGCTGCTCCTATCAAGAAACAAAAATGGGTTGCTAAGGATGTGGCTCTCATAGCTCATACCTTTCTAAGGGTAACAGTTTTACCTCATTTTCTTCTTTACCTCTCTAATAGCTCATAATACTGTCCAAATCTTCCACAGTAGTGCACCTCCACCTTTGGAACTTCCTCTTTGTCTGGTTCATGTTTCTCTTCCCTTTGTCGGATATGACGTGTCCTAAAACTATGCCTTGTCGGACCATGAAATGACATTTCTCCCAATTGAGAACGAGGTTCACTTTAGCGCATCGTTCGAGTACCATTTCTAAGTTCGACAAACAACCTTCAAAACTTTGTCCGCATACATAGAAGTTATCCATGAACACTTCCATGATGTCATCTATGAAATTCGCGAAGATTGCCATCATGCATCTTTGGAAGGATGCTGGAGCATTGCAGAGTCCGAACGGCATTCGGCGATAAGCAAAAGTGCCGTAAGGACAGGTGAATGTAGTTTTTTCTTGGTCATCGGGGTGAATAGGAATTTGGAAGAATCCCGAATAACCATCTAGATAGTAGAAGTATGAATGTTTCGCTAGTCTCTCCAACATCTGGTCTATGAAAGGTAAAGGGAAATGATCTTTCCGAGTTACCTTATTCAGTTTTCTGTAATCGATACACATCCTGCTTCCGGTTACAACTCTTTGGGTTATCGATTCACCTTTCGCATTCTTTACTACAGTGACGCCTCCTTTCTTTGGTATGACGTGCACTGGGCTAACCCATTGGCTGTCGGAGATCGGATATATGATTCATGCATCAAGTAACTTCTTCACTTCGTCTTTGACTACAGTGCTTAGGATAGGATTTATCCTTCTCTGATGTTCTCTTGAAGTTTTGCAGTCTTCCTCTATCATGATTCGATGCATACATATGGAAGGGCTTATACCTTTAAGATCGCTTATATTATAGCCTAACGCAGTTGGGTATTTCCTTAGGACTTCTAATAGTTTTTTAGTTTCTAACTGTCCTAAATCGGCGTTGACTATTACTGGTCTTTTGAATTCTGTATCTAAGAATTCGTACCTGAGGTTCTTAGGTAGTTCTTTAAGTTCTAAAGCTGGGTTTTTCGGACCTGGCATGTGATTAGGAGTTAGTGCTAAGATCTCGTTTAGACTATCATCTTTGTATGGCGCACGCCAATTGTCTTCTTCATGAATATCAGGGATTTGGATCTTCATGATTTCAGAATATTTAGTTTCTTCCTTCTCCAGTTCTCGTATGCATTCGTCAATGACATCTACTAGATAGCATGTATCATCTATGACTGGTGCTTTCAAGAACTTGGTAAGGATGAATTCTATCTTTTCTTCTCCTACTTCGAATGTCAGTCTACCTTTCTTCACGTTTATAATAGCTCTGGCTGTTTCTAGGAAGGGTCTTCCTAAGATAATTGGGGTAACAAAGTCCTCCTTAATATCCATGATTATGAAGTCGGTTGGAATGTAGAATTGACCTATGCGTACTGGAACGTTTTCCAGTACACCGACGGGGTATTTGACTGATCGGTCAGCCAACTGCACGGACATTTTAGTTGGTCTTAGTTCTTCCATATTCATCTTTTTACATATAGATAGGGGCATAACACTTATACTGGCTCCTAGATCGCATAAATCTTTGTCTATGACGAACTTTCCTATAACGCAAGGCATGGAGAAGCTACCTGGGTCTTTTAGTTTCGGAGGCATGTTATTTTGAATGATTGCGCTATACTCAGCAGTAAGTGTAACTGTTTCGTTATCCTCGATTTTTCTTTTGTTAGACAGAATTTCTTTAAGAAATTTAGCGTATGACGACATTTGAGTTATAACTTCTGTGAAAGGAATGGTGATATTCAGTTGTTTCAGAAGTTCTACGAATTTCTTAAATTGTCCTGAAGTTTTGGAATTTATGAATCTTTGAGGATAAGGAATCGGTGGCTTATATGGCGGTGGAGGCACATATGAGTTTTCATCTTTGGCGACCTCTTGCTCGTTATCTTCCTTCTTTTCGGTTTCAGACTCCTTTTCTGCTGGTTTATCAGTTTTCTGATGCATGGCTGAATTTTCACTCTTAGGATCGGTTGGTCCTTCCAATTCTTTTCCACTTCTTAATATGACAGCGTTTGCATGACCTTTTGAATTAGGTTCTGGCTGACCTGGAAATGTACCGGCTGATGCGGCTGCAGAAGCTTGTTGTTGAGCCACTTGTGATATCTGGGTTTCAAGCATTTTGTGATGGGTGGCTAAAGCGTCTACTTTGCTGGTCAGCTGTTTAATCTGCTCGCTAGTGTGTATGTTTTGATTCAGGAATTCTTTGTTCGTTTGAGCTTGAGTAGCTATGAATTTTTCCATCATCAATTCAAGATTTGATTTCCTAGGGGCAGTCGGGGCAGCTATGGCTGGTTTCTGATATCCCGACGGAGCAGCGGGTGCTTGCAAGGCATTATCGCTTTTGTAGGAAAAGTTTGGGTGGTTCCTCCATCCTGGGTTGTAAGTGTCTGCATAAGGGTTACCTTGAGCGTAGTTTACTTGGTCTGGTGGAATTCCTGCAAATAATGGGCACTCAGGCGCATTGTGAGTGGCGATTCCACATAACTCGCAATTTGGAGTTACAGCAGCTACAGTTGCAGGTGGTGTTACAGTTAGACTGTCGATTTTCTGTGTTAAAGCATCCACCTTAGCGTTGAACTTTTCAAGATTGCTGATCTCGTACATCCCACCTTTCGCTGCGGATTTCTCTGATGGAGTTCTTTCACCTCCCCGTTGGCAATGGTTCTGAGACATGTTTTCGATAAGTTGATAGGCTTCATCGTATGGCTTATCCATAAGTGCACCGCCCGTGGCGGCGTCTACTGCTAACCTGGTGTTATACAGAAGACCATTGTAGAAAGTATGAATTGTCACCCAGTCTTCCAAACCATGGTGAGGACATGCTTTCATCATATCTTTGAATCTTTCCCATGCTTCGTAGAGAGATTCAGCATCTTTCTGTCGAAATACGTTGATTTGAGCTCTAAGCATAACAGTTTTGCTTGGCGGAAAGTATCTCGCTAAGAAAACGTTCTTCAACTGTTCCCACGTCGTAATGGAGTTGGATGGAAAGGATTGTAACCAATCCCAAGCTCTATCTCTAAGAGAGAAAGGAAAAAGACGAAGTCTTATTGCATCTGGAGTTACTCCATTTGCCTTCACTGTGTCTGTGTATTGTACAAACTTCGTTAAGTGTTCATTCAGATCCTCAGTTGCATTTCCTGAGAATTGATGTTGTTGTACTGCGGACAATAATGATGGTTTTAGTTTGAAATCGTTCTGATTGATAGCGGGGGCAACAATGCTACTATGAGGTGCTAGCTGAGATGGGGTAGCGTAGTCCTTCAGAGGTTTGTTCTGAGGTCCTTCAGCCATTTTTGATTCTTCAACAGGTTCAGGAGTATGAGCTAGATGATCGGGAATATTGTGTTTTCGTTGATATTCAAGGATGCGCCTTCTTAAGTGTAAGAAGCTCTCTAGTTCGGCGATTGGAGGTTGTAAAATGTCGCTTTGTGAGCGAGTACTTGGCATACAATCGACGAATGAGTAAAGGGAAAGAAAATAGTTAACCTAGTCTATATTGCGTAACAAAGGGTTACATTATTGACTATACGGGTCCCCGGCAACGGCGCCAAAAACTTGATCGCGACTTTCTGAGTCTAATCGAATTAACTGCAAGTGTACAGTCTATCGAGTAGTAATAAAGATATCGAACCCACAAGGACTCGTAATCAATCTAGTGTATTCAGACGTTACTGTGTTTAGCTAGGTTGGTACTGATTTAAGGGGAAATATGCAGAAGTAAAGGCTAAACTAAAGAAAGGCTAAAAGGTTCTTAGAATAATAATGCAGGTAATCGGTATGCAATGACATAGTGCTCCAAGGATTCGACAAGTTACCGGCGCGGTTTACTAATTTCAAAATGGTTTTCAGAAGAAAATAACAGTTTAAAGACTTTTGTCTCATGATGGTTGTTGATGCTAGTCGCAACTCTAAGGCGGAACATATGCTTTCGCTATCCCTTTCGGGGTTAAAATTGATTTTTGAAAACCATTGAGTTCTAATCTCTTTCAAAATGCTTTCGCTGTGTTTAAAATAGATGCTCAGTTTTTACTATCTGGTCCTAGCCTCAGCTTTCGCATGTCGGTTCATACCTTAGTGAATCTTCCACTGTCGTGGCGAGATTGCTTTAAAATAATTCTCGTTGTCGCGACAAAGTTAGTTTAACAAGTTTGATTTAAAAACTAGAGCCAGAAACAAGTTTGAAAAAGGAATTTTACGCCGGTTATTATCGAACCTCATTCTACTAGTTCATTACATACCGATCGATACGGTTTTAGCTAGACATAAAGTTTAAAGCATGCAAAATTAAATTTAAACAACAGAACGCGTAAACATACATTTTAAAGAAAATAAAATCAATTTATAATAACGGAACCTGTAAATAATTCTGGTTCGGCACTTGGATAATCCTCCACAATGTCGGCAGAATTACTCTTGTGACGATTAATTGTACGAAAAAGTAAGAACAGAAATTACAACGAAATTATGGAAAGGAAACAAAGGAAAGGAAGCAAAAACAGAAGAGAAACAAAACAAGAAAATATCTCTGGTATTAAATCCGGTATCACTTCGTGGTCTTCAATGCGTCTCCTCCCTTTCAGTCCCAAGGCTCTCTTTTTATAGTGAATGAATTGTACGTGAATTGCTTTTGGAAGTGCCTTTAAGGGTCAGAAAATTCAGGGGGTCGTGCATTCGTTTTGGGCTTCTGTTTGCACATCTTTGAAAGTGGACGTTATACAGAAAATGTGGATGTGACGGTCGTCAGGGAGCCGTGACGCTCGTGACGGTCATGACGGTCGTGACAGTCATGACGGTCGTCACGCATGTGACGGTCGTGGGGGAGCCATGACGCTCGTCATGTCAGCAAAGTTTGTTTCTACTGCTTTTCTCGTTCTTTTTCTTCTGTTATATGTCTTTTGGAGCTTGTTTTCCTTATCTTGCTTCATTTGAGTATTGACTTCATAAACCTGCAAAACATTTAACAACAATGCGAATGTGGTACGAAATCGGGATGAAATCGACCGTTAATAGCATGAAATTATGACAGTTTAATATATAAGTTTTCGCGTTATCACTTGGGGAGGACCGGATGGTGGAAATGTGACTTGGGAACTTGAGAGTCATATGAGGGAGTCGTATCCAGAGTTGTTTGAATCAGGTAACATTTTCGAGGACGAAAATTCCTAAAGTGGGGGAGGGTTGTAACAGCCCAATTTTAATTAATTAATTATTCATATTAATTAATTGATTTATTTGGATGATTTTAATTATTGGAATTATTGGTAGATATTTTGAGAGAAGAAATATGATGGAAGAAAATAGAAAGACATATAAGAAAGAGTGGAAAGAAAAGGGAAGAATAGAAACATAAGGGAAAAAATAGAGAAAGAAAGAGGAAGAAGAGAAAAGTGAAGGAAAAGAGAGGAAAGCTTGGATTCTTCAAGATCAACTCTTAGGAATCGATTTAATCAAGGTAAGGGTGTGAAATATTGTTATCTTACCAATGTATATGATTATGTATGATTGGTTCGGATTGTTGGGTGTTTTTCTACATTTTCCATTCTAGGGCAGAAATGATTTAATCGATACAAATCGATGTTCTAACGGTTAAAATCCGGAATTAATGGTGTAGTTTAGTCGATAAATGTTAGGTTAAGACTACTGGAACTTATAGGTTTTGAATCGGGTGATTTTGGAAGTTTCGGAGAGTTTTGGACAGTTGGGGTTTTGGAGTACGCAGGCCTTCTCTAGCACGTTCGCCAGGCGAGCAGGATAGCGAGTGTTCGCTAAGCGAGCTGTAGCGGGCAAGTAGCGAATGGTCCCAGACTTGGGCAGAATGAAAATGATCCTTTTCGCTAGTAGCGAGTTGTTCGCTAGGCGAGGCTTCAGCGAGCCAGTAGTGAATCCTTCCAGTAGCTTCTGTTTGTCTTCGCGAGCTTGTTCGCTAGGCGAACCAGTAGCGAGTGTTCGCCAAGGACTCTCTAGGAGAGTGGTGTAGAGAACGTGACAACATTCTTATTTCTTGTTGTATTTCCATCCAATGTTGATTTTTTGGCTCGATTATGATCGATCTTTCTGAATGCATAGTTGTATGTTGTGATATGTTATGTCGTGGGTAGCCGTATAACGTGAATCCTAGATTGTGGAATCGATTGTAGAATGCGGTCTTTTGATCAATATATGCATTGTTTAAATTAATTAAAATTGCATGATGAATGTGATTGAGTTCGTTGTCGTTGGCACGATATTGTGAATGCATATTGATTGTATGTGACTGTATGTGAAGAATGCATGGGAACATATTAGTGAATATGTATGCATTGCTTGACAAATTTAGTGCTGATGAATGAAAGTATGAATACTTTAATTATTATGAAAATATGTGTATGTGCAAAACTCGTACTCACTGGGGTAGAATGACAAGATGTTGTTCCTAGTGGAGTAATCACTGGGGTAGAATGACAAGATGTTGTTCCTAGTGGATTATCACTAGGTTAGAATGACAAGATGTTGTTCCTAGTGGAGTAATCACTGGGGTAGAATGACAAGGTGTCGTTCCTAGTGGAGTAATCGTCGGGGTAGAACGACCGAGATGTTGTTCCTGGTGGGGTATAAGCTATGTATCCATAATTCTAAATGGGCACAGATGAAAATTGATGAGTTTATGTGAGTCACATGGCATAGATATGATTGTTGTATGAAAGTATGCATGTGTATAATTGTGAATGATAGTAATTGATGAGGATTGAAGTGTGAGAATGTGTATGTTATGTTTATACATATATAAAATATGTGCATTGATTATTATGATAATATTTCTCACCCTTCTGCTGTTTTATAATGCTCTATGAGGCATTGCAGATTAGGATTGCTGGAGGTCTTTTGTGAAGTGTAACTTCATTCTTTTTGGTCGGTTAGCTTTGATATGTAGCACCGGGTAGCTAGAATTGTATAACATTCTTTTGTGATACATTTGTATATGTATCTGCTGACAAATGTATATGTAAACATGAATGTTGTGGTGAATCAAACTGGATGATATGTATTTATATGATTACATGTTTAAAGTGATTCAATGTTTAGATTTTCCGTTTTTAATTCTAAATATTGAGATGTGGGTGTAAGGACTAAGTTCCTAGGTCGAAGGCTACCCCACTGTTGCATGTCTTCTATAGAGCAGGTGTTGTATGTTTCAATTTCGTGTATGATGTGACATACCTCTTTTATACCATGTTTTAATTTTACTCTGATGAAATTTTAATATGTGCTTAAATGATTTATTTGATTACTTGGGGGTTTAGAAGGGGGTGTTACAATTGGTGTGAGCAACATTAGCAACAACATTTGCAGTGGCCAATTCTTGACGAAACTTGTCAAGTTGTGCTTCTTGCACAAACAGCAAGGCTTGAACATCACACAGAGTGAGAGGTGTAGGGCAACCATACATTTGCATGAAAAAGGGATTGTACTCTTTGGGTAAACCTTCTAGAATCGAATCAACTTGATCTTGCTCAGTGATAGATTCACCAATCCTGAGGACGAATTCAATGATTCATTTGTTCCCTTTCTTAGTTGATTTTAGCTCTACACGAAGTTGACAAACCTTAGCTTTCATTTGTGCGTTGAAGAATTGATGGATCTTGTTCCAAACTTCAAACGAGTGCTTGCAAGCAAGAATCTTAGGAAGCACAAATTCAGATATTGTGGATAATAGCCAGATGAAGACAACTTGATCTTGCACGATCCAAGCTTCATACTCCTCAGAAATCGTACCTTTGATGTGATCTTAAGCCGATTTGTACTTCAACGGTATCTGAGGATTGACAACCAGCTTGTGCATCTTCTGCGTCAGAATCACGCCTTCGACTTGTTGATTCCATAGTAGATAATTGTTCTTTTGCAGTATGATTGAAAGCTTCAGTCCAAAGGAGTTCGAGGATTTTGTTGAGGTAAACATGGTGAAAATTTCTTGAGATTGAACTTTGTTCGTTGATTCTTGATTTTCTAGATCCTCCATTATTGAACTGAGACAAGCTCGTTGTGACAAATCAGAGATGAACAATCGAGAAAGCGCATAGGATTGAAACTGCAAATGATACCATATTAAAGATGAATCACAATGTTCATCTTCAACTGTGAGCACAATGCAAAATCAGAAAAAACTGAATAAAGAAAAAAAGATAATTCAGAAATGAATAATGTGATTATTACAATGTTATCGAAACTATTTTAAATACTTTTGAATTAACAGAAACTAACACTAACTCCTAACTATAAACACTAACTGCATATTAAGAGAAACAATTAGCCAACTAATTCACTCCTCTAACAACATGCCATTGTTTTGACAAATATACCGAAATACAAAATATAAAATGAGATATGTTAAAACGTCCTAATCTACAATTTTGCCAGCTTAGATAGAGGAGGTCGTTCTCGAAACGAAATGATTGGTTTTGTGTGTCATTGACTTTATCATAATTGTCCAAATTGGTGATTGAATAGTGATGAAATGGACCCAAAAATAAAATAAAATAGTATAGTATATTTGGACTGATTGAAATAGATGAGATGCTTCAAAACTGAAAATGGAATCAAACAAGATAAGTTAAATAATATAAAACATTTACTATACTTTTCTTAGAAAACACTTCCTCCATTTTAAAATATCTATAGTTTTAATAAATAAAATTTATTTTAAAAAAATATTATTTTTATTTTTTAATATAGAAATAATTATTATATTTTAATTATATTCTTTAATTATTATTTTTTACACTATTTTTAACATATTAACCAATTAACTTAATAAAAATATAATATTTTATAATAATATTATTGCATTTTTAATACCACAATCATTTAAAAACTACTCATTTTATAGATGTTAAGTTGAGATACCTCATTTATACTTATTTTAAAGTAATAAGACTCAAGTCCATAGGCTTATTGTATTTTGTGTTTGTTTTTATTGAGTTGGAATCCAAGTCTTTAAAGATATCTTTTTCTTTGAAAAGCGTATCAATGACACATGGAATGGATTGATATACTTGTGTTTGTCAAAACCCGAGTCAACATTTGCTTCTTGCATTTATATTTAAGTAACAATGAGGTCATAAGGTGTGTTAATAATGCATCTTAATGGTGGACATTTTTCTTTTATAGAATATATTTTAAATGTATTTTTAGTTTTTTTTCTCAATAAGCAATAGATTGAAAGAGAGTATAAAAAGTGCTCGAAACAAAATATAGTATCAAAGTAATTTAAGATAGTCTACCGGGTTTCTCCACCAATTATAAAAATACAACACCATTTTATTTTTTAATCCTAAAACAATTCAATTCCAAGATAATAATTTGATGTCATAACACGTTTCTTCGAGATTCAGCCCCGTGCTATTGATGATGACATTATTCCTCCGAAACCACAAGCACCAACACGTTACCAACCAAATCGACATTCTCTTCTTCTTGATGGCTTTGTTCCTCATGACTTGATAGAATTTCTCCGCATGTTTAGTTGCAGAATGAGGTCTACCGGTTTATGAATAACCCCCTCTTCTCCAATTCCACCTTAGTTGGAAGTCTATTGATAAACAACCTCCAACCAAATACGTGAACACTCGAGTGAACCTTGGTCTTCCACAACCTTCGAAGAATCACCTACAAATTAGCTTCGCACCTGCTGTTAACCTGAACGAACAACAGAGTCTTATAACACGATCTAACAGAAAACATACCAGACAACTCACCCTTCAACACAAACGAATCCTTCGTTGAACTACTGTCATACCCCAAATTTGTCCTACTTGTACAACTTTCATTCAGTATATCCACCCCCCAGTTATTATAAAATTCAAAAAAAAAATATGTTGCTTATGCTCATGGCCCACACTCACGATATCACAGAGTTGAAATAAAAGTGTTGCAAGATTCACGTGAGGATTGTCAAGGAAGATCATGGTATAAAGTTCCAGGGGTGCACGCTCGGAGTCTCAATTAAGGTTTATGGGTGGGCTCAAGGTTTTGGTACAGCTGTAATGCAGTCCATATCAAGTTATCATCTCTTGATTTCAAGACTTTTGAGAAATCCAGTTTATAAAGAATGATTGTGGTTCAGCTACAACCCAATTGATGTTAGATCAAGATAACTCCATTTCTTTATCAGGCCAGGATGAGAGTATGAATCAATTCAGTGTTCTATTTGAGTGAAAATCCAAGAATGATGTTTATGAGAGTCATGGATTATGGATTATGTTTTGAAATTCTAAGTCACAAATTAAGGTTATTCATGATCATGATTAAGCATGATTCAAAAGCACGAACGGAGGATTAATTCATTTTTCTGGTTTCATTTACTTTATGTAAAAGTTCAATAAGTGTGCATAATAGATGAGGGAATTGACTTTTATCACATACGGAGTCGAAATCGCTTTTCTTTCAAGATTTCAATTGGTCAAAAGGACATATGGAGGGTGTATTAATAATACTGAGGTCCATTTCATCTTTTTTTTTGTCAAGCCCATATTTATTAATAGTTCTACAAAGAAGAACTCATTCCACTCACATCAAAATAGTAGGAAATAATATGATTTGTAGGACATGTTTTGCCAAGTTCATTTATAATAAATAATGAAAATGAGAGCATAGAAACCATTTCCAACCACATACACTTCACCATTTTTGAAATACACTCAACCACCAGCATCAAGTGGCTATTGGGCCCACATCCTCTCTCCAGTGGCGAAGGTGATATCCTGTTGGATGACATGGAAAATTCTCGTTCAATCTCGTCTAAAGCACCCAAGACTGCAAAAGCCATTGACTTTGTTTCAGTACTAGATAGCCTTCCGTCTCAAGGTTATCAAGTCCAGGATTTCATACCTGCAAATGATTCTTTCTCGCTCTTCTCAACTAATAAGGTAAACTTTGCGTCCGTTGCCGAAAATGTAAATCGGTCAACACACAGGCTTGATGTTTGTCCCAATCAAGACCAAAGCTCATCACAGAATGATATAACAAAGCATCACATTGTGAGATGTGGCAATATTTTTGAGAAAAAATATACACAGTGGAACTACTGATGCTTTTCTTTCTGAAGTGATAGAGACCGAGACCAATGGCGCAACGTTGGAACTACAAAATTCTGTTGATTCAGATGTACAGATGGATGACATGGAAAAATCATTTATAACCCCTTGTAAAGCATCAACAGTAGCAAAAACCAACCATCACAGCCATAACTCGAAAGTCACGGAAGTCACCTTCAAATGCAGGCCACGCCTTCAGTACATCTCTAACCGGAAACAATTGGGCTCCTGCACCAGCTTATGATTCATCTGCATCAAACCAATAATCCCAAATCAGCCAACAGTCGTGGAATTGACGGCATATTGTGTGTGGAAATGTGGATAATTTAAACTATTATGGCTCGCAAACGTACCTTAATCGGAACTTGTTAGCCTTGGAATTGCTACGCACAAATTCGCAGCTGCAGGCGTACAACTCGTGAGCTTGACAGCATGGAGGAAACAAGTAACAGGTCTATGGCTTGTCGCAATTTGCTTCATATGATCCATAAGTTTGCATTGCTCATAACCAATACCAGCCAGGCGTAATAGGCATCAATGGCATGAATTGATGGTTTCAATCTATAATCTGCGCAAGTTATTCAAGCCATGTTGCTAAGCCTCACGCACCACCTGTGAAATCACCTACAACAACAAAGAAGAAAATTACTTCTTCATTTTCATTTCCTGCTGAACTCAGTATGCACGACAGACTCTCTGAGCTATCTCAGTCTGAATTGATATATAACTTGTCAGTTGTACTGATACACAAGGGAATTGCAGCTAATGGTGGTCATTACATTGCTCACATCAAGGATGAAGATACTGGGCAATGGTGGGAATTTGACGACGAGCTCGTTACTAGCTTGGGTAGTTGCCCATTTGCTGAAGAGGCTGCCTCTAATTCTGTTAAGAATGATGTAGAACATTCTAATTTCTCTAAAGCAAGGGTAGATGACAGTAATGGAAATGGTTTAAGTGTCAGAGTTTCAGAATCTTCACCTATGGAGACATTTAGTGAGGCATATATGTTGATATAACCAGGCCAACACATACCATGTAACCATACCACAAAGCATAGTTTGAAGAAGCTGTTGAGGAAGCGACAAAGTCAAAAGAGACCACGCTAAAATCATTCTTGCGAAGCGGTTATGCAGAATTCCTACATCACCAACAGCACAACAACACGCAGGTCCCATGCATTTTCACTACAAAATTGGCAGCAACTTTAATTCTGCAACACTTTCAATTATGCAACCCACCATCGGCCTTGACCTGCAAAACAAAACCTGCTACACATCACTATCCCAACACCCACAGCAGACAAAACCTGCAGCAAAATTGTACCATAGGAAAACATCATTGCCAGCTATTATGGTTTACAAAAACAATGGAAAGGGTAAAAAAAGCTGAGGGCAATCACCACTACTACCAAACAACAACTCTGCTACTATCTCTGTACACTGCTACACAAAGGCAATTACCCTGCTGAACCACATCCACACCAGACAGGTCCTGCCACAACCAAACAAAACCTGCCAACAACAACAGCCAGGATACATCAAAAAGGCAAGAAAATTAAAGAGAAAGGGAGAGGGATTTGGAACTTACTTCAAAAAAACCTCCTTAAAATCGAAAGTCACAACCTAATCTGAGGGAGCTCTCTCAACCCTAGCCACCCACCTCCAAGTCTCACCTTCTCCAGAAAATCAACACCTCTCCAAACCTATTCCTCTCAAACTCACACACTTCCAGCTTCCCTTACCTTCAACATATTTTCATGACAACACAACTTACTGAAACACACAACATCACAACCCAGAAATTCAATTGCTGAACCTTCAAAACATAAAAACCAAACACGTTTAACCGATATTCGTTCCACCAACTCTCATCTGCAACGGACATCAAGAAATCTCTTACAACCTTCAAAATCTTTTTCCTTCCACCATTTCCAAACCTCAACCACTTCCTTCAAATTTGATTCCTCACCACAATCATTAACGAGATCCTTCTTCCTTTCTGATACTTCTGAACTCCACCCCCTACTCTCCTCTAATCTCTCCCACAATAGACTCTATCTTTTTCTCTCTGTTCCTGCGTGAGCCATCTTAAAAAACAGCAAAAGCTTCCCCTACAACATTCTAAGTCATTCTTCGGCTCTTAAACTCAAACAAAACTCTTCATTCAACTCATCTTCAAACCCTTCGAAACAGCAACAATCTCCAATACCAACTCAACACAAATTTCATAAACTCATCTCCGCCCTCACTTCCTCTTTAACAGAGTTTCCTGAACCAAATCTCCACTCATAACCTCACTTCAAACTCCATCATCCGTAAATCCAACTCATAACCCCTCAATCGAAAAACCCAGAAAACAATCCAGATTCATCACGCCGAAAAACTCCTCCAACCTCCATCTTTTCCGAAACTCAAACTCCAAATCTCGCCGTGACTTGTTAAATACCATCACCATTCCACAACCAAATCACTCACCCTTTTCTTCTTCAAACGAACCATAAAAAGCCTCTTCGTATACCTTCTCTGCTCCAACTCCAACTTTCATCAAAATAAACTCGAACAAAATCCAACTACAACTCTCTTTCTTCTTTTCGGCGAAACTGCGACCCACAAAACCTTTCTCCTTTCTTCGACCTGTGATTTTTTTTTCCTCCTCCATCTTCGTTGAATCTTCTTCCTCTTCAATAACCTCAAATCCCTAAATCATAACCCCAAAATCCTTTTATTATTCTTCGACTCCCAACACCCCTTCAACCAACAACAGTGAATCAATCCATAACCCACAAATCAAATTCAAACTTCAAATAAAACCAGAGACAGGGATGAAGAGAGGAGATTGAGATGAGCTTCATAAATGACCCAAAACGGAACAGGTTGAATGAAAACAAAGGAACTAAACCACCAGGACCGCTTGAAGAGATGAATTAGAGAGGACAAATACGAAATGAGCAGGGTAGATTGAAGATTTTGATGCGTATTTTGTGTGGGTCGGTTTCTCCTCTCGTCTCGTCTCTCTTTTTTTTAGTTTCGTAATTTGATTTAGTTGATAACCTTTAGCCTTATTGATTTTGGGAGAAGCTGAATACCGTGTGGTTTTTTTTTTTTTTTGTGTGCCCAAGTTTTTTTACCAATTCCACCTCCATTTACCCGTGTTGCCCTTGAGGTGATGGGCCTAGGCCCAAGTGATCCTCTTCCTATTTTCAATCATTTTACAATCTCAGCCCCTTTTCCTTTTTTTTTGATTGCAAATTGTCTTGTTTAAATATTTTTGTTGAATTTCCATTAAAAATTTAAGTTAGTCATTAGAGTTCTTTGGTAAATCTGGTTTTAAATTATTTATTTGATTTATTCATCATTTTCACTTTATTTCTTTTTGGTTTTTGGTCTATGAAGAGACTTCCGTAATTCATTACCAATCAAATTATTGATAAGTAATGTTGGATCTGAGACCACCTCCTTTCTTTCCTCATTTCTTATTCCTCCGATTTTATTTTAACTTTCTGTGATCGATGAAGTCTTGTGTCCGCAAGACGAGATCCTACTGTTTTTGGTCTGTGCGACATGATTCAATTGGAGAACGATCCTCAATATCGTTTCTCTATCTTGTCCATAGCACGAAAATCAATGTGCGACCTCTTATAGTTCAACTTCCTTCATAAGTCGAGCTAAGATGGTTTAACACCACATTATGCTCCGATTCGATTCATCGACGCTATCAAACCATCTTCAATAAAGGAATCGAGTTATATTCGTGTTGAATTGAAAAAAGAGGATTAAGTGTAGACTTTCTCCCTCTCCGAGTGTCGAGATGCTCACTGTAGTGTGGGTTGTTTTGACACTCGTCTTTCAATACGAAGACGCTCGTATTCTCCGCACTCATCCATATCCTTCTCTTCTAAAACCTCGGCTCCGCACCGAGTACATTTTCAAACCATTTTTCTGCTAAAACCTCGGCTCCGCACCGAGTACATTTTCAAACCATTTTTCTCCTAAAACCTCGGCCCCGCGCCGAGTGCATTTTCAAATTCCCTTTCAATAAAGAATCAACTTCTCTTTGTGTTGGACTAAAGAGAAAGGATTAAGTGTAGACTTCTTCCTTTCCGAGTGTCGAGATGCTCACTGTAGTGTGGGTGGTTTAGACACTCGTCTTTCAATACAAAGACGCGACTTCTTCCACCACCTCTCGCTTTCACAACTTCCTTCCACAATTTTCACACCTAAAACCTCGGTCCTGTACCGAGTGCATTTTCAAATCTTTTCATAATAAAAACTTGAATGGTCGTGGAGTGGTTAGGCGTAGGCCTTCTCCTATCTCGAGTGCTAACGTTTACCGTAGGGTTCTCTGTCGCAAAGCACTTACCATTCAAAACCAAAAACACTTTAATAAGAGAACGAAGCTCTCTTTATGTTGAATTAAAGAGAGAGGATTGGGTGTAGACTTCTTCCTCTTCGAGTGTTGGGATGCCCACTGTAGTGAGGGTGGTTTCGACACTCGTCTTTCAATACGAAGATGCCTCGTTCGCCAAACCTTTTCATAAACAAAAACTTTGAGATAAAGAATTGGGTACTACCCGTAGGGGTTACTATCCGAGGACCTATCTCGCCCCTAAAAAACAATTCAACCAATCAAACGTGACACCTTACCTCGCATGGTGAAAACCAGTCTCCCAAAGGATATGTTACGTCCGTTCTACCGCAAACAGGTACGCATAAGTCTCCAAACGAGCGAGCAGCAAAACACCTAAAATGCTAGAACGCGCACGATAACATCATCCCCAAACACACCGGTTATCCGCACCGTAGGCACGAACTACGCTGCTCTGATTTCTCTTGCATGTTGAGAATACGTAGGCATAGGATTGCGATATCCTAGCGAGCACCCTTTTTCTTTTTCACCCTTTCCCAGAAAGGCATGCTACGTCCGTTCTACCGCAAACAGGTAACGCTTAAGTCTCCTCACATGCGAGCAGCAAAACACCTAAACTGCTAGAATGCGCATGATAGCATTGTCTACCAAAACCCACCCACAAATCGTAGGCCGAACTACGGCTGCTCTGATTCTTTACTTTTTCAAGTAAAGATACGTAGGCACAAGGGCCACAATCCTTGCCGAGCACATTCCCCCCTATATCTGTAGTTCCCCGAACTACGTCGACTCTGATTTTCTCATGTCTATTGAGAATACGTAGGCATAGGACTGCGAAGCCCTACCGAGTCTGTTCTTTCTCTTTTTCCCCGTTCTCTCTTTCCTCCTGACTTTCCTGTTTCTAACCCTTCTTTTACCCTGTGGAACACTCTTTATAGCATAATGTTTAAGCAAATAAAATCACACATCGACAAACAAAAGGTTCCCATCGAGTACGATGGATGCGAGGGGTGCTAATACCTTCCCCTCGCATAACCGGCTTCCGAACCCGTTCTTGGTTGTGAGACCATCTTATCCATTTCTTTCTTAAGGTTTTCTCGATATTTTCCTTTCCCCTCATGGGATAAATAAAGTTCGGTGGCGACTCTTCTGTCTATCTTTTTCGCCTCCCCGTCGTTGCGCGATGCATTTTTCGAGTAGCGACAGATGGCGACTCTGCTGGGGACACCTAGCAAGCCAAGCCTATTTTGTTTATCGTATTTGTGTTTTATTTGCTTTATTTGTTTATGCTTTAATTCTCTAACCTGTTGGGTTTATTGGATGGTTTGTGAGATAAAGCTTTCTACCCGAGCTTTCGAGTATACACTAAGATTAGGAGGTGGTTTCTTTCTGATTTGCGAGACTTAGGACTCGTTGAGTTGGATCGAATCCCACCGCTCAGATAGACCCCTTTGGGATGATTATGTCTTACGTGTAGTCGTAACGACGTCTTTATTTCCGACGTGGGAGTCCGCGACTCTGAGGACCTTTGTAGAACCTTATTCCAAAGGTTGCTAAGACATGACTCTGTGTTCATCCTTTGAAGGGATTACCGTCTTACGAGTAGTCGTTATGATGGAAAACTTTCGAGGGTTAGTACATAGGACTTTGTTTAGAAGCCTTTGGGATACCCTCTTATAAACCAATAGATAACCTACCCGATGGGAGAGATGTTTTTTTGTTGTTTTGCAGGACCTATGACTTTGATCTCGCTATTGTTCTTTCATCATGTGCTCATTACATTACATTTGCATAAGCATCTCTGCATCATTTCTTGCATTCCTTACAACCCGATCTTACACGCCGCTTACCCTTTCAGAAAGAGTAAAGCAAGCTGACTTCACGGCATCGGTATAACACAAGGAATAGCCAGAAGAGAATCATGGATCAGATAGAGCAAGACCAGGCTACTATGAGGAGCGAGATGCTAGGCATGAAGACGCAGATGAATCAACTCATGGAGGTGATTCAGAACATGGCCAGGAGTCAAGAGGAGATGAGGCAAGCAGTAGAGAGGAATGCTAATCAGACTATGGCTGGTGCAATTCCCGACGCAAGTGGTGCAATTCCAATTCCTGCCGAGGCCACCCCAACCCCTGTTGGGGCAATTCCTACTTCTGCAGGTGCCATACCTGTCAACACCGCCCATCCACCAGTCGGTACGACTCATCCTCATGGTACTACGATCCCCACACAAGTCCAGTACGATGATCATGAAGGCTTCTATGAGAATTCAGGTGAAGCATATGGACCACAGACCGCCGAATTAGAGAAGAAGTTTAATGCTTTACAGGAGATGGTGAAGACATTGCAAGGCCCCGATGTTTTGGGACTGGATGCCGCTGAAATATGTCTTGTACCCGGAGTTAAGATACCTCCGAAGTTTGTAATTCCAACCTTCGAGAAGTACAAGGGTAACAGTTGTCCTAAGACCCACATAAGGTCTTACTGTAGGAAGATGGCCGCCTATTCTGATGACGAGAAGCTACTAATCCATTTCTTTCAAGATAGCTTAACAGAGGCATCCCTAGAATGGTATATGCACCTTGAACGATCCAACGTAAGAAGCTGGAAGGAGTTAGCAGACGCTTTCGTGAAGCATTATCAGTATAATACTGACATGGCTCCGAATCGTATGCAGCTTCAGAATTTGACTCAGAAGCCGAATGAGTGTTTTAAGGACTTCGCGCAAAGATGGAGGGGAGTAGCTGCAAGGGTACAACCTCCACTGATGGAGAAAGAACTGACAGACCTATTCATGGGCACGCTACAAGGACCGATCTTTGAGCGGTTAGCATCCTCAACTTCCACAGTGTTTTCTGAACTTGTCATGGCTGGAGAAAGATTAGAGAGTTTCATGAAGGCGGGAAAAATTCAGAATGCAGGCGAATCTGCAAGCGGGGTCAAGAAGCCTTATCAGGGTTTCGTTAAGAAAAGGGAAGGCGAAGCTAGTGCAGTGTTCACCAACAGAGGAAGAACTCATCAGGGTTATCACCATGTTGCTGCTGTAGCTCCACAACAGCCGTTGTCCATTCCAGCAAATCAACCCGTGTTTCAACCAAACAGGCAACAACAATCCTATCAACCAAGACAAAATCAATACCAGGGTCTACAAAGACAGAGGAGGCCAGAAAGAATATTTGATCCAATCCCGTCTACATACGCCAAGTTATTGCCATTCCTATTGAAGGGAGGTCTTGTTCAGCTTAGGGAGATGAGGGATCCTCCGGAGGTTCTTCCTTTTGGATTTGATGTCAATGCCAAATGTGAATTCCATTCTGGCTCCCCAGGCCATGACATTGAAAATTGCAAGACTCTGAAGCACCTTGTACAAGATCTCCTCGATTCGAAGGCGATAAACTTTACCCGAAACACCCCCAAACATCAAAACTAATCCAATGTCAGCTCATCACTCAACAAATATGATTGAAGAATCCTGTGGTCATCTCCAAAATCCAGTGGTCCAAGCTGGCAGACATCTTCAACATTAGCAGTCCTTAGATGCTTTTCTCATTTGCATTTGTAATTTATTTTCTGTCAATTGCTACTTGTTATTTAAACATTGTTATGTTGAATGGTAACATTAATGAAATGATTATGCGTTTTCCGAATTAATTATGTCGCATTCGCTCATTATTTCCACTTATCACAATTACAGACACATATATTTTTATCCATTCCACTTTTTCACTGTTGTTTAGCAATATTGGAGGGGGGATGACGAAAACGAAGTACCCATAATTGCAAATCGTATGCTTTCAGACAAAATCTCGTCAATGATGTACAGGCATTGTTTCAAATCCCCTAAACACCGGAGATATAAGGAGTTAATCCCTAGTCAACCACTTCGAGCCTAGAAGTAGGAGTTTCTTCGAATATTCAAACCCTTACACTCAACCTGGGGCAGGGTAGTTGTTCAGTTAACCCAATCCCGCATTCAAATCAACAAAGAAAAATCCAAAGACATGACGGTTGTTCATCAATGACCTTTGGCATGGTAGTCACAACAAAATAAAATAAATCAAAAGCCTGCTAAGTCAAGCACCTCAAAAGGGGACTTAGGCAAAATTAAGGCAATCCCGATGGATCTGACAAGCACAATCAGTTCATGCAAAAGTTAGGGATCAATAAACAAAAGCAAAAGAGGTCCCCAAACCCTCAACAAAAACAAAATGAGATTCAGTGGTCACCCAAATCAAGGGGCTACTGACATCCATCAAAATAAGGTGACTGCCATCTCAGGCAAACCCTGAACCATTAAGCTTACACCGTCAAGGTAAACATGCATGGAATTAACTGAACATAGGTATGGAGATCATCAAGAAGAAGGGGTGGGTACAAATTAAGTTTGAGCCTAATATCCATTGTTCTATAACCGTGAACCAGACCACGTTACAACCCTCAAAAGACCTAATTGAGGCGAGGTTTATTCTGAAAGCATACTATTGCGAGGTTGTGTAAACTGACTCCTCACACATTTGCTAATCATCAGTATTGGTGTCGTTATTCTTGCTATATCTTTTACCCCAATCAAATTAGCACAACGTTTGAATTAAATGGTCCATTCGTTTCACTCTCACGACACGTAATAAAAGACAATTCGTTTCACTCCTCACACATTTGCATTAAGATTACCATTCGTGAACAAAAATTTTGTTTACAAGTTAGTAGTTGGCATTAAAGAAATTCCAACACAAAGCAATCAAGCATGACTGGATTATTCAGCGGTCTGGACCAGAACCAAGTATACCATATAACCTATTAGACCTGGGGCATTGACATCCGAGAGCAGGAAATCAGTCAGTCTGAGGCAAATCCCCAGGCGTCGGTCGACCATGGGGCAAGTCATTCATGAAGCGGTTGATCAGAGGAGAATCATTTTGAGAATACTGATCAGGGACAGGCCACCCAGAGTTTCTTTGACTTAAGAATAGGTCCCTCCGATGTTCAATCGAGGTAAGTTAAGTCGCTTCCACGCTCTTTCAAGGGAAAACTACTCCAAGAGTACATTGAAGCCAACTACCACAAGAATAGGCTAATGAATCCATTTGTGGTACAAACTCTGGGGCAGATCATCTCGAGTTCGTCTCATGGCAAGCTGCTCAAAGCAAGTTCATTCTTGTCAACAACTGTTAAGTTTAAAGCGATGTCAGGAAGTCAGGCTTGTCCTCCACTTTCCCACATAACCCAGAGCCCAATCTGCATTGGCAACTACCAAAAGTCCGCCACGTCAGCACCTGCATTCCCAATTACCCGTCTGCATCATATGCATCGTACGCATTGCATTCGATTTCATAAGCATCTTGTACCATATGCATACCCAGAATCATATCATACTCCCCCAGCTCTCACATCTCCGCGTGTTAGCATTTGCATTTGCATTTTCACTTGTTATGGAATATCATTATCATCAAGCATTCGCATATGCGAGTTCAGATCCAGGATCAATTTGGAAGATTTCCAAGATCATCATCAACCCAGTCAGGGGCATTCTCCGCAGGACCGTGGGCGTTCCCCACGAGGATGTGCAACTTTTTTGTTGGACAAATTCAGGAGCTTCAAAGCAACCATCAGCCCAGTCAGGGGCATGTCATTCAAGACTGTGGGTGTTCCCCACGAAGTCGTGCAACTTTTGTTGGGCAGAGTTCAAGAGCTTCAACGCAATCAGTAGCCCAGTCAGGGGCATTATCTGCAAAGCCGGGCGTCTTCTCACGAAATTCAAACATATCAAAGCAAAAGTCAGCCTAGTCAGGGGCACCTTTTCAAGACCGTGGGTGTATCCAGGATGTATTTCAACCTCGTGGTTAATCAGATCTTCAAAATCAACATTCAGCCCTGTCAGGGGAATCTTCGGTAAAGCCTGGTTGTTCCCTAGTGATTGTATCAAGCTTATCCATCTTCATCAACGATAAGTGGCAATCTCTTGGGAGAAGCTTATCCATCTTCAGTGATAAGTGGCAATCTCTTCAGAGAAGCTTATCCATCTTCAGTGATAAGTGGCAATCTCTTCAGAGAAGCTTATCCATCTTCAGCGATAAGTGGCAATCTCTTCAGAGAAGCTTATCCTTCATCAACGATAAGTGGCAATCTCTTGGGAGAAGCTTATCCATCTTCAGCGATAAGTGGCAATCTCTTCAGAGAAGCTTATCCTTCATCAACGATAAGTGGCAATCTCTTGGGAGAAGCTTATCCATCTTCAGCGATAAGTGGCAATCTCTTCAGAGAAGCTTATCCTTCATCAACGATAAGTGGCAATCTCTTGGGAGAAGCTTATCCATATTCAGCGATAAGTGGCAATCTCTTCAGAGAAGCTTATCCTTCATCAACGATAAGTGGCAATCTCTTGGGAGAAGCTTATCCATCTTCAGCGATAAGTGGCAATCTCTTCAGAGAAGCTTATCCTTCATCAACGATAAGTGGCAATCTCTTGGGAGAAGCTTATCCATCTTCAGCGATAAGTGGCAATCTCTTCAGAGAAGCTTATCCTTCATCAACGATAAGTGGCAATCTCTTGGGAGAAGCTTATCCATCTTCAGCGATAAGTGGCAATCTCTTCAGAGAAGCTTATCCTTCATCAACGATAAGTGGCAATCTCTTGGGAGAAGCTTATCCATCTTCAGCGATAAGTGGCAATCTCTTCAGAGAAGCTTATCCTTCATCAACGATAAGTGGCAATCTCTTGGGAGAAGCTTATCCATCTTCAGCGATAAGTGGCAATCTCTTCAGAGAAGCTTATCCTTCATCAACGATAAGTGGCAATCTCTTGGGAGAAGCTTATCCATCTTCAGCGATAAGTGGCAATCTCTTCAGAGAAGCTTATCCTTCATCAACGATAAGTGGCTATCTCTTGGGAGAAGCTTATCCATCTTCAGTGATAAGTGGCAATCTCTTCAGAGAAGCTTATCCTTCATCAACGATAAGTGGCAATCTCTTCAGAGAAGCTTATCCTTCATCAATGATAAGTGGCAATCTCTTCAGAGAAGCTTATCCTTCATCAACGATAAGTGGCAATCTCTTCAGAGAAGCTTATCCTTCATCAACGATAAGTGGCAATCTCTTCAGAGAAGCTTATCCCCCTATCATCCTTTTGGTGTTAGGGTTGATTTTGTTTCGCTCCATCATCCTTTTGGTGATGGGTCTGGCATCCTTTTGATGTTATGACTAGCGTCTCCGTCTCATCATCCTTTTGGTGATGGGTCTGGCATCCTTTTGGTGTCGATACCAGCGTATTTTCCATTATCCTTTTGATAATGGATCCCTACATCCTTTTGGTATTAAGGTTGATTGTATTTCGCTCCATCATCCTTTTGGTGATGGGTCTGACATCCTTTTGGTGTCATGACTAGCGTTTATTCTCCACTATCCTTTTGGTGGTGGACCCCCTACATCCTTTTGATGCCGGTTTTGCCTTCTTTCGCTCCATCATCCTTTTGGTGATGGGTCTAGCATCCTTTTGGTGTTATGACTAGCGTGTGTTCTCCATTATCCTTCTGGTGATGGGTCTGACATCCTTTTTGATGTCATGACTAGTATGTGTTTCGCTCTGTCATCCTTTTGGTGAGGGGTCTGCCACTTGGATTGCTGATAGATTGTGCGATTTTGTTTGTGCGTGTCCGCTCTATCATCCTTTTGGTGGTAGTAGCCTCATGTGTTTCGTCTCATCATCCTTTTGGTGATAGTTGACCTTTTGCCAGTCATTTACAGTCTACTCAGAGGCACCTCATCCATCATTTTCCCAAGATTTCCTTTCCTTTTCGGACAAATTCAGGGTCTTCTTTATATCTAATTGTCTTCTACCTCGAAAGAATGAACGATGCAGCATTTCATCTTACTCGGTCTAAGTCAATTAGATAGGGGCATCTGTCATACCCCAAATTTGTCCTACTTGTACAACTTTCATTCAGTATATCCACCCCCCAGTTATTATAAAATTCAAAAAAAAAATATGTTGCTTATGCTCATGGCCCACACTCACGATATCACAGAGTTGAAATAAAAGTGTTGCAAGATTCACGTGAGGATTGTCAAGGAAGATCATGGTATAAAGTTCCAGGGGTGCACGCTCGGAGTCTCAATTAAGGTTTATGGGTGGGCTCAAGGTTTTGGTACAGCTGTAATGCAGTCCATATCAAGTTATCATCTCTTGATTTCAAGACTTTTGAGAAATCCAGTTTATAAAGAATGATTGTGGTTCAGCTACAACCCAATTGATGTTAGATCAAGATAACTCCATTTCTTTATCAGGCCAGGATGAGAGTATGAATCAATTCAGTGTTCTATTTGAGTGAAAATCCAAGAATGATGTTTATGAGAGTCATGGATTATGGATTATGTTTTGAAATTCTAAGTCACAAATTAAGGTTATTCATGATCATGATTAAGCATGATTCAAAAGCACGAACGGAGGATTAATTCATTTTTCTGGTTTCATTTACTTTATGTAAAAGTTCAATAAGTGTGCATAATAGATGAGGGAATTGACTTTTATCACATACGGAGTCGAAATCGCTTTTCTTTCAAGATTTCAATTGGTCAAAAGGACATATGGAGGGTGTATTAATAATACTGAGGTCCATTTCATCTTTTTTTTTGTCAAGCCCATATTTATTAATAGTTCTACAAAGAAGAACTCATTCCACTCACATCAAAATAGTAGGAAATAATATGATTTGTAGGACATGTTTTGCCAAGTTCATTTATAATAAATAATGAAAATGAGAGCATAGAAACCATTTCCAACCACATACACTTCACCATTTTTGAAATACACTCAACCACCAGCATCAAGTGGCTATTGGGCCCACATCCTCTCTCCAGTGGCGAAGGTGATATCCTGTTGGATGACATGGAAAATTCTCGTTCAATCTCGTCTAAAGCACCCAAGACTGCAAAAGCCATTGACTTTGTTTCAGTACTAGATAGCCTTCCGTCTCAAGGTTATCAAGTCCAGGATTTCATACCTGCAAATGATTCTTTCTCGCTCTTCTCAACTAATAAGGTAAACTTTGCGTCCGTTGCCGAAAATGTAAATCGGTCAACACACAGGCTTGATGTTTGTCCCAATCAAGACCAAAGCTCATCACAGAATGATATAACAAAGCATCACATTGTGAGATGTGGCAATATTTTTGAGAAAAAATATACACAGTGGAACTACTGATGCTTTTCTTTCTGAAGTGATAGAGACCGAGACCAATGGCGCAACGTTGGAACTACAAAATTCTGTTGATTCAGATGTACAGATGGATGACATGGAAAAATCATTTATAACCCCTTGTAAAGCATCAACAGTAGCAAAAACCAACCATCACAGCCATAACTCGAAAGTCACGGAAGTCACCTTCAAATGCAGGCCACGCCTTCAGTACATCTCTAACCGGAAACAATTGGGCTCCTGCACCAGCTTATGATTCATCTGCATCAAACCAATAATCCCAAATCAGCCAACAGTCGTGGAATTGACGGCATATTGTGTGTGGAAATGTGGATAATTGAAACTATTATGGCTCGCAAACGTACCTTAATCGGAACTTGTTAGCCTTGGAATTGCTACGCACAAATTCGCAGCTGCCGGCGTACAACTCGTGAGCTTGACAGCATGGAGGAAACAAGTAACAGGTCTATGGCTTGTCGCAATTTGCTTCATATGATCCATAAGTTTGCATTGCTCATAACCAATACCAGCCAGGCGTAATAGGCATCAATGGCATGAATTGATGGTTTCAATCTATAATCTGCGCAAGTTATTCAAGCCATGTTGCTAAGCCTCACGCACCACCTGTGAAATCACCTACAACAACAAAGAAGAAAATTACTTCTTCATTTTCATTTCCTGATGAACTCAGTATGCACGACAGACTCTCTGAGCTATCTCAGTCTGAATTGATATATGACTTGTCAGTTGTACTGATACACAAGGGAATTGCAGCTAATGGTGGTCATTACATTGCTCACATCAAGGATGAAGATACTGGGCAATGGTGGGAATTTGACGACGAGCTCGTTACTAGCTTGGGTAGTTGCCCATTTGCTGAAGAGGCTGCCTCTAATTCTGTTAAGAATGATGTAGAACATTCTAATTTCTCTAAAGCAAGGGTAGATGACAGTAATGGAAATGGTTTAAGTGTCAGAGTTTCAGAATCTTCACCTATGGAGACATTTAGTGAGGCATATATGTTGATATAACCAGGCCAACACATACCATGTAACCATACCACAAAGCATAGTTTGAAGAAGCTGTTGAGGAAGCGACAAAGTCAAAAGAGACCACGCTAAAATCATTCTTGCGAAGCGGTTATGCAGAATTCCTACATCACCAACAGCACAACAACACGCAGGTCCCATGCATTTTCACTACAAAATTGGCAGCAACTTTAATTCTGCAACACTTTCAATTATGCAACCCACCATCGGCCTTGACCTGCAAAACAAAACCTGCTACACATCACTATCCCAACACCCACAGCAGACAAAACCTGCAGCAAAATTGTACCATAGGAAAACATCATTGCCAGCTATTATGGTTTACAAAAACAATGGAAAGGGTAAAAAAAGCTGAGGGCAATCACCACTACTACCAAACAATAACTCTGCTACTATCTCTGTACACTGCTACACAAAGGCAATTACCCTGCTGAACCACATCCACACCATACAGGTCCTGCCACAACCAAACAAAACCTGCCAACAACAACAGCCAGGATACATCAAAAAGGCAAGAAAATTAAAGAGAAAGGGAGAGGGATTTGGAACTTACTTCAAAAAAACCTCCTTAAAATCGAAAGTCACAACCTAATCTGAGGGAGCTCTCTCAACCCTAGCCGCCCACCTCCAAGTCTCACCTTCTCCAGAAAATCAACACCTCTCCAAACCTATTCCTCTCAAACTCACACACTTCCAGCTTCCCTTACCTTCAACATATTTTCATGACAACACAACTTACTGAAACACACAACATCACAACCCAGAAATTCAATTGCTGAACCTTCAAAACATAAAAACCAAACACGTTTAACCGATATTCGTTCCACCAACTCTCATCTGCAACGGACATCAAGAAATCTCTTACAACCTTCAAAATCTTTTTCCTTCCACCATTTCCAAACCTCAACCACTTCCTTCAAATTTGATTCCTCACCACAATCATTAACGAGATCCTTCTTCCTTTCTGATACTTCTGAACTCCACCCCCTACTCTCCTCTAATCTCTCCCACAATAGACTCTATCTTTTTCTCTCTGTTCCTGCGTGAGCCATCTTAAAAAACAGCAAAAGCTTCCCCTACAACATTCTAAGTCATTCTTCGGCTCTTAAACTCAAACAAAACTCTTCATTCAACTCATCTTCAAACCCTTCGAAACAGCAACAATCTCCAATACCAACTCAACACAAATTTCATAAACTCATCTCCGCCCTCACTTCCTCTTTAACAGAGTTTCCTGAACCAAATCTCCACTCATAACCTCACTTCAAACTCCATCATCCGTAAATCCAACTCATAACCCCTCAATCGAAAAACCCAGAAAACAATCCAGATTCATCACGCCGAAAAACTCCTCCAACCTCCATCTTTTCCGAAACTCAAACTCCAAATCTCGCCGTGACTTGTTAAATACCATCACCATTCCACAACCAAATCACTCACCCTTTTCTTCTTCAAACGAACCATAAAAAGCCTCTTCGTATACCTTCTCTGCTCCAACTCCAACTTTCATCAAAATAAACTCGAACAAAATCCAACTACAACTCTCTTTCTTCTTTTCGGCGAAACTGCGACCCACAAAACCTTTCTCCTTTCTTCGACCTGTGATTTTTTTTTCCTCCTCCATCTTCGTTGAATCTTCTTCCTCTTCAATAACCTCAAATCCCTAAATCATAACCCCAAAATCCTTTTATTATTCTTCGACTCCCAACACCCCTTCAACCAACAACAGTGAATCAATCCATAACCCACAAATCAAATTCAAACTTCAAATAAAACCAGAGACAGGGATGAAGAGAGGAGATTGAGATGAGCTTCATAAATGACCCAAAACGGAACAGGTTGAATGAAAACAAAGGAACTAAACCACCAGGACCGCTTGAAGAGATGAATTAGAGAGGACAAATACGAAATGAGCAGGGTAGATTGAAGATTTTGATGCGTATTTTGTGTGGGTCGGTTTCTCCTCTCGTCTCGTCTCTCTTTTTTTTAGTTTCGTAATTTGATTTAGTTGATAACCTTTAGCCTTATTGATTTTGGGAGAAGCTGAATACCGTGTGGTTTTTTTTTTTTTGTGTGCCCAAGTTTTTTTACCAATTCCACCTCCATTTACCCGTGTTGCCCTTGAGGTGATGGGCCTAGGCCCAAGTGATCCTCTTCCTATTTTCAATCATTTTACAATCTCAGCCCCTTTTCCTTTTTTTTTGATTGCAAATTGTCTTGTTTAAATATTTTTGTTGAATTTCCATTAAAAATTTAAGTTAGTCATTAGAGTTCTTTGGTAAATCTGGTTTTAAATTATTTATTTGATTTATTCATCATTTTCACTTTATTTCTTTTTGGTTTTTGGTCTATGAAGAGACTTCCGTAATTCATTACCAATCAAATTATTGATAAGTAATGTTGGATCTGAGACCACCTCCTTTCTCTCCTCATTTCTTATTCCTCCGATTTTATTTTAACTTTCTGTGATCGATGAAGTCTTGTGTCCGCAAGACGAGATCCTACTGTTTTTGGTCTGTGCGACATGATTCAATTGGAGAACGATCCTCAATATCGTTTCTCTATCTTGTCCATAGCACGAAAATCAATGTGCGACCTCTTATAGTTCAACTTCCTTCATAAGTCGAGCTAAGATGGTTTAACACCACATTATGCTCCGATTCGATTCATCGACGCTATCAAACCATCTTCAATAAAGGAATCGAGTTATATTCGTGTTGAATTGAAAAAAGAGGATTAAGTGTAGACTTTCTCCCTCTCCGAGTGTCGAGATGCTCACTGTAGTGTGGGTTGTTTTGACACTCGTCTTTCAATACGAAGACGCTCGTATTCTCCGCACTCATCCATATCCTTCTCTTCTAAAACCTCGGCTCCGCACCGAGTACATTTTCAAACCATTTTTCTGCTAAAACCTCGGCTCCGCACCGAGTACATTTTCAAACCATTTTTCTCCTAAAACCTCGGCCCCGCGCCGAGTGCATTTTCAAATTCCCTTTCAATAAAGAATCAACTTCTCTTTGTGTTGGACTAAAGAGAAAGGATTAAGTGTAGACTTCTTCCTTTCCGAGTGTCGAGATGCTCACTGTAGTGTGGGTGGTTTAGACACTCGTCTTTCAATACAAAGACGCGACTTCTTCCACCACCTCTCGCTTTCACAACTTCCTTCCACAATTTTCACACCTAAAACCTCGGTCCTGTACCGAGTGCATTTTCAAATCTTTTCATAATAAAAACTTGAATGGTCGTGGAGTGGTTAGGCGTAGGCCTTCTCCTATCTCGAGTGTTGACGTTTACCGTAGGGTTCTCTGTCGCAAAGCACTTACCATTCAAAACCAAAAACACTTTAATAAGAGAACGAAGCTCTCTTTATGTTGAATTAAAGAGAGAGGATTGGGTGTAGACTTCTTCCTCTTCGAGTGTTGGGATGCCCACTGTAGTGAGGGTGGTTTCGACACTCGTCTTTCAATACGAAGATGCCTCGTTCGCCAAACCTTTTCATAAACAAAAACTTTGAGATAAAGAATTGGGTACTACCCGTAGGGGTTACTATCCGAGGACCTATCTCGCCCCTAAAAAACAATTCAACCAATCAAACGTGACACCTTACCTCGCATGGCGAAAACCAGTCTCCCAAAGGATATGTTACGTCCGTTCTACCGCAAACAGGTACGCATAAGTCTCCAAACGAGCGAGCAGCAAAACACCTAAAATGCTAGAACGCGCACGATAACATCATCCCCAAACATACCGGTTATCCGCACCGTAGGCACGAACTACGCTGCTCTGATTTCTCTTGCATGTTGAGAATACGTAGGCATAGGATTGCGATATCCTAGCGAGCACCCTTTTTCTTTTTCACCCTTTCCCAGAAAGGCATGCTACGTCCGTTCTACCGCAAACAGGTAACGCTTAAGTCTCCTCACATGCGAGCAGCAAAACACCTAAACTGCTAGAATGCGCATGATAGCATTGTCTACCAAAACCCACCCACAAATCGTAGGCCGAACTACGGCTGCTCTGATTCTTTACTTTTTCAAGTAAAGATACGTAGGCACAAGGGCCACAATCCTTGCCGAGCACATTCCCCCCTATATCTGTAGTTCCCCGAACTACGTCGACTCTGATTTTCTCATGTCTATTGAGAATACGTAGGCATAGGACTGCGAAGCCCTACCGAGTCTGTTCTTTCTCTTTTTCCCCGTTCTCTCTTTCCTCCTGACTTTCCTGTTTCTAACCCTTCTTTTACCCTGTGGAACACTCTTTATAGCATAATGTTTAAGCAAATAAAATCACACATCGACAAACAAAAGGTTCCCATCGAGTACGATGGATGCGAGGGGTGCTAATACCTTCCCCTCGCATAACCGGCTTCCGAACCCGTTCTTGGTTGTGAGACCATCTTATCCATTTCTTTCTTAAGGTTTTCTCGATATTTTCCTTTCCCCTCATGGGATAAATAAAGTTCGGTGGCGACTCTTCTGTCTATCTTTTTCGCCTCCCCGTCGTTGCGCGATGCATTTTTCGAGTAGCGACAACTACACACTGAAACCGACGACAAAAGGGATCGAAAAGAATGCATATAATCCTCGTTCTGCATAACAGCACCTGCACAAAGCTCCCAGTTCCAGTTCCACGTTCCTTCAACCCACCTCCCAAATTGATTATCAGGCCAAAAATTAAGACGGTGACTGGCGTAAATCTCCAAAAAATAAATACACAGGGGTTGGCTACCACACCAATTGTTCCTCCTAAAATCCAGAACTTGACCATCCACGATTTTTCCTTGGATAAGGTTTTGAAACCAATCTTCAGCATTACCATTACTAACACCTAACGAAAGCAAATCTCTCCACCAGAAGGAAGGTTTTTTGGCAGAACTGAGAGAACCAGGAAACATAACAACCTTAAAAGTATAGCCATACCTGAACTCCAAATTCTTCCTCCATATTGCGCTTCGGTCTGTGATAAACATCCATTTCCATTTCGCAAGTAACGTCGTGTTAATCGTTGAGATATCCTTCACACCCAGACCCCTCTCTTCTTTCGGTTTACAAATTGCTTTCCAGCTAACCCAATTAATCCCCATATTTTCCTTATTCCCATACCATAGAAAATTAGCTTGAATCAAAATAATCGACCTCAAGACATCCTTGGGAGCTTTAAAGAATGATAACATATTTAAGTGAATGGTGTTAAGCGTTGAATTCAATAATGTAACCCTTCTTCTGAATGAGAGAAACTTACCTTTCCATCTACTTAATTTCAACTTTAAGTAAGCAATGACTTCTTTCCACGAAACCACCCTCCGACGGTTAGCTCCAACTCTGATTCCAAGAAATTTAAACAGAATAGAATCCACAATGCAGCACTGAAAATTAGAGGATGCAGTTAATTCAGAATTTGCCAAGTTTAAGCCTGTCGCAACTGCGAAAAACCACCGGCGGAAAAAACAGAAGAGTCGCCACTTTCGTTATTTATCCCAAAGAGAGGGAAAGGAAACGATCGCAAAAACCTAAAGAAAAGGGAAAGACAAGGTCATCGCAACCATGTCTGGATTCGAGAGTCGGTTGCGCAAGGGAAAAGTATTAGCACCCCTCACGTCCGTCGTACTCGACGGGATCCACGCATTGTTGTCTATCCAAAAGGGTGTGTTGAAACTATCTAGCTAAAGGCTTAAGGACAAAAGAAAAATAAAAGAGAAGTGACTCGGCAAAGCATCGCCGCTTTGTACCTACATACTCCCTCGTGCAATGGGAAAGTCAAAGTCAACGTAGTTCACCTAACTACGACTAAGGAAGGGGAAAGGTTGCTCGCCGAGACATCGCGTCTCGTGCCTACGTACTTTCATCTGGTACGAAAGATCAGAGCAAACGTAGTTCAGGCTAAA
This sequence comes from Lathyrus sativus, assembly GCA_963859935.3. Classification (NCBI taxonomy): domain Eukaryota; kingdom Viridiplantae; phylum Streptophyta; class Magnoliopsida; order Fabales; family Fabaceae; genus Lathyrus; species Lathyrus sativus. The sequence goes on along the minus strand of OZ012739.1, from coordinate 648,518,008 downwards.
AGGACCACAGACTGGTTCAAAAGTTTTTAGGCCCGAGTAGGGTTAACAGATATTTCTAGTAGTTGGTGTATGCAGCTCGACCATTGGAGACTTAGGCGTTACCGTTTGCGGTAGGACTAAGAGTTAACGACACTCTTTTTGTGAAAAGATTTTCCTGATTAAGAACCCCAAAGGGTGAAAAAGGTTTGAAGTGTTTTTGTGTTTTTTAGAGAAGAAATATTTTGAATTTGATTTGCAACTCATGTCGCACTAGAGACTATGACCCAAGAGCGAATGCGTCGTATATCACCCAAAGGGTGTACACTAAACACTCTAGGTCCTTGAGAGGAGGCCCCTCAATTACCATTTCTCAAGTAGCTTAAGGCTCGTAGCGTGCTACAATTGTCATTCCTTATTAAGTGTTTTATGAATGTTTGAAGATGGGAAGAGAAGAAGGAACACTAATGGGAGACTAATCAATCCTAAAATTTATCATGCAAAGTGAACCTAGAGTTGAGTTTCAAAAGGGAACTACCTAATGTTATCATGCATGGTTAGGCACATAATGTCTATCATAACCTCAAGAGGTTAGAGAACTTATGGGGAGCATGGCAAAGAAAAGCAAAAGAAAAAGAAAAAGAAAAAGAAGAAGAATGCGTATGCAAATGAAAGGATGCACACATAAGATGCAACAAATAGAATGATAGTGGGAGGAAAATAGTGTGGGGCAGTAGCCACCACAAGCTCATCTCAACCAAGCATGCATATGGAAATGCAAGAAAAGAGAAGAAGGAGAAGTACACAAGAAGAACTTAAACAAACACAGACAAACCACACAAAGATGCACCAAAAAGTGGGATGAAATGACCTAAGTCAAACAACATCAACCACACCAATAAGACTAAACCAAATGAAAGGTAAAACAAACCTCAAAGCCAAGTGATAATGGGAGACCAAATGAGGGCAGAAAGGACCTCATAATAGGTACTCAACCATAAGCATCACATATCAAAAGCAAAGAAACACCAAAAGTGCCCTCAAGGATTCATCATTCTAGGTATGCTTCAAATACCTCCAAAGGAGGGACCAAGCCACCTTAAATGACACTCCAAGGTCATTGGACAGAAGGGAGATGAAGAGAAGAAAGCTCACAAGCAATATCAAAACAAAACAAAAAGAAGTGCAAACAAAGGCACAAGGAAAGCAAGCATGCATCACATAGGAGTTCAAGTGGAAGCACAAAAAGAAAGGCATCAATCAACAAGCAATGCACATAATTTTGACCTAAAAATGAACATACAGAAGCTCAACATGTCTAAAATGTGAAACAAGAAGAGTTGAGAGCTTATTGGATCCACAAAGGTCATTTTCAATCTAAACTAGGTCATGCACTTGTGTGAGCTGTCATATGGAATGACCTAACTTGTAAGTGTAACACCCCGTTCCCGAAAATAAAATAAAACAATCAATACAACAATTATCAGAGTTTTCCCCAAAAACGGGATTTCACATTTCCACCAAGTTTTCACAGAAACGATTCTTTAAAATGGTTTTCAACAAAAATTGCAGCGGAAAAATAATCTGTCATAAACATAAGCATGTATATACACATCATCAACATCATCACGTACAACCAGTCGGCCATCTGCCCAAAATATACAAAATATCATCCTCATAGTCAATAAAACAAGACACGCCACAGGGGCACACAAAACATCAACTAAACACATATACTCCCAAAAGCCTCGGTGTTACGTATCAGAGCAGTCCCTACGACAACGCCACAATCCAAGCTAGCTAAACACCTGGATTGTCTTTACCCCCGAAGAAGCACAGACCACAACAACAGCAAAGGGGTGAGAAATCACGATCAAATATAAACAGTATAAATGCACATGAAATAAAATGTAGAAACACATAAACATCATTTCATACACATCGAATCCGGACCTATTGTCCCATGCCAACACAACATACATACAACAAATGCAACACATGCAACTCGACTCAACAATATGCGGTACCGACTTAACTCAGGATAGATCGCATACACTCCATCTGAGCAACGATCTATCCCTACCACGCTCCTCCTGAGCCCATATAGTCAAATCTCAAGATAGATCGCATACACTCCATCCGAGCAACGATCTATCCCTACCAACGTTCCCAACTTGGAACACGGGTGAATCGTGTACACTCCATTCGAGCAATGATTAAACTCCCGTCCACGCTCCCTAATTGGAGCACGTGAGTGAATCACATACACTCCACCGAGCAATGATTCACCATGTCCACGCTCCCCACTTGGAGCACGTGAGTGAATTACATACACTCCACCGAGCAATGATTCACCAAGTCCACATGCTATGCAGACACCATGCACAACAACACACCATTCACGGTGCATACAATCCTACTGATCCAATTTCTCACACAACACATCAATACAACGCACACAAGGCGTATCGATCCTACTGATCCACTCATCACAACAGACATACATCATAGCATACACCAATTCAATTATCAAAATCACACGGATATCATGGAATCACGTCCCGACACCATACATACACTCACCACAGCTCACTAATAAGCTCATCACCAAACATGACCAACAAGGGTCAAAAACCATAAAGAAATCAACACAGAACAGCAACAAAACACAATCTGTTGTCGGGCTCGCTGGCGCATTCTCCTGGAGAAGCCCTGCAGCGAACACTCGCTGACCATTCGCCTGGCGAAACCAAACAGAGGCTACTGGAAGCATTCGCTGCCCAGTTCGCTTGGCAAAGCCTGGCGAAGGCTCACCCCCCCATTCGCCCAGTGAATACCTGCGTTTCCAGAAAAATAATTCTGCTATTCAGAATTCAGCCGCTTCCACACTCACCAATTCTCGCCAAAACACCACCGGCAACATCGGCTTGACATTCTACAACTCCACTACAACACCTAATCTCGATTCACCCGATAAATTCGCACCTCTATTCGATTAACCAACTTCCGACATAGAACTTCGAACTACCCGAAAACCCCCAAAATCAACCAAACAATTATTCTGCATCACATGCAACAATTTCTAACACATTGATCACATTCATAACAGAATTAACAACATGCAACAACTTCAATTCATCAACAACCATGGGGATTAGGGAATTTCACCTTTCTACCACATATTCATGTATATACCAATTTAACCGATCAATTCCCCCCTACCTCAAATGTAGTTCTGATGATGAATCTTCGACAATCCACAGCTTTGATCGTCCTCCTCTTGCTCAAGCTTCAGACTTCTTTCTTCCTCTTCACCGTCTCAAACGCGTGCTTCTTCTTCACAACCGTGTTCTTCTCTTTCTCTTTTCCCCAAATGCCACAAATGCCCTTAGTTCCAAATAATCCCCTTATTATTATTCCACTTAATTCCAAAAATAATATTTCCACATTTTCTTTATTCCAAAAATTCCAATAATAATATTTTACTCATATATTAATATTAGTAACAATAATAATAATTAATAATAATATTAACATTACTATTAATTATCACACTATTATCACTATATATTAATAATATGATCCTTGGTTCTCAAATAATTCCACACAAACACGTCAACAGATAAAAGTAACACCGAAACTACAAATAATTAAAATGGGCGTTATAACTCTCCTTCACTTTAATTATTTTTGTCCTCGAAAATACCTGATGGGAACAACTCTGGATACGCTTCCCGCATCCTGCTTTCCAATTCCCAGGTCACACTGCCTCCTGCAGCACCTCCCCAAGCCACTTTCACCAAAGGTATCTCTTTCCCTCTGAGTCGCTTCATCTCGCGATCCTCGATCCTCAACAGCAACGTCTCCACAGTTAGATTCTCTCTAACTTGGACTTCATCTCTTTGAATCACATGTGACGGATCTGGTACATACTTCTGAAGTTGCGACACATGAAACACGTCATGCAAGTTCGAAAGTTCCAGTGGCAACGCCACCCTATAAGCCACAACACCAATCCTCTGCAAAATCTGATACGGCCCGATAAACTTCGGATCCAACTTATTGGACTTCAATGCATGTCCTACACCAGTCACTGGGTTAACCCTCAAAAATACATGGTCACCCTCACTGAATTCCAACTCTTTCCTTCGGTTATCATAATAATCTTCTGCCTATCCTGCGATGCTTTCATCTTCTCACGGATCATCTGCACTGTCTCAGTAGTCTGCTGCACCAACTTTGGTCCCAACACAACATTCTCACCCGACTCATACCAACACAGAGGAGTTCTACACCTCCTACCATAAAGAGTCTCAAACGGTGCCATCCCGATACTGGAATGGTAACTGTTGTTGTACGTGAACTCAACCAATGGCAATTGAGTATCCCACGCACCACCTTTTTCCAATACACAAGCCCGCAACAAATCCTCTAAAGTCTGAATAGTCCTCTCTGACTGTCCATCCATCTGCGGATGATAGGCTGAACTCAGCTTCAACTCGATACCCAAAGCTTCCTGCAAACTCTTCCAAAATACAGAAGTGAACCTCGGATCTCTGTCCGACACAATACTCAATGGCACACCATGCAGCTTCCCAATCTTCCGAATATAGATCTCTGCTAGCTTCTTCAACAGAAAACTGATACTAATCGGCACAAAATATGCAGACTTCGTAAGTCGATCCACAATCACCCATACCGCATCAAATCCTCTCGCCGTATTCGGAAATCCTGTAACAAAATCCATGGCGATACAATCCCACTTCCAAACCAGAATCTCTAACAGTTGCATCATCCCAGAAGGTCTCTGATGCTCCACCTTCGATTTCTGACATATCAAACAAGCATAAACAAAACGAGCGATATCTCTTTTCATACTGACAACCAAAATAACTTTTTCAAATCCTGATACATCTTCGTAGCTCCTGGATGAACACTCAAGCTACTACGATGTCCTTCGTCCAAAATTGACCTCTTCAACTCATCATTATTCGGCACACAAATTCTGCCCCGAAACCTCAACACACCAGCATTATCCAACTTGAAACCACTACCGTAGTCACCTTCGGCTCCTCGCATCAAATCCAAAAGTTTCACATCCAACTTATGGTGTTCTCTAATTATATCCAAGAAATTATTCTTCACTTGCAATTTAACCAACATCACACCATCTGCCGTGAATTCACAAACCATGCTCAAATCCCGGAACTGCTCAATAAGCTCCATCTCCTTCACCATCAAAGCTGAAATATGAATCGCTTTCCTGCTCAAGGCATCCGCAACAACATTCGCTTTTCCTGGGTGATAACTCAAACTAAAATCATAATCTTTCAGGAATTCCAACCACCTCCTCTGCCTCATATTCAATTCTTTATGATCAAACAGATACCTTAAGCTCTTGTGATTACTGAACACCTCAAACCTCGAACCATACAAATAGTGTCTCCAGATCTTCAACACAAAAACCACCGCAGCCAATTCAAGGTCATGAGTAGGATAATTCCGCTCATGTACCCTCAATTATCGTGAAGCATAAGCTACCACCTTCCCATTCTGCATAAGAACTCCGCCTAATCCCATCTTAGACGCATCACAATACACCACAAAAGGCTCGCTCGGATTCGGTAACACTAACACCGGCGCTGAAGTCAATCTCTTTTTCAGCTCATCAAAACTCTCTTCACAAGCAGCATCCCACACAAACACTTGGTCTTTCCTCGTCAACTGAGTCAATGGAAACGCCAATCTGGAAAAGCCTTCAATAAATCTTCGGTAATAACTGTCATACCCAAAATTTGTCCTACCCTGTATATAACTTGCATTTGTATACCCATTCATTAACTGTTATCCAAAAAAAAATAAAAAAATGTTGCTTCCATCATAAGATTGAGTTGAATTAAATCAGGTTTTGCTTGAGGTTCATTAAGTCAGGAATGAGTGAAGTACATATGGAAGTTCAAGTTTGAATTAACTCATCAGTCAGAAGGGGGCTTATTTCGTTATCAGGGTCAAGATATGCATGATTAGAGTGGTGTGGGCCCGAAATTTAAGTGGGGGTTTCTGCATGAACCGGGATTATCAGACTATGTTAAACTTAGATGTTTCAATATTGTGGCTTATCAGAAATCAATTCTTTTTTTTTTCCAATCTGGCATGTTGTTGAATGCGTATTTGACGCATGGTGAAAGATTGGTGTAGTAGTGCAAATGAAAATTTCAGAAGTTTATTCGTTAATGGTTCTTATTGGTTCAAAACTCTAACTCATTCAAGATCTGAGTTTGATTTATGTTTAACATTATTTCAAGAAGATTGATTCAATGACGGTTTGTAGGATCGGTTCAATTTTCAAGTAAACACTTCAAGGAGGGCATATGTTGGATGATTGAAGATGTTGGATTAACATGGAAGTTCAATTGTTAAATATTATGTTTTTATCAAGTTCCAAATTACAAGAATAATACCCATCATTATTTACCATACATTTTACAAAGGAATTTAACCCATATTTATTTATTTATTACAAGCCCAATATCCAAGATAAAATTCACACCCAAAATTACAAAAAAAAAAAAGAAAATCATTACTACAAGTCCATTTTTACTCATATGTTATACAAGAGGTGTATAGTTTACAAACCAATAATTGGATTAGTAAAGAGTGAATGAGGACATAAGATGTTACTACAAGCTGCAGCTATTGCAAAGCCGATATAGCTTCGATTTGCATCTACGGACAATTCATTTGCGGTACCTCAAACCATAATCTCAATGGGCATATGCCGTGAAGCCCACTGATAAAATTACCCGCCAATAACGACAAAATTGGATTCCTGCATAAATTAAATGTTTCTGCAAAAAGGACCCACCAAACAGTAACACCGCGAGCAGCAACATCTCAAAACTACACCACACAACAGTTTGCTTGACCATAACCGACAATCACTACCCAAAACCATTAAAATTGTACCTGCAAGGAGACAAAGGCGAGGAATTAAAAGGACAACACAGCCACGATCCTCAGAGAGGAGGGCGCTCTTTTTGCAAATGACGAAAAAACCCTCAAATCTTCGTACTATCTCCAACTGGGAGGGGTAAAAAACAGAACTTGAAGCATCTATTTGAGGATTTTGGACGGAAGCAGCAAGAATCACTTTTGATTTGGCTGGGAAGCTTTCAACAACACAACCTCAAGCATCGACCCTTTTTTTATCTTCAACCACAAACCCCGCAAACCTTCATCGTTCAAAGAAAAAAATCCCTAAACTTCCAAATCCCTAAACGGAAGGAAAGTCTCAAACCTCTAAACACAGCTTTTCTTCTCCAATTTCCAAATCTTCTCACTAAAACAACATTGAAACCATCACCATATTCTCTCCATAATAACCATTAACAACCCATTTTGTTCTTCATTCTCTTTACCTTCAAACAACAACAAGCCTCGAATCCAACAACCTCTCTAATCCTCTTCAACTCATCGACAACCTCCGCAAAACCCACTCGAAATCCTTACCCGAAACCGCTCATCTACCACCGAAACATCATCGTCCATTGAACCTTCAACCAACCAACTCGCTCTTCAACATCAACAACAAATCCAGACTTTAACCCAAATAGCAACGAATCAAACCATTCCCACCTTCAATCCATTTCAAACCAACTCAAAATTTGACAAAACAGAAAAGAGATTACAATGAGATAAAAAGAATGGGAGATTGAACGAGGAGAGAGGCGAACGCAAACAGGTCGAGGGAGAGAGGTTCAGAATCCTGTGTTGAGAAGGTGGGATTCACCGTGGCTGTATATCCGGATTGATTCCGTTTTGGGGGTGGGGAGCTTGTCCTCTTCCTTTGTTTTAATCTTTGTTTTTCTTTTTTCAGAAAAAACGATAACGTGGTGACTTTTTGAGTTTTGGTTGATTTAAGTTTTTATTTTCTTTCCTTATTGTTATCATGGGCCTGAAGCTCATTTCCAAGACAGGGCACACCCTCTTATCTCGTTATACAGTATGAAACAAAGGATGATGGGCTTTTAAAGGCCCGTATGATTCCATAACTTGGCTCATGAATACCCATTTTTCAATCTTACCCCTTGTTCTTCTTTTATGTATATTTTTTTAAAAAAAAAGTAGTTTATTTAATTTGAAAATATTTCAAATATAGTTAATATATATTTATTCTCTAAATTAGTTGTATATAAATTAGTTCTTTTTATATAACCTTTTTAACATTTCTCTAAAGTATTATATATGTATTTTTTAAATATTTTTCTTTAGCATTTCTTTTAGAAGATTATTTCAATATATTTTCTTAAAAGTTAGATTCTTTTTTTTATTTATTATTGGACATCTTATTTTACTTTTACTTTTTCTTTGGGTCGATGACGAGACTTCCACCGTTTAACCGTCACATTAGTGGCGTGAAACAAAGGATCCGAGACCACCTTTGTTCTTTCGATTTTATTTCGGTAAACTAACATTAAGTTCATATTATTTCATATTATCATATTTATTCATATTATTTATTATCATACCTCATTATTCATATTTCACTCACCCATATTTGAAAATACTTAATAAATTATCGAAACTCCTAAAAGCCAAATTGGTGGACTGTTGAATCATTGGATATTTGCAGGTATCTTAATTTTAAGTCGTGCCCGACTTTACTCAAGGCGTAGTTTAGGACACAATGCACACACACGACTTTCTCTTGGGCTACCTGACAATGAGACCCCTTTATTTCGTGCAATCCCGTGTAAATTACTTGTACCCCTCTCCCATTCCGATGTATGTTTCGCATTTCTTTGATTATTAGTTTATCTCCTAGGAGCACCCATAGAGACTAGAGCGGATTCAAACTATTTTCAAACTAATTCTCGATTCATCATCGAGCCACTTTCAAACAACCCGTAAGTCGAGTGCTCATACGCATTCGCCATCAACCTGTTACAAATCGACCCTTGATGCGTAAGTCAAGCCGGTCTCTTTTTTCAAACAATTTCATTTTCAACACGCTTTGCACGCGATAACGTGTCAAACCCTTGATCCAACATCAAGTGGATTTTCGAAACAAACCATCAATAAATTAATAACTATTTAATTATTTTCAAGGTGTAAAGAGTAGGTTCAAGTCTTTGATCTTGCTTTCAGTTGTTTACAAGCGAGTTGTCTTATTCGGGTGTGAATAATTGACGCCTCTAAATAACATTAACAACTCGACGTCGTTCAAGTATTTCTAACTCAAACAACTTTCCTTTTACGATGAAAAAGAGAGTGTACCAAGTCTTTGGTCCGCTCTCCCGATTATTTTAAGTTTGAAAAGTCTTTCTTAAGCTTCAATTAATCGTCATCATTTCAACCTCATCCTTTCAAACACAACTTCTCTTACGATGAAAAAGAGAGTGTTCCAGGTCTTTGGTTCGCCCTCCCGATTATTTTGGTCCGAGAAATCTTTCTTAAGCTAAAGTAATCGTCATCAATTCAAACAACCTTCTTTTACGATGAAAAAGAGAATGTTCCAAGTCTTTGGTTCACTCTCCTGATTACTTGGGTCCGAGAAGTCTTTCTTAAACTTCGAGTAATCGTCTTCCGTATCCACTTCAATCCAATTCAAATCCCGTTTCCTTCGTGGTCGTTACCACGAACTACGAACACTCTGATTCTTCATTCATTCTTGAATGTAAGATACGTAGGCACAAGATTGCGATGATCTTGGCGAGCACAATCCCCTCCATCTTCCCCTTCCCCCATCCTTTCTCGTAGTCGAACTACGACACTCTGATTTCTCATTCTCGTCCGAATGAGCATACGTAGGCACAAGGGCCCCAATCCTTGGCGAGCACCCTATATTCTAACCACCCCCTTTCCCCTAGTGTCTTTATCCCTTTATAGTATCCTTTAGCATTTAGTAGTGAGAAGAGAAGAATTAATCTTAGCTAACATCCATCACAACTCGAATTAAGAGGTTCCCGTCGAGTACGACGGACGTGAGGGGTGCTAATACCTTCCCCTCGCGTAACCGACTCCCGAACCCAGGAATATGGTTGCGACGGACGTGTTCCTTCCGCGTTTATGAGGTTTGCTCGATATTTTCCTCTCCCGTCTATTAGGGAAAAATAAAGTTCGGTGGCGACTCTGTCGAACCGCATTTCCGCGCCTTTCGCACGAGGGTCGTATGTTCGAAATGGAATTTTCGAGGTGCGACAGGTGGCGACTCTGCTGGGGACTATTGCTCCATGCAAGAGAGAGTCAAGCCTATCTTAGTTTGATTTGTTAGCTTTTTGATTTTATTTTCTTCTCGCTTATTTGTTGGTACCCTTGTCTTGGTTACTTATGCTTGAGGCATTGTGGGGGTTGCTATACTTATGGTTACTTTGTGAAATGGCTCTACACCCGAGTCCGAGTATAACCCTAGGATTAGGATGGTGGCTGTGTAGTGGAGACTTGCGTGGAGTCTTTCACGTTAAGTTGAAGCGAAAACCCCGCTTGGAGTAGATTCCTTGGAGATATTGTTGTTGTGGTAAGTCTTTGCCATGACAATAATGTTTTCGAGTTTGAATTGTTGATCCCAAGGACCATAAACCGTTTTATCCATGGTGGTTGGTAGTGTTAATTCTTTGTGAATTAATACGAACTCCCCAATCAGATGAGATCCCTTGAACGTATTACTTCCTTACAGTAATATTTTCAACCTCGATCTATGACTCTGAGAACCTTTTCTAGAATCCGTGTGTCGATGGTTGTGTAGTTGATGCCTCCGAGAAGTCTTTTTCGCGTGGAAGATACGAGAACCTCACCTAGAGAAGATTCTTTTGAGGATATTATCATCATGATGAGGCTTTGTCATGGCAGTAATATCTTTGAAAGATATCCATGACTCTAGGCACCTACCCATTTTAGAATCCTACCCGTGGGGGTTTTCTTTGAGCAGTGACTGTGGTCCTTGAACCGTTCACCCGGCTAATCTCATAATTGTTTGAATTTGTGATCCTGTGATCTTGGATTTTGCATCTTGCATTGCATATCATTTGCATTGCATCTCCTTTGTTGTGCATCTTGCATTCTCCTTCCTTCAGCAGTTTCTCATGTTTCTCTTTCCTTCATATCCAGTAAATCAAGCTGAGTCCTCGACACCAGTACGCAACTAGAGCCAATACAAGACGAATGATGGAGCAGATTCAACAGGAGCAAGCTACCTTCAGGGAAGAGTTGGATTCTATGAAAGGAAAGATCGACCAAATCCTCGAAGCCATCCTTGCAGCCAGAAGAGAGGAATAGCAGCGTGAAGCCGCCGCTATCGTCAACAACAATGGTCAAGGACAAGGGTCTACTGCCATCCATTTGGTTCCGATTCCAAATCCTCATGGGGTGTCGTTGAACTTCAATAACGCAGCCGAAGGGAACAGTTCTCATCCAACCCCAGCGCCCGGAGTTACCATTGGAGCTATCCCGCAGGTCCAACCTACTGCTGTGCAAATCCCAGTTCCTCATATCGAAGATACTCTGATGGATCAGTATGACGACGTTCAGAACTATCATGCTGCTATCCCCATTGCCAGTCTCGTTGCTGCTCAGGATTCTGAAGCCATGAAGATGTGTCGAGATCTAGCCGAGAAACTCTGAGCCATGGAAGGGCACAGTTCAAATTCCTTCAGTGCTTTGGAATTATGCTTGGTGCCTGATGTTGTCATTCCTCCCAAGTTCAAGGTGCCTGAGTTTTTGAAATACAAAGGTCTCAGTTGCCCAAACATTCATTTGAAGATGTATTGTCGCAAGATGGCTGCCTATGCCAGAGACGAAAAGCTCATGATCCATTGCTTCCAAGATAGCTTATCTGGGGCATCACTCGAATGGTATATGCAGCTGGAACGTAACAGCGTGCGCACTTAGGCCGAGCTAGCTGATGCATTTGTCAAGCAGTACAAGTACAACACCGACCTTGCTCCTAACCGTACTCAGCTTCAGAGTATGACTCAGAAGGATAGCAAATCCTTCAAGGAGTACGCGCAACGATGGAGAGAGCTAGCCGCAAGGGTGCATCCACCTCTTGTTGACTGTTAACTAATTGACATCTTCATGGGTACCTTGCAAGGCCAGTACTATGAAAAGCTGATCGGTAGTGTCTCCGCTGGATTCTCTGACTTGGTGATCGTCGGCGAGAGAATTGAAGAAGGGCTGAAGAGTGGAAAGATCCCGGGAGGTTCCAACAACCAGGCCAACGCCAAGAAGCCTTTCAATGGACACAAGAAGAAGGAAGGCGAAACAAATGCCATCTTTTTGCAAAAAGGGCAAGCTTCTCAACAAGCTCCCGCTCATATGCCTTATCAAGTTCCCTACTATCAGTATCCATATGTTGCTACTGCGCAATACGCTCCAGTGCCTTATCAGCCATCTGTTCAAGCAGTGCAAGCTCAGATGCCACGACAACAGGCTCCTCAGCAACAAGCCTACAACCAGCAAGGATATCAGTATCCTCCTCAGCAACAGCAGATGCAAGCTACTCAGCAACGACAAGGTACTCGCCCACAGCGTCCGCAGAGAACATGGAGACCAGATAGAGTCTTTGATCGTCTACCAATGACATATGCCAAAATCTTTGCTCAGTTGATGGAGAAGAAAGATGTTGTTCCGAGAGGTTTGGCTCCTCCAACCGTCATTCCTGCCGATTACGATGCAAATGCTCATTGTGAGTTTCATAAGGGCGCTCCGGGTCATACCATTGAGGATTGCAGAGCCTTCAAACACATAATTCAAGACATGATCGACAGGGATGCTATCAACTTCAATGGGAAGTCTCCGAATATCATCAACAATCTGATGCCATCAGTCAACTAGTGCCAACATCAAATCGATTCCAGTCAAGTTCATTCCCCGAAGAAGGCCGTCATATTGCCATTTCATATTTCTCATTTCTTATGTTTTGTCTTTGCTTATTTAAGTATTGTATGCTTTGAACAATTGCCATTCGTATTTGGTTTTCATTAATGTATCGTTTATGCATGTTTTGAATTAGTTATGTCGTATTCACTCATTTTCACTTATCACCGACACATTTATTCACTCCACTTTATTCACTATTGTTTAGCTTGATTTGAGGGAGGATGATGAAAGCGAGATACCCATAATTGCAAACCATATGCTTTCAGACAGAATCTCGTCAATGATGCACAGGCATTGTTTCAATTTCCTATACACCGGAGATATAAGGAGTTAATCCCTAGTAAACCTCTTCGAGCCTAGGAGTAGCAGTTTCCTTCGGATATTCAAACCTTTACACTCAACCTGGGGCAGGGTAGTGTTCGGTTAATCCAACTCCGCACTTGAATCAACAAAGCGAAATCCCAGAGACAGTGGTTCATCAAAGACCCATGCTATGGCAGTCACAACCTTCCAACAAAATCCAAAAAAATCAAAAGCCTGCTAAGTCAAACACCTTAGAGGGGACTTAGGCAAAATCAAGGCAATCCCGATGGATTTGACAAGCGAAGTCAATCCATACAAAAGTTAGGGATCAACAAAAACAAAAGCAGAAGAGGACCCCGAAACCCTCAACAAAAAAAATAAGATTCAGTGGCCATTCAAATAGGGTCACTGACACCCCAAAATAAGGTGACTGCCACGTCGAGCAAACCTTGAACCTTCAAGCTTACACCGTCCAGACAAGTGTAGAATTAACTGAGCGTAGGACTGGAGATCATTAAGAAGAAGGGGTGGGTACAAATTATACTTTTAGCCTAGCATCCTTTGTTTCATAACCGTGAACCAGACCACATTACAACCCTCGAAAGACCTAATTGAGGCGAGGTTTATTCTGAAAGCATACTATTGCGAGGTTGCGTAACCTGACTCCTGACGTGATTTCTAATCATCAGCATTGGTGTCATTATCCTTGCTACGTCTTCTACACCAATCAAAAGTAGCACAATGTTTGGGCTAATGGTCCATTCATCTCACTATCACAACACTTCAATAAACGATACTTTTTCAAACTTGCATCGAACTTTGCATTAATTATTACCATTTGTGAATGTACAATTTTAATTGCAAATTAGTGCTAGGTATTCAAGGACATCTCAACAAAGGACAATCAAGAAGGAACTTGACTTTCAGCGCACGCGAAGCAAGATTATTTAAAAACCCACAGACTGGGGCAAATCGCTCAAGAGCTCGAGCAGGGGCAAACCATTACCATGTTCAGACTGGGGAAAGACTAGGTCGTCCTGACCATCAAACAGAGTTGCAATTCTCTCTGAAGCAAATTCATAATCACCAAATACCCAGACTCGGGGCATATAGACTATCTTCGTCTACTTCAATCATGGCATCTTCAACAAGCTGTGTGTCGAGGAAGTCAATCCCTCCCACCACCCGAAGTCCAATCTGCATTGGCAACTACCAAAAATCTACCATGCTAGCGTCCACCTGCATTTTCAATTACCCGTTCGCAATCATATGCATCATACGCATCGCATTCGACCTCATAAATATCCTGCATCATATGCATACTCCAATCATACTATACTTCCCCAGCTCTTGCATCTCTGCGCGTCAGCATTTGCATTTGCACTTCCACTCATATGGAATATCATTTATCATCCAACATTCATATATGCAAGTCAAGGTCCAGGATCAATCTTGGAGGTTTCCAAGACCATCATCAGCCCAATCAGGGGCATCTTCCACAACATCTTCAAAGCAATCATCAGCCCAATAGGGGGCATTTTTGCAAGATTATGGGTTTGTCCCACGATTTTCAAGAGCTTCAAAGCAATCATCATCCCAGTCAGGGGCAATCTTCTGCAATTGTGGGTCTCTCCCATCAAAATTCGAAGTTATTCAAAGCAAGATTCAGCCCAGGCAGGGGCATTTTCTTCAAAGACCATGGGCGTCTCCCATGACGTATTTCAATATTGTGCTTGATCAGATCTTCAAACCAATATTCAGCCCATGTCAGGGGCATACCATTCAAGACTGTGGGCGTTCCCCACGAAGTTGTTCAACCTTTTGTTGGGCAAATCCAAGAAGTTCAGTGCAAGATTCAGCCCGAGCAGGGGCATCTTCAGCAAAGCCGTGAGCAGCCTTTTGTTGAGCAAGACAAGACATCAAGACAAACTCAGCCCAGTCAGGGGCATCCTCTTCAGAATTCATGGGCGTAACCATGAAATCATTTCAACAAAATTACGATTTCCAAGCAAGACGGTGGGCGTACCCCGTTGGTTCATTTCAACCCAATCTTCCTCTTGGGTATTCCCCAATGAGTCGTACCCAGCAAGCGTGATCGTTGTCAATTGCCTTACTATCATTCTTTTGGTGATAGCCGAACTTCGTCGGTTCAACCTAGCCTGCATCCTTTTGGTGTTGGTAGCCCTCAATTTATGTTTGTTCTATCATCCTTTTGGTGATAGTAACCTGTGTGTATGTTTCGCTCCGTCATCCTTTTGGTGGGGGGTCTATCATGGTCATTAATGATAGATTGTGCGATGTGTTTGTTTGAGTTTCGCTCCGTCATTCTTTTGGTGAGGGTTCTATCATGGTCATTAATGATAGATTGTGCGATGTGTTTGTTTGAGTTTCGCTCCGTCATCCTTTCGGTGGGGGGTCTATCATGGTCATTAATGATAGATTGTGCGATATGTTTGGTGTGTGTTTCGCTCCGTCATCCTTTTGGTGGGGGGTCTATCATGGTCATTAATGGTAGATTGTGCGATATGTTTGTTTGAGTTTCGCTCCGTCATCCTTTTGGTGGGGGGTCTATCATGGTCATTAATGATAGATTGTGCGATGTGTTTTGTGTTTCGCTCCGTCATCCTTTTGGTGGGGGGTCTATCATGGTCATTAATGATAGATTGTGCGATAGTTTGTTTATGTCTCGCTCCGTCATCCTTTTCGTGGGGGGTCTATCATGGTCATTAATGATAGATTGTGCGATAGTTTGTTTGAGTTCGCTCCGTCATCCTTTTGGTGGGGGGTCTATCATGGTCATTAATGATAGATTGTGCGATAGTTTGTTTGTATTTCGCTCAGTCATCCTTTTGGTGGGGGGTCTGGCATAGTCATTAATGTCAGATTGTGCAATTTTATTTTGCTCTACCATGCTTTGGGTGGGAGTAGCCGTGTGTGTTTTCTCCCATCATCCTTTTGGTGATGTGACCCTTTTGCCAATTATTTACAGTTTACTCAGAGGTACACCTCATCCAGCATTTCCAATTCCCAAGCTTTCCTTTTCTTTTCGGACAAATTGAGGCTTTTCTTTATATCTAATTGTCTTTTACCTTGAAAGATTGAGCGCCATAGCCGTTCATCTTATTCGGTCTAAGCCATTTAGATAGGGGCATCTGTCATACCCAAAATTTGTCCTACCCTGTATATAACTTGCATTTGTATATCCATTCATTAACTGTTATCCAAAAAAAAATCAAAAAACGTTGCTTCCATCATAAGATTGAGTTGAATTAAATCAGGTTTTGCTTGAGGTTCATTAAGTCAGAATGAGTGAAGTACATATGGAAGTTCAAGTTTGAATTAATTCATCAGTCAGAAGGGGGCTTATTTCGTTATCAGGGTCAAGATATGCATGATTAGAGTGGTGTGGGCCCGAAATTTAAGTGGGGGTTTCTGCATGAACCGGGATTATCAGACTATGTTAAACTTAGATGTTTCAATATTGTGGCTTATCAGAAATCAATTCTTTTTTTTTTTCAATCTGGCATGTTGTTGAATGCGTATTTGACGCATGGTGAAAGATTGGTGTAGTAGTGCAAATGAAAATTTCAGAAGTTTATTCGTTAATGGTTCTTATTGGTTCAAAACTCTAACTCATTCAAGATCTGAGTTTGATTTATGTTTAACATTATTTCAAGAAGATTGATTCAATGACGGTTTGTAGGATTGGTTCAATTTTCAAGTAAACACTTCAAGGAGGGCATATGTTGGATGATTGAAGATGTTGGATTAACATGGAAGTTCAATTGTTAAATATTATGTTTTTATCAAGTTCCAAATTACAAGAATAATACCCATCATCATTTACCATACATTTTACAAAGGAATTTAGCCCATATTTATTTATTTATTACAAGCCCAATATCCAAGATAAAATTCACACCCAAAATTACAAAAAAAAAGAAAATCATTACTACAAGTCCATTTTTACTCATATGTTATACAAGAGGTGTATAGTTTACAAACCAATAATTGGATTAGTAAAGAGTGAATGAGGACAAAAGATGTTACTACAAGTTGCAGCTATTGCAAAGCCAATACAGCTTCGATTTGCATCTACGGACAATTCATTTGCGGTACCTCAAACCACAATCTCAATGGGCATATGCCGTGAAGCCCACTGATAAAATTACTCGCGCAATAACGAAAAAATTGGATTCCTGCATAAATTAAATGTTTCTGCAAAAAGGACCCACCAAACGGTAACACCGCGAGCAACAACATCTCAAAACTACACCACACAACAGTTTGCTTGACCATAACCGACAATCACTACCCAAAACCAGTAAAATTGTACCTGCAAGGAGACAAAGGCGAGGAATTAAAAGGACAACACAGCCACGATCCTCAGAGAGGAGGGCGCTCTTTTTGCAAATGACGAAAAAACCCTCAAATCTTCGTACTATCTCCAACTGGGAGGGGTAAAAAACAGAACTTGAAGCATCTATTTGAGGATTTTGGACGGAAGCAGCAAGAATCACTTTTGATTTGGCCGGGAAGCTTTCAACAACACAACCTCAAGCATCGACCCTTTTTTTATCTTCAACCACAAAACCCCGCAAACCTTCATCGTTCAAAGAAAAAAATCCCTAAACTTCCAAATCCCTAAACGGAAGGAAAGTCTCAAACCTCTAAACACAACTTTTCTTCTCCAATTTCCAAATCTTCTCACTAAAACAACATCGAAACCATCACCATATTCTCTCCATAATAACCATTAACAACCCATTTTGTTCTTCATTCTCTTTACCTTCAAACAACAACAGGCCTCGAATCCAGCAACCTCTCTAATCCTCTTCAACTCATCGACAACCTCCGCAAAACCCACTCGAAATCCTTACCCGAAACCGCTCATCTACCACCGAAACATCATCCTCCATTGAACCTTCAACCAACCAACTCGCTCTTCAACATCAACAACAAATCCAGACTTTAACCCAAATAACAACGAATCAAACCATTCCCACCTTCAATCCATTTCAAACCAACTCAAAATTTGACAAAACAGAAAAGAGATTACAATGAGATAAAAAGAATGGGAGATTGAACGAGGAGAGAGGCAAACGCAAACAGGTCGAGGGAAAGAGGTTCGGAATCCTGTGTTGAGAAGGTGGGATTCACCGTGGCCGTATATCCGGATTGATTCCGTTTTGGGGGTGGGGAGCTTGTCCTCTTCCTTTGTTTTAATCTTTGTTTTTCTTTTTTCAGAAAAAACGATAACGTGGTGACTTTTTGAGTTTTGGTTGATTTAAGTTTTTATTTTCTTTCCTTTTTGTTATCATGGGCCTGGAGCTCATTTCCAAGACAGGGCACACCCTCTTATCTCGTTATACAGAATGAAACAAAGGATGATGGGCTTTTAAAGGCCCGTATGATTCCATAACTTGGCTCATGAATACCCATTTTTCAATCTTACCCCTTGTTCTTCTTTTATGTATATTTTTTTTAAAAAAAAAGTAGTTTATTTAATTTGAAAATATTTCAAATATAGTTAATATATATTTATTCTCTAAATTAGTTGTATATAAATTAGTTCTTTTTATATAACCTTTTTAACATTTCTCTAAAGTATTATATATGTATTTTTTAAATATTTTTCTTTAGCATTTCTTTTAGAAGATTATTTCAATATATTTTCTTAAAAGTTAGATTCTTTTTTTTATTTATTATTGGACATCTTATTTTGCTTTTACTTTTTCTTTGGGTCGATGACGAGACTTCCACCGTTTAACCGTCACATTAGTGGCGTGAAACAAAGGATCCGAGACCACCTTTGTTCTTTCGATTTTATTTCGGTAAACTAACATTAAGTTCATATTATTTCATATTATCATATTTATTCATATTATTTATTATCATACCTCATTATTCATATCTCACTCACCCATATTTGAAAATACTTAATAAATTATCGAAACTCCTAAAAGCCAAATTGGTGGACTGTTGAATCATTGGATATTTGCAGGTATCTTAATTTTAAGTCGTGCCCGACTTTACTCAAGGCGTAGTTTAGGACACAATGCACACATACGGCTTTCTCTTGGGCTACCTGACAATGAGACCCCTTTATTTCGTGCAATCCCGTGTAAATTACATGTACCCCTCTCCCATTCCGATGTATGTTTCGCATTTCTTTGATTATTAGTTTATCTCCTAGGAGCACCCATAGAGACTAGAGCGGATTCAAACTATTTTCAAACTAATTCTCGATTCATCATCGAGCCACTTTCAAACAACCCGTAAGTCGAGTGCTCATACGCATTCGCCATCAACCTATTACAACTTGACCCTTGATGCATAAGTCAAGCCGGTCTCTTTTTTCAAACAATTTCATTTTCAACACGCTTTGCACGCGATAACGTGTCAAACCCTTGATCCAACGTCAAGTGGATTTTCAAAACAAACCATCAATAAATTAACAACTATTTAATTCTTTTCAAGGTGTAAAGAGTAGGTTCAAGTCTTTGATCTTGCTTTTAGTTGTTTACATGCGAGTTGTCTTATTCGGGTGTGAACAATTGACGCCTATAAATAACAATAACAACTCGACGTCGTTCAACTATTTCCAACTCAAACAACTTTCCTTTCACGATGAAAAAGAGAGTGTACCAAGTCTTTGGTCCACTCTCCCGATTATTTGGAGTTTGAGAAGTCTTTCTTAAGCTTCAATTAATCGTCATCATTTCAACCTCATCCTTTCAAACACAACTTCTCTTACGATGAAAAAGAGAGTGTTCCAGGTTTTTGGTTCGTCCTCCCGATTATTTTAGTCCGAGAAATCTTTCTTAAGCTAAAGTAATCGTCATCAATTCAAACAACCTTCTTTTACGATGAAAAAGAGAGTGTTCCAAGTCTTTGGTTCACTCTCCCGATTACTTGGGTCCGAGAAGTCTTTCTTAAACTTCGAGTAATCGTCATCTGTATCCACTTCAATCCAATTCAAATCCCGTTTCCTTCGTGGTCGTTACCACGAATTACGAACGCTCTGATTCTTCATTCATTCTTGAATGTAAGATACGTATGCACAAGATTGCGATGATCTTGGCAAGCACAATCCCCTCCATCTTCCACTTCCCCCATCCTTTCCCGTAGTCGAACTACGACACTCTGATTTCTCATTCTCGTCCGAATGAGCATACGTAGGCACAAGGGCCCCAATCCTTGGCGATCACCCTATCTTCTAACCACCCCCTTTCCCCTAGTGTCTTTATCCCTTTATAGTATCCTTTAGCATTTAGTAGTGAGAAGAGAAGAATTAAGCTTAGCTAACATCCATCACAACTCGAATTAAGAGGTTCCCGTCGAGTACGACGGACGTGAGGGGTGCTAATACCTTCCCCTCGTGTAACCGACTCCCGAACCTAGGAATATGGTTGCGACGGTCGTGTTCCTTCCGTGTTTATGAGGTTTTCTCGACATTTTCCTCTCTCGTCTATTCGGGAAAAATAAAGTTCGGTGGCGACTCTGTCGAACCGCATTTCCGCGCCTTTCGCACGAGGGTCGTATGTTCGAAATGGAATTTTCGAGGTGCGACAATAACTTGCCAAACCCAAAAAGCTTCTAACCTCTGCTACCGTCTTCGGCGGTTCCCACTGTAACACCGCACTCACCTTCGATGGGTCTACCGAAACACCATCACCAGAAATAACATGCCCCAAGAAACTCACCGTCTTCAACCAGAACTCACACTTCGATAACTTAGCAAACAACTTGTTATCCTTTAACACTTGCAAAGCAATCCTCAAATGTTCCGCATGCTCTTCCTCAGACTTAGAATAAATCAGTATATCATCTATGAACACGAAAATAAACTGATCCAAATAATAATGAAAGATACGATTCATATACTCCATGGACACTCCCGGCACATTAGACACTCCGAAAGGCATTACTGCATACTCGTAATGTCCATATCGAGTCCTAAACACCGTCTTCTGAATATCACCTTCTCTCACTCTGATCTGATGATAACCCGACCTCAAATCAATCTTACTAAACACACAAGCTCCCACCAACTGATCCATCAAATCATCAATCTTTGGAAGAGGATATTTGTTTTTGATGATCACTTTATTCAACTGACGGTAATCGATGCACAACCATATGCTACCATCCTTCTTCTTCACTAACAACACTAGAGCTCCCCACGACGACACACTTGGCCTGATAAACTTCCTATCCAACAACTCTCCAATCTGAGACTTCAACTCGGCCAATTCCGTTGCCGACATCCTGTATGGCGCCATAGAAATAGGCCTCGTACCAGGAACAAGGTCAATGCTAAACTCAATTTCTCTCTTCGGAGGCAACTCTGTAATATCATCAGGGAACACCTCTGGAAACTCATTCACCACGGCTAACTCATCCAACAACGCCTTGTTGTCAACAGACAGTTATGCAAATAAAGCAAACACCTGAGCTTCATCTTCCAACAAAGTTCTCAATTCCTTACTAGACAAGGAATCTGCCAAAGCTTCCTCTTCTGGAGTCAGAAACAATAACACTTTCCGAAAATAATCGATGTACACTCGGTTGAACTCCAACCAGTTCATACCCAGTATAACATCCAAACTACCATGTGGCAAACAAATCAAATCCTCACCGAAGTCTCGGCCAAAAATAGTCAGTGGACACTTCAAATACACTAACGAAGTAGTCACTGAACCAATCGAGGGATTTTCAATAGTCATCCACCGCTCAAGAGTAGACGGCACCAAACCTAACCTCTTCACACAATCAACAGAGATAAACGAGTGGGTTGCACCCGTATCAATCATAGAAGTCAAAGGAATGTTATTGATAAAACAAGTACCTTTGATCGAACGCTCCTCGTCCGCCGCTTGAGTTCCCACCACAACAAACACTTTACCGCTGACCTGAGGCACTTGAGCCCTCCTCGGTTTCTCATAATGAGTACTAATATGACCTTTCTCATAGTCCTGCAATCCGCCATCACATGGTCCTTGGTTTCTCATAGTCCTGCAATCCGCCATCACATGGTCCGACTTCCCACACTTGAAGCACTTCTTCGCTTCATAAGGACAATCACTAGCACGATGCCCCGCGACACCGCACCGATAACATTTCAAATCCACCGACGCTTTCCTTTCTCTGAACCTCTTATCAGCCACAACCTTCTACTTTCCTTTATCGGTCGGCACACTGTAAGGTGTACCACCGAACCTCTGTTTACCCTTACGGTCATTCACCGCCTTGTAGTGTGCAATCCTCACACGGTTATCATTGTCATAAATCCGGCTTCTACTCACCAACTCAAGATATTTTCTGATCTTCTGACACGTGATCCCCATCTTGATCTCCGGCCTCAGCCCTTCTCAAACTTCAGACACTTAGAAGTTATGGCTTCATCAGTATTGTAATGGGGACAATACTGAGCCAATTCCTCAAACTTAGCCGCATACTCGGCCACCGACATATTGCCCTGCTTCAATTCTAGAAATTCAACCTCTTTAGCACTCCTAATATCCTCCGGAAAATACTTTTCCAGAAAACCCGTTCGAACCACCTCCCAAGTAATCGGAGTTCCCGAAGCCTCCAATCTCTGGCGACAGTTGTCCCACCAAGCTTTAGCTTCTCCCTCTAACATGTGAGTACCAAATCTCACCTTCTGCTCATCACTGCACCCCATGGTTCTGAAGATCTTCTCTATCGCCTTCAGCCACTTCTATGCAGCTTCCGGATCCAAAGTCCCACCTTCAAACTTTGGTGGCTTGTTACTCTAGAACTGCGTCAAGTCTCTGAACTGAGCACCCGCAGCCAGATTCTAATTGGCCACCACCTGTGCCATTTCTTGCATAGCTGCAGCCAACGCATCATCGTTCCTCCCCGCCATACTGCTCAACAACCACAACAACAGGTTAACGGAAAACAACCAAACCCTATCCTGCAGATAGACTCAACTACAACACTGGCCGGACAGACCGACCTGCTCTGATACTAACTTGTAACACCCTGTTCCCCAAAATAAAATAAAACAATTAATACAACAATTATCAGAGTTTTCCCCAAAAACGGGATGTCACATTTCCACCAAGTTTCCACAGAAACGATTCTTTAAAATGGTTTTCAACAAAAATTGCAGCGGAAAAATAATCTGTCATAAACATAAGCATGTATATACACATCATCAACATCATCATGTACAACCAGTCAGCCATCTGCCCAAAATATACAAAATATCATCCTCGTAGTCAATAAAACAAGATACGCCACAGGGGCACACAAAACATCAACTAAACACAAATACTCCCAAAAGCCCCGGTGTTACGTATCAGAGCAGTCCCTACGATAACGCCACAATCCAAGCTAGCTAAACACCTGGATTATCTGTACCCCTGAAGAAGCACAGACCACAACAACAGCAAAAGGGTGAGAAATCACGATCAAATATAAACGGTATAAATGCACATGAAATAAAAGGTAGAAACACATAAACATCATTTCATACACATCAAATCCAGACCTATTATCCCATGCCAACACAACATACATACAACAAATGCAACACATGAAACTCGACTCAACAATATGCGGTACCGACTTAACTCAGGATATATCGCATACACTCCATCTGAGCAACGATCTATCCCTACCACGCTCCTCCTGAGCCCATATAATCAAATCTCAGGATAGATCGCATACACTCCATCCGAGCAATGATCTATCCCTACCAACGTTCCCCACTTGGAACACGGGTGAATCGCGTACACTCCATCCGAGCAACGATTCAACTCCCGTCCACGCTCCCCAATTGGAGCACGTGATTGAATCACATACACTCCACCGAGCAATGATTCACCACGTCCACCCTCCCCACTTGGAGCACGTGAGTGAATCACATACACTCCACCGAGCAATGATTCACTACGTCCACATGCTATGCAGACACCATGCACAACAACACAGCACTCACGGTGCACACGATCCTACTGATCCAATTCCTCACACAACACATAAATACAACGCACACAAGGCGTATCGATCCTACTGATCCACTCATCACAACAGACATACATCATAACATACACCAATTCAATTATCAAAATCACACGGATATCACAGAATCACGTCCCGACACCATACATACACTCTCCACAGCTCACTAATAAGCTCATCACCAAACATGACCTACAAGGGTCCAAAACCACAAAGAAATCAACACAGAACAGCAGCAAAACACAATCTGCTGTCGGGCTCGCTGGCACATTCACCTGGAAAAGCCCCGCAGCAAACACTCGCTGACCATTCGCCCGACGAAACCCCTGGCAAAACCAAACAGAGGCTACTGGCAGCATCCGCTACCCAGTTCGCCTGGCGAAGGCTCGCCCCCTCATTTGCCCAGCGAATACCTGCGTTTCCAGAAAAATAATTCTGCTATTCATAATTCAGCCGCTTCCACACTCACATTTCTCGCCAAAACACCACCGGCAACATCGGCTTGACATTCTACAACTCCACTACAACACCTAATCTCGATTCACCCGATAAATTCGCACCTCTATTCGATTAACCAACTTCCGGCATAGAACTTCGAACTACCCGGAAACCCCAAAAATCAACCAAACAATTATTCTACATCATATGCAACGATTTCTAACACATTGATCACACTCATAAAAGAATTAACAACATGCAACATCATCAATTCATCATCAATCACGGGGATTAGGTAATTTCTCCTTTCTACCATATATTCATGTATATACCAATTTAACCGATCAATTCCCCCCCCCCCTTACCTCAAATGCAGTTCTGATGATGAATCTTCGACAATCCACAGCTTTAATCGTCCTCCTCTTGCTCAAGCTTCAGACTTCTTTCTTCCTCTTCACCGTCTCAAACGCGTGCTTCTTCTTCACAACTGTGTTCTTCTCTTCCTCTTTTTCCCAAATACCACAAATGCCCTTAGTTCCAAATAATCCCCTTATTATTATTCCACTTAATTCCAAAAATAATATTTCCACATTTTCTTTATTCCAAAAATTCCAATAATAATATTTTACTCATATATTAATATTAGTAACAATAATAATAATAATAATTAATAATAATATTAACATCACTATTAATTATCACACTATTATCACTATATATTAATAATATGATCCTTGGTTCTCAAATAATTCCACACAAACACGTCAACAGATGAAAATAACACTGAAACTAAAAATAATTAAAATGGGCGTTACAGTAAGTCACTTCAAAAATAGAAAAAAGGCTAAAAAAATATCAAATAAAATGAACAAATAAGCTACACAAGTTGGCAACCAGAGGCCAAGAAATCAAGACAAATATCCCCTCAAAGCACCATCAAAAGAATCAAATCATTTAGACGTACCACTTTGAAATGGGAGAAACACGAGCAAGAAGAAAAGCCACAAAAAGTCAACCCAAAACTCAACAACCAGGGGCAAAATGGTCCTCTAAAATTGATCAACTCATCATTGAGATGAGGATCAATTTCCAATCATTGGATCAAAAAGGAATGAGAAAAATACATGCAAACACCAAACATGTTACAATTTAATTCAATTAGAACAACTCCAATATTTAATTCATTTTTAAATTAAAAATAAAATAGAAAAATAAAATAAAAATGTCCAAATAATATTAGACATCTCAAAGCATATAAAAAATATTTTTTGTGAATTTTTGGAGTATTGGAATTATTTTAATTAATTAAAATTGTAAACAGAAAATAAAATAAAAAACAAAAGAAATAAAATGAAAATAACAAAACCTGTGTGGCAAATAGCAATAAAATGGAGTTCAAAACAAGAACTGGGCCCAACTGGGGGTGCAATTAGCAAGCGCGTGATAAGCCCAATCCAAACAACACAAAAACCAAATAAATCTGATAGTTATGTGTGCCATGGCCAAACGATGACTATCGTGGAAATGCAATCAGAATCACATGATCAAAAAGTAATCAATCAGATGGCTGTAAACGTGCCAGCGAATAAATGAGGATTCAAATGTAATTCCATGGATCCAGTCAACTAAAGCCCACCGTGTTTCTTAATCTCCACCATTGGACACAAAAGTATTCAAATCATGTGAACCTGGGCATGACACCTCATCATCCCCTACCTCCAGAAACCCTAAAACACAACTAGCTGGCCGGAGTTACTATTCATCATCTTCTCCGGCCAAGCACCACCGTGAACAGAACTAGCACAACACATATCCTCAAAACTCAACCAAAACGCATGAATTTTATACCAAAACTCATCTAGAGATCAAGAGGATCTCATTTTTAGTCTCAAAAATCACTAATCACGAAATATGAGATCAACCCGAAGCCATGAAGATTACACACCAAAATCCAAAGTTCATCAAAACCACTCCAATTTGATCTAAAACTCATCTAGAAGTCACGTAGGTTATAGATCAAGTGTCAAACAAGCAATAACATGCATAAACAAGCCAAAACAGATCCAAACATTTTTGATCATCATCCAACAATCACAACCAATGCCAGTTCATTTTACACATTAATGATCTACATTGTTTCTACGTCTCAAATATGCAAAAATGGCAGTGTATTGATGCTTATCAAGACTGTAAAGTTGAATTCCAATTACCTAGTGGAGAACTTCCATTGAGCCTTCCAATGGAGCTTAAGCTTGAAGATAATTGCCCAGAATCGTTCACTGATCTTCAATAGAGCTTTCTGAATTCACAATTTCCCTTGAAATGACCTCAATCTCCAAATTTGAAATTTGAATTTTCAACACTTTTTCAAAACTGAACTTGATCAATTTGGCTCCAATTTCCACTTCTGATCAATTGTGAATGTTCAAAACCTTATATGCAATAGATCTTGATGATAATTGAGCCCAAACTCAGCCTCTAACAGCCCATACCAAAATCCAAGGAATTGAGTTTTTTGAAGTTTTCATGTACACGAAAATTCACTCAAAATGGCTCCAAAATGGTTGAAACAGCTTGCTGGTACCACATGAAGTATGAATGGTCAGGATTAAGACCTTAATTGATCTCAATGGCTCATGTTGGTTGTGTAACTTCATAGTGAAAAAACCTTGAAAATGGCTCACTTACACACCTCAAATCCAAATTGTAAAATTTCCAAAGTGTTTAGAATGTTGTTTGCACTCAAAAAATGCACTTATTTGCACCAAAATGTTCAAAAGTGAATTAATTCTCATTTTCCCCTTTTAAACCTTCTTCCATGAAAATTCTCTTATCCAATCCTCAAACCAAGCCAATTCCATGACTTCTCAATGTTTGACTAAGCAAATAACACCATTTGGAGCAAGTTTGATGTTGGAAAAATCTTCATTTGAAGTGTGCAAGTTGGTGAAATGGACCTATAATCTTATGACCTATAATCTCACTTTCCCAAAATACCCCTGACTTGTAACCCTCATAACTTGAGTTCTACAAATCAGATGAAAGACTTATATTACATTTTGGAAAGCTAAGACCAAGATATACAACTTTCATCTTGGACACAAGTTGAGGAGAAACATCCTTTTAGGTCAAAAATGGCTTGAAAGTTGGTTGACCTTTGTTGACCAAAATCACATCCCTCTGATGACCTGTAACTTGTCTGGATCATAACTTGAGTTCTATAAATCCAATCAAGGACTTCTAGTACTAAAAAGAAAGCTAAGAACATGTTCTACAAGTTCCATGTTGGTCAAAGGTTGAGATGAAACTTGTATCTTGAGATAGGTGGTCTTGAAGTCAGACACTAAATAGGGGATTTTACCCTGAGAACCCTAATTTAGTAATTTCTCACACGCTTGATCCTTGATGAATTGAACTTGAAATGGTATCTCATATATCTTAACACAACATCCCATGACCATAGAGACTTTGAATTGAGTTTTAATCTCCTTCAATTGCACAGTTGACTTAGGATTAATCAGATGAAAACCTTAATTGCAACACCTTCAATTGTAACCTTTCACACTTAACACAAACACCTGGATGAGCTCCACAATGACCCTCAAGGCACTCAATGAGCTCTCTCAACATCTTATATCCATAACCATGGCTTCACAACCCTCTGATGATCTTGAACTGACCTCCAAGCTAAGAGCTAACCCACATACATCCATCCTTTCTTTCACAAGACCAATGCCCACTTCCTGATGACTTGATTACCATCCAAACTTGAGTAAAACCCCTTGCTTAGGCTCAACCCTTTGAATAGACTCCTCTTGATTTGCACCAACTCTTGATCCCCTGTTCAATGCAACATGCTATGCAATGCAAATGCTAGAAAGAAATGAAAAGAAACATAAACCAAGTTAAGAAAAGGTTGGGCAAATTTTGGGATGCAACAAAGCCGTACACCTTGCTTTTGCTGAAATTCACTGTAAGCCAGAAAGAAGTTCAAAACCTCTAAAGATAACATTCAAAGCCTATAAGTTCTTCCAAATGAAATCCCTCATAACTAAAGTATCGTCTACAAACTGAAGTATATCATAAATGCAATTCTCCCAGCACTTGAATCCCTTAAACATCTCACTCGAAACAGCCTTAGACACCAATCCATCCGGCCTTTCAGCTACTAAAACAAAAAGAAAAGGCGAAAGTGGATCACCTTGTCTTATTCCCTTGGATCCGAAAGCGGATCAACCATCTCGATCCAAAACCAAATCTTGAGAACATGTACCTAAGGAAATTCCATGATACATAGTCGTAAGCTTTCTCGAAGTCCACCTTTAAAATCAGACACTCCTTCTTGAATCTCGAGGCATAGTCAACCACTTCGTTCAATGATATATGTTATCTATGGCGGCAAGATATCCAAACATGAGAGTTTTTTTGGGGTATGGTTTCAAGATATATTAATAACATTTGGTCTAAAATGTGGTGTACGAACGAGATATACTATTATAAGATGACATCATGCCCTAGACACATATCATATTGTCACTCATCTACCTATTGTGAGATGAATGCTACTCTAGATGTATATCATGTCTAATCCTTTTGATTATTAATCATCGACTATTGGATCACACATGATTCATAGGAACGATTTATTAGACGTGTTGGTTAATGAGTTAGAAGTTGATCTTATGGAGGCTGAAAAGGAGAATTGTCAAACTTTAGGATGTTTTTGCAAGGTTTAAATGACTTGAGAAATTGTACATCCATCATTTGACATCCTCGTTATCTCATTACAATGAGAAATATTACAGAGAATATTGTTAGAAATTGACTTTAAATTAAATGGATCAAGACTAGAATTTTACAAATGAGCATTATTATAATAGTATTTCAAGCACCTTTTAAATTGTCTTAGAGTCTATACGCGGGAATACTCAGGATAATTCAACCTATTTCGAGTTTGCACAAGACAATTGAAAAATCGAATGTATGGAAGAAAGAAATCTGAAACTAAGCAATGAAGAAGAGATTTCGAATTACATTTTTTTCTGAATCTAAAACATTCTATTTATAGATGAAATAGTGTAGTTTCATAAAGTTGCGACCTTTGATAAAACGTACCATTTTACCAAGTATTGCAACTCTTCCTACTAAGTGTTACAAGTATTCAAATTAAAAAATAACGAAATAGAGTAACGAGCACTGCCACATGTGGTTGATGCTACTAGCCAACCGAAGGTAATACACTCAGTGAGTAGTCTAATTGCTCTGATGTATTGTGCATAAGTGTTCAAGTTTCACCTATAAGCCTCCTCTAGCGCATCCATGTCCATGCCTCCGAGCCCGTCTCCAGAGCCGGAGCCAGTGTTGTTGGTGGCGACACCAACAAGGTGGAGTGTTAAGGTAACAAATGGCATAAAAATTTGGGATCACCACACTCATCCATGTGGCACTCTCTCCTCTTTAACTCTTTAATAAGTTAATAAGTGTAATTATATATAATGAACATAAAAGTGTGTTAAACTTTCAATTTGAGATTCTTTCCCACACATTAGATGCTCACTTACTTATTTGTAAGGTGTCATATTATTAGTGGAATACAACAATGTTATTATTAGAATAGAACAAACATCACCTTTGAGCCACCATGACATATTTCTTATACTAGGTTTACACAACCATTTTTGTCTATAAGAGTGCAACATTTAGTAGTGTTGTGTACTTAATATACTTCACAATGGTAGACTGCATCCATGAGTTTTTATTTTAGAGCTTCATGTATTGTTCACTTGTGCACCAAATTAGACAAAGCAAGGAAATTCAAGATAAGAAATTTGGATAAAAACACTTGTCTCCTTCAAGAAATATCTCAAAACTAAGTATTATACAATAATTTCTTATAAAATTTTCTATATATTTCCTAATACTTTTAATGTAACCTATTTTCAAACATTTTTTTTTCATTTGTAATGCACGAAACTAATTTGTTTTCATATGACTGTGTTTATGAGACGTTCTTCTCCTTAATGTGTAGCTTAATATTGTAATTAACTTTGTTTAGTATTTCCAAAATCTCCCATTCTACCAAAATAAATATATTTGATTTACCATCTTTCATGACAGTGCCATGATCAAACCAAAGTTTTTTCTAGTATGTACCTAATCCATATGAAAAGTGTGTTGTGACATATTTTCTTAGAAATGATATAAGCGGATGGAAGATTGTATGTTTTAATTTCACACCCTTGTTTTGAGCAATTCAGACCAATTATCTTTGACAGCACATGTTCTTAAAAAATAAAATCACTCTCGCTGAGAACTATTACCAACCAACAAAGAATACAAAACATCTTTATTAAACTTATATTCTGATATACTGATGTTATTCCCTAATGAGGTATGTATCAGAATATGGTGCAACACGATCATGATGTAACTGCTTCACAACCTTGCAAATTCACTCTTACTCTTTAACAAATATTATTTTAATTCATGATTGTCAAGATCTCTATCTATATTTTAAAATTTTAAGATTTTACGATCTTATTCACTCTCAACGATCCAGATCTTAAGTAGAATTCTATGTTGTAGATAAATTATAAAAAAAAATCGTAAAATCATTGATTTTGTGGGATCTTTGCTAGTTTCGACTTGGCCGTTTTTTCGGCCACTATTATTAAAAGGCGAGAAGGATGACAAGATGCATAGGCACGACAATTTTGGCTCAACGGGGACAAATGTGTGCCTTTTAAAATTATGAAGTTTTAGATTCAGGGTTTTAAGAATAAATATCTCACTTATAGGGTTTGTTTTAACTAATAGACTTATGATAATCCTAATAATTGATCAAATACGTCATTAATGACTAACAAATGTTCCATGTGATAGTAGTAAAGTATAAAAACTAAATCACATATGTATAAAGAATATGAAAAAGAGTCATTTTCTCACGAATACATTTGCCTATATATCATGTAAAAATACTTTAAGTATATAATATTATTTTGTAATTTTAGTAGGATCTTATGATTTTTGTTGCGATTTAATGTTTTTTCGATCTTGTTACCCCCTCTTGATCATACAAAAATAATTGGGTAGCATCTTCCGGTTTTAGCTACTATTTTATATTTTACGATCTTGATATTCTTTTTGATCTTATGTAAGATCTCGATTTTGACAACCTTGTTTTAACCTATTGTACATCCCAAAAAAATTTGTTGACAGTCGAGGCATAAACTCGGAAAGGACGAGTATATGTCATAAAAAGTATTTGAGGCCAAGTTGGAAGGATTGTCGAGCATGACAAGGCTAAAAGTCATATTCCTACCTATATGTCAGATTTCGGGTAGGAATAACCCAATAAAACAAGACGAAGCTGACCTGTATGAATCTAGAACTATGTCATTCATACATGTAGTCGGGGCCGATGATAGAACTTAACTTCCATATGAAGGGTCACAAGAGACGGTTATGAAATCACGCATTATGACTGAAGAGTTATAGTTATCGAAGTGATAGGTGTTACATAAGCAATTATGAAAGACGACGGGCGTTACTTCAAAGGCATTTGTGAGGAACATGAAAAGTAAAAACGGAAGGGAAGAGAGGAAGTAGAGACCTATAAATAGGAAAGGATTAGGAAGGAAAAAAGAGCAAATAATCGACCATAAACATACATTACAGACGCCTTAACTAATCATCTAAGACTTTCCTCGAGTTATAACGGAAAATCAACCTTTTAGTGTTTTTAGCAAGAATATTTGGCGCCCACCATGGGGTCTCGGTAAAACTTGCATATGCCACACAAACACGTCAATACCGTTAGAAACTCAGTTGTGCGATTTCCGGGTCATCTTCCAGTCGAAGTGAGTCACCTTTGCCACTAGATATTACCCAATTGCTCACAGTGGTAGATGCTTTCCATCAGCAAAATGAGGTTATGCAAGACAACATTCAGGTTTTGTAGACACAAAGCCAATATGAAGGAGATGCAAAAGAGGAGTCTCTGGACTCCCAATCTTTGGCAGAAGCTATCTGGGACGATCAAGTTCCAAAGAAATTCAAATCACCAGCACTAGCATCTTTTGAAGGTAAAACCAATCCACGGGAACATATCATTAGGATCAATAATAAGATGGAAATTGTAGGAACTTCTGACTCCCTTAAGTGTAAACTCATGGATGGAACCTTTAAGGAATGACCTTTATGGTGGTATATGAGCCTGCCTAGATTCTCGATCATTAACTATCAAGATTTAACTAAGAAAATGGTACAACACTTTTTCAGCAAGTAAGCATAGGAAAGTGTTGACTACCAATTTGTTTAATGCTCATCAAGGATACTTGGAATCTCTACGAGAATACTTGGCAAGGTTCAACGAAGAAACCATCAAGGTATTTCATTCAAATCAGGAAATGTTCGTCGGAGCATTTCAGCATGACCTCAGGGCCTGACAGTTTAATGAATCTTTAGCACAAAAGCCAGTCCCCAACATGGATGAAATTATTACTCGGGCGAAATGCTACATCAAAGGGGACGAGATTAACATGGAAAAAAGTGTTAGAGCACAGATTGGTGTTTCTTATATCTCTATGTTTTGATGATAACTTTTATGGAATTTTGTATTGAGCAAATATACACTCTAAAATTTGTTCAAGTATTATTGTTTCAGGTATAAAATTAAATACTCTTAAAAGAAGCAAATAAGTACAAAGAAACTATGCAAAGATCTGAAGCATCAGATGCAAGACTATTAGAAGATTCTGAAGCACTGCCAGAAGGATCTGAAGCAGAAGCTACAGAATGATCTGAAGCGTTACTGAAAGAAGTATACAAAAGTTGAAAGCTCTGATCTTATCTGACTCTAAAGTTCTTTTCACTACAAACCCATAGGCTTTTTATAACTAGATTCTTATCATTAATATTCACGCTCAAAGCACATACTGCTGCATACTCTGATGAAGACTCTGATCAAGACTGAAACTCTGATACATTAAAGATCTGATCATCTATCAAGACTCTGGACTTATCATTCATCTTAAGCTCTGATCATCTTAAAGCATTTCATACCTTTTAAGATTACTACAAGTTCTAAAGTACAGATTGTGAAGACTTCATCTTGAAGGAAGCTTGTTGAAGAAGCTGCAAAATTGATTAGACATGGTGCTACTTCCAAAGTAACCAACGACTAATTTGTCCAAAGAAGTGACATGGTGCAAATCCCAAGGCTTCTACAACCATACCTTTCTGCAGAAAGTATATCTCTGCCCATACTTTTGGTGATGAAAAGTCATACAATCAAAATATTATATTCAACTGCACATCACTCAAGGCATTTGAAAAAGCTATAAAAGAAGAACTACTTCAACAGTTTGATGCTGCTAATTTACTACTCATCTTTTGCTCATTGCTAAATTACTCAGAAAGAAATACACTCTTGATTCATAAAAGAGAAAATCTCTCAAGATCTTACTCATTTGATCTTTCATAAAACCATATAGTTTTTGCTGAACTTAATCTTAAGTGTAAACATCACAGTTGTGATACAGCTTATTAGAAGCATTCAAACACTTGTTAGTTTACATTAAATTGTAAGAAGTTCCTTAAGAAGACCAAGGTGTGGTCAGTAGTTCTTGAGAAGACTAAGACAATTGTTCTTAGTGCTTTCTATTGTAATCAGTTGATCAATAGTGGATTAATTCCTTGCAGAGAAAGGCAAATCATCTTTGATAAGGTGGACTGGAGTAGTTGAGTTCAACGAACCAGGATAAAAATATTTAGTTCTTTTTATTGCCATATTTCCTAAAAACTCTTATTCAACCCCCCTTCTAAGTGTTTTTCTCACCTTCAGTTGGCATCAGAGCTCCGGTTCTGTTTGTGCTATCACTTAACCGTGACCAGATAAGATCCAGTGGGAAAAACTCTTGATACCCTTGGTTGATATTCATTATGGCTGCTGAAACTCAAACACCCAACAACAACAAATATGAAGAAAGAGTCAGCACAAAACCTCCCATGTTTGATGGAGAGAAGTTTGATTATTGGAAAGATAGACTGGAAAGTTTCTTTCTAGGATTTGATGCTGATCTTTGGGACTTAGTCATTGATGGATATGTTCATCCCACTGATGGGAATGGCAAGAAAGTTGACAGAAAATCAAGGATTGAGGGGCAAAAGAAGGGATTCAGAAATCACCACAAGGCTAGAACTATATTGCTAAATGCTATATCTCATACTGAGTATGAGAAAATAACCAACAAAGAAACTGCCTTTGATATATTTGAATCCCTGAAGATGACTCATGAAGGGAAATCTCAAGTCAAAGAAACCAAGGCTCTGGCGCTGATCCAGAAGTATGAAGCTTTCAAGATGGAAGAATCTGAATCTATTGAAGCAATGTTTTCCAGATTCCAGATTCTCACTGCTGGCCTAAAGGTTCTGGACAAGGGTTACTCTACAGCAGATCATGTGAAGAAAATAATCAGAAGCTTGCCAACCAGATGGAGACCCATGGTCACTGCTCTAAAGCTGGCAAAGGATCTGAACAAGATTACGCTGGAGGAACTAATCAGTTCTCTAAGGAGTCATGAGATTGAACTAGAGGAAGATGAGCCTCTAAAGAAAGGTAAGTCAATTGCATTAAAATATAATAAAGATGTTAAAGCATTGCAGGTATTAGAAGAAAGCTCTGAAGAGTCTGCTTCTGAAGATGAAGAAGAACTATCCTTGCTATCCAGAAGAATCAATAAACTCTGGAAGAATAAGCAAAGGAAGTTCAAGAACATTAGAAAACCAGATCAACACAAAGAATCTTCTGGGTACAGAAGATCTGGAGAACACTCTGGATATAGAAGATCTGGAGAATCCTCTGGACACAGACGATCTGGAAAAAGAGAGGTTGTTTTCTATGAATGCAAGGAACCTTGGCACTACAAGAGTGACTGTCCAAAGCTTCAGAAGGAGAACCCAAAAAGAAAGTCAGATCATAAAAAGAAAGTTCTGATGGCTACCTGGGATGACTCAGATGCATCTGATTCGTCATCAGAGTCAGAAGAGGAATGTTCAAATGTGGCATTCATGGCTGACATTGAGGACAGTGCTGAATCATCTGGATCAGAATCAGAATTTGATTCTGAGGAGGTATTTGCTGAACTTTCTAGACAGGAACTTGTTGAAAGTTTATCTGATATTCTTGAAAACTATAGTAAAGTTAAACTCAAATACAAAACGCTTCAAAAGCATATTGAATTTGAGAGTAACAAGTTTGAATCAGAAATAGCTGAACTAAAAACTGAAAATCTTAAATTGAAAAATAATTTAGAATCTGCTCAATTAAACTCTGATTCAAAATCTGAATCATGCTCTGAAAATATTTTACAAG
Source organism: Lathyrus sativus (assembly GCA_963859935.3). NCBI lineage: Eukaryota > Viridiplantae > Streptophyta > Magnoliopsida > Fabales > Fabaceae > Lathyrus > Lathyrus sativus. Next base: position 648,482,046 of record OZ012739.1, on the reverse strand, counting down.
AGTATGACTATAGTTTCAGGAAGTTTCTAACTAAAAGCCTAGATAGAAGCAAAATGGCTTCAATGATCTATGGTATTAGCAGAAACTATAGAAAAGGTGTTGGATATAAATCTTTCTCTTATGAAGATTCAAATCCAAAATCTGTAGATAAACTGGATATCAAGTATCCTCCTTTATATTCTCAATTTACATTTGGTCACTTGAATGATATTAAACACACAAGTTCTAATCAGAACAAACCTGTGTTTAATAAATCTAAAGCTAATCAGAACAACTCTTATGTTGAAAGACAGAAGTTCAGAAAAAGCTTTAAGGCAACTAACCAAAAAGGACCCAAGAAAATCTGGGTACCTAAGGACAAAATAATCTATGTTGTAGACATCCTTAGCAGTAAAGTCAAGACTCCAGTCATGGTACCTGGACTCTGGATGCTCACGACATATGACGGGAAAAAGGTCTATGTTCCAAAGTCCGGAGCTTAGATTTGGAGGAGATGTCAAGTTTGGAGGGAATCAGAAGGGCAAAATTATTGGCTCTGGAACCATAGGCAATGGTAAATTTCCTTCCATAACTAATATATTGCTTGTTGAAGGGTTAGCTCATAATCTATTGTCTATAAGTCAATTAAGTGACAATGGTTATGACATTATCTTTAATCAAAAGTGTTGCAAAGCTGTTAGTCAAAAGGATGGCTCAATCCTCTTTAATGGTAAAAGGAAAAACAACATTTATAAAATTAGTCTTTAAAAACTTAAGGTTCAGAATGTTAAATGCCTTATGTCTGTTAATGAGGAGCAATGGGTCTGGCACAGAAGATTGGGTCATATTAATATGAGACGTATATCTCAGATTAATAAGCTTAATATGGTCAGAGGACTTCATAATCTGAAATTCAACTCAGATGCTCTTTGTGAAGCATGTCAGAAAGGAAAATTTTCAAAATCATCTTTTAAATCCAAAAGTGTTGTTTCAACTTCAAAACCATTAGAGTTACTTCACATTGATCTGTTTGGACCAGTGAAAACTGCATCCATCAGAGGCAAGAAGTATGGATTAGTCATTGTTGATGACTACAGCAGATGGACATGGGTAAAATTCCTAAAACACAAGGATGAGTCACACTCTGTGTTCTTTGATTTCTGCAAACAAGTTCAAACTGAAAAAGATTTCAAAATTGTCAAAGTCAGAAGTGATCATGGTGGTGAATTTGAAAACAAACATTTTGAAAAATATTTTAATGAAAATGGCATTGCTCATGATTTCTCCTGTCCTAGAACTCCACAACAAAATGGAGTTGTAGAAAGGAAAAATAGAACTTTGCAAGAGATGGCCAGAACCATGATCAATGAGACTAACATGGCAAAACATTTTTGGGCAGAGGCAATTAACACAGCATGTTACATCCAGAACAGAGTGTCAATTAGACCTCTTCTGGAAAAGACTCCTTATGAATTGTGGAGGAATAGAAAGCCAAACATTTCTTATTTCCATCCTTTTGGATGTATTTGTTTTATATTAAACACTAAAGACAATCTTAACAAGTTTGATTCTAAAGCACAAAAGTGTTTCATGCTTGGATATTCTGAACGCTCTAAAAGCTATAGAGTATACAATACTGAGACACAGATTGTGGAGGAATCTATACATGTTAGATTCGATGATAAGATTGGCAATCAAAAGCCAAAGCAGATTGAAAACTCTGCAGATGGAGAAGTTATTCTCATAGAATCTGAGAAACCAGAGGTAGAGAAAGCTCAAGAAGAAGCTACGCCTGATGCAACTCCATTAGCTGCTCAGATGAATAACATGAATATTTCTGAAGAACCAACAGTTAAAGGATCATCCAGAATCAAGGCTTCTCATCCAGAAGAAATGATTATTGGAAAGAAAGATGACCCTATAAGAACAAGGTCGTTTATCAGATCATCTGGAACATCACTTCTTGGGTTAGTGTCTATTGTTGAACCAACATCTGTGGATGAGGCTCTGAGTGACAATGATTGGATACTTGCAATGCAAGATGAGCTAAATCAATTTACAAGAAATGATGTGTGGGATCTGGATCCTAGACCAAAAGGTTTCAACATTATTGGAACAAAGTGGGTATTCAGAAATAAACTAAATGAGGAAGGAGAAGTTGTAAGGAACAAGGCAAGGCTGGTAGCTCAAGGATACAGTCAACAAGAAGGTATTGATTACACTGAAACTTATGCTCCAGTGGCAATGTTAGAATCTATACGCCTTCTTATTTCATTTGCTGCACAACATAACATTACTCTATATCAGATGGATGTTAAGAGTGCCTTCATAAATGGTATTATAGAAGAAGAAGTTTATGTCCATCAACCTCCTGGTTTTGAAAGTAACAAATTTCCAGATCATGTTTTCAAACTCAAAAAATCTCTTTATGGTTTGAAACAAGCTCCCAGAGCTTGGTATGAAAGATTAAGTAATTTTCTTCTAGAAAAGAACTTTATCAGAGGCAAAGTGGACACAACTCTTTTCTGTAAAACAATTAAGAAAGATTTATTAGTTTGTCAAATTTATGTGGATGATATTATTTTTGGATCTACCAATACTATGCTGGGAAAGGAGTTTGCTTTGTCTATGCAGGCTGAATTTGAAATGAGCATGATGGGAGAACTTAGATTCTTTCTGGGAATCCAAGTAAATCAGACTCCAGAATGCACATATATTCACCAGACTAAATATGTCAAAGAGCTTCTGAAGAAATTCAATACGAATGAAAGCAAATTGGCTAAAACTCCAATGCATCCTACAAGCACACTTGGTAAGGAAGAGGTAAGTAAGAAAGTTGATCAAAAACTTTACAGAGGTATGATTGGATCTCTCTTATATTTGACTGCTTCAAGACCTGATATTTTATGCAGTGTGTGTCTGTGTGCTAGATTCCAATCAGATCCCAGAGAATCACACTTAACAACTGTTAAGAGGATTCTAAGGTATCTGAAAGGTACTACTAAAGTGGGTCTGTGTTACAGAAGATCTGATGAATATAAATTAGTTGGATTCTGTGATGCTGACTATGCTGGAGACAGAGTAGAACGTAAAAGTACTTTTGGAAGTTGTCAATTTCTTGGAAGTCATCTGATCTCCTGGTTCAGCAAGAAGCAACCCACAATTGCACTTTCAACAACAGAGGCATAATATATTCCTGCTGCTGGATGTAGCACTCAGATGCTCTGGATGAAAAGTCAACTAGAAGATTATCAGATCTTTGAGAGTAACATTTCTATCTTCTGTGATAATACTTCTGCTATATGCTTATCTAAAAACCCCATTTTACATTCTAAAGCAAAGCATATAGAAATTAAACATCATTTCATCAGATACTATGTTCAGAAGGGAATTATCAATTTAAACTTTGTAGATACAGATCATCAGTGGGCTGATATCTTTACAAAACCCCTTGCTGAAGATAGATTTAAATTCATTCTGAAAAATATCAGTATGGACTTCTGTCCAGAATAGAATATTCATCAGATGAAATTTCTTTCAGATGATAAATGTCTAAACTCTGAAGTATTTCGTTTGTTGAAATCTGTGTGTATTTCTTTGTGTGTAAATATGAACTAACAAGGCTCAGAGGATCTGAACGTTGCCTAATGTGTCATTTCTCAAGAGTTTCAGAGGCACATGCAAGCAAACACGTGTAGCTCAGAATCTGGAAAGGTAGAGTGCACCATACTGAAGTGACATTTGAGGTATTGCTTTGAAAATCCAAAATCTCTTGACTTCCCCCCTTTCTGTCAGAATCTTAAATCTTTGATATGATTTTATTCTTCGCATTAATTGCTTGATTTGATTATGGTTCACCTCATTCAATGTTTGTGCACGCTTGAGTGTGTATGTCTTTTTGCATGCCCTAAAAATTTTCTCTTATAAATTCTCTTTCAACTCTTCACAAATCACACTTTACATATGCATTTCTGCCTTCTCTATTGTTTCCATCTTATTTCAAAACCCAAAAATCCTCGTAAACTCAGACGCATCTCAAGAACTTCAATGGCTTCACCTTCATCAACACCTGCTCAGATGAAAACTTCAACTGTTGCATCATCTCCAAATGCTGCTGGTTCTTCCCAAACTGCTGTTGTGTACAAAGCACCAGTAAGAACTCTTCTCACTCCAATCAAAGATCTTGAGGTTCTGTGTGAAAACTTTGTGGATTTTGAATCCATCAAAGAAAATGGTTTTGATCTCCTTTCAACTATCAAAGCTCAGAACTGGGAAAAATATTTTGACAGGATGATGGGTCCTGTTTATCCAGCTTTGGTAAAAGAATTCTGGACACACGCTCAAGTATGCCCTAAGTTTATTCATTCATCTGTTCTTGGAAAGGAAATTGTCATTGTCGCTACTGCGAAAATCGGCGCCGACTATGACAAAAGAGTCGCCACCGTGCGTTATTTATCCCAATAGAGGAAAAGGAAATGCTCAGAGTAAACCTAACACAAAACGGGAAAGGAACGTTCGTTGAAACCAAATTCCTGGATTCGGGAGTCGGTTACGCAAGGGGAAGGTATTAGCACCCCTCACGTCCGTCGTACTCGATGGGATCCACGCTTGTTTTCTAGTACAGATTGTCATTCTACCTACTCTACATGTCAAGGGTTAAAAAGAAAAGAAAATGACTCGGAAAAGTATCGCACTTTATGCCTACGTATTCCCGTCTGGAACGAGAAATCAGAGTCAACGTAGTTCACCTACCTACGGATGAAGGTGGGGAAGGTTTCTCGCTAGGATACGGCATCATATGCCTACGTACTTTCATACAGCATGAAAGATCAGAGCAAACGTAGTTCGGGCTACGAAAGACACAAGCTTGTCTGACTGTCTTTTAGATCCTTCTGAAAAGGTTTTTCTTGATTAGGAGTCCAAACGGACAAAAAATGACACTTTGATGTTTGTTTTGAATCTTTTACGAAAGAAGTGTTTTTTAGTGTGTTTGCAATCTCTGACGCACTAGAGACTATGATTTGAGAGTGACTACGTCGTATGTCACCCTAAGGGTAACACACTAAGCAATCAGATTACTGAAGAGTGACCCTCCAGCAACCTTTTCTCAAATAGCTTAAGGCTCGTAGCGTACGACATCGATTATCCTTATTATTGTGTTTTGAAATTGTTGCGGTGGAAATAGGATCACAAACTATTAATTAGTTTGAATCGCAATTCAATTCACAACCGCTCTTTGATTTATCCGAAGGAAAAGGTCAAAAGAGGGAAAACCTATTTTGCATTGTAAACACAATGCGGGGAAAGATCTAGGGTTCGGGGGTTGGTTAAATTTAGGGAAGGTATTAGCACCCTAAACTTCTGTAGTACTCTACAGGAACCTTTTGTTCAAATGTTTACTATTTGCTTTATTTATTTGCTTAAGGTATATGTACAAAGGATTAAAAGTGAGAAAAGAGACCTAAGGGGTTAATTCTAAGTTTACTCGGCAAGACATCGCATCTTGTGCCTACGTATCCTTACGGGAGTGGAATCAGAGTAATCGTAGTTCCCCTCAATAGGGAGGTTAGAGACGTCTTGACTGTGGCCAAGGTTTCAATGGGGAATAAACGTATCTTAGGGACACGCTTACATGGAGTGTAGAAACTCCAATATCTATGTTGTAAATTGTTAAGTGAATTAGGGTTAGGTTAGGGATTCCGCGGCGGGAAACCCTAAAATGAGTGCGGCGACCCTTTTGGCATAACACTAGGATAAAAGCAATTTTGCCCACGGCGGGACACCTAGGCTAAACAGGGTTTGATCCATTAAAGGGGTAAGGCTATTGACTCGGCGGCCAAAAGGCTGGACCTAATCCTTCGGAAGGATAAAACTGTAAAAAATGTGAAAATATGACAAATCATTATATGGAGGAATAATTAAGGTACAGAAATAAGAAAAGTAATAAAGGCAGAGGGTATAAAGAAACAAAGAAACATTTCTGAAAACATGAAGAATATGAAAATATGTAATAACACTTAGAATGAAGTGAGGGAGGAAAATAGTGTGGGGCTGTGGCCACCACAAGCACATCTCAACCTCAAGCATGCAAATGAAATGCAGGAATAAAGAAAATAAAAAGTACACAAAATGACACGGCAAAGGAGTTCCTTACGAAAAGGTTTTAATTTTTTAATATTTTAATTATGTAAAAAAATGTTTTAATTTTTTTAATATTTTAATTATATATATAAAAAAAGGTTTTAATTTTAAAATGGAATTACTTAGTTAAAAAAATTTAAGTTTAAATTATAAAAAAAATGTTAAGTTTAAATTATATATAAAAAAAAATGTTTTTGGGAACAAAAAGGTTTTTTTTAGAAAAAAATGTTTACGGGAACAAAAAAAGCTTTTTTTTTGGGAAAAAAATGTTTACGGGAACAAAAAAGGTTTTTTTGGGAAAAAAATGTTTTAGTTTTAATAAAAAAGGTTTTGATTTTGAAAAAGGTTTTGATAAAAAAAAAATAACAATAGAATTGCAAATGCAAACAGACAATTAATGGACATGCAAACAATCCTATACGACACAATCATGGTTCATACAGATCAAAATCTACGGATCTAAACAACAATGAAGGTTAACATGGCAAGGATGCAAATAAATATGAAAAATGCAAAGGATTTAGTAATTTAACGGACCTAAACACATTAACATGGCAAAATATGCACATAAACATGAAAAGGCAAAAGGTTTAGTAATTTAACCTACGAAGCGGAGGCTTGCTTCGGTAAATGTGAAAAAGGTTTGAATAAGGGAACACTGGAGAGCTCCAATCCTTCTTAAGAGTTGTGGGAACGACCGCCTTTCTTCTCTGGGGATCTCCTTTGTTTCTCCCTCTCTCTCCTCTTTTCTGAAGAAAACCTTCTGACCCCTCTTAGGTTTTTTTCATTCTCTCCTCCTTTCCAACAAGGCAACACATGTATATATAGGGAACAAATTAGGGTTAACACCAAATTGTCAATAATGTCCCTAAAGCCCATTTTAAAGCCCAAACTAAATAATTAGTTAAGAAAAAATAAAATTTAAATAATTTAAAATAATTAAAATAAACTTAAAATAAAAACTAATAATCCTATTGATTCCTAAAATAAAAAATATTATAAAAGGAACAAAATTTTTTTTCAATATATTTTATTTTATGATTTTTTTTGGATATTTTTATGAATAATTTAGAAAAAAGTGAAAAAAATAATATTTTAAAAAATGATTTAATTAAAATACGAAAATAATAATTAAATAATAATAAAAAACTATTTTTGTTATTTTTTAATGAAAGATAGAAAAATTTAGAGTAAAAATAATAAAGAACAAAAAAGTGACAAAGGTGAGATTTAATTTTTTAAAATAGTTAGAAAAAAAAAGATTTAATTTTAAAAAGAAATTAGAGAAAAAAAAGATTTAATTTTATAAAAGTTAGAAAAAAGATTTAATTTTTTAAAAGTTAGAAAAAAGATTTAATTTTAAAAAGAAGTTAGAAAAAAATATTTAACTTTAAAAAAGTTAGAAAAAAAAGATTTAGTTTTTAAAAAAAGTTAGAAAAAAAATATTTAACTTTTAAAAAAGTTAGAAAAAAAAGATTTAGTTTTAAAAAAAAGTATTAGATTTTTATTTAAAAAAAAGTATTAGATTTTTATTTAAAAAAAAAAAGTATTAGAATTTGATTAAAAAAAAAAGTGTTAGAAATTAATTTAAAAAAGGTTATGAAAAATTTACTCTTTAAAGAAAAGAAAAAAAAAAAAGTTAAATTTTAATCTAAATCCTAAAAGTTAGTAAGAAGAGCTTAAAATGACTTAAATAAATAAACTAAATAGAAAAAAAAAAGTTAATAAAAAACATTAGTAAAGTTATAAAAAAAATTTAATTAAATTATTATTAGTTAAAAAAACAAGATCTAAAAAAAAAGGTTAATTTATTAGGTTAATAAGAATTTAAAATAAAAATAAAAAAATAAAAAAGAAAAGGGTAAAATTTGGGGTATTACAGTTGCCCCTATTTAAATAGCTACACCAGATGATTTGAGTGATGGAGACTCAAGGAATCATGGTGGAGGGATTTAAATATAGATAACCGAAAATTTTGCCCTTATATGTGGCGATATGCGATGTTATGGACAAAACAAAAGCAGACTAATGCAGACGATGCCATGAATATGATATGATGCGTATGCTGGGATGATGAATGCGAAAATGCTGACGAATACGACGACACAGGGACAGACGCTACGAGAAGAACACACTGGGGAAAATGACGCGCTGGGACACAGTACAACACTGGGGAATTCTAAAAATGATGGTCAACTGGTGCGAACACGACCAATTGCCTTTTTTAGAAAAGGAACGAGATTCTCAAATGGGGATAGTACCTATGAGACGACCTCCACTGGAGAATCTAAAAATAAAACTGGATCACGTACGATTGCAAGATCGATTACAGAATGCTGGAGCATTGAGCAAAGAATAACATCCAAGCTTCTGTAAACTATCCCTCGTGACAGGATCAAACGGACTTTTCGGAACTCCGTAGCAAATATACAGGGTAAAGACCGACTGTATGCCAAAATAAATGGACTTTGATGGGAATTGCCCTGATAAGCTTCTCGAGGGAGAACTGTCACTTATCGTTGGAAGGGACTTATGTGCAAAAAATGGATAAGCACTCAAATAAAGAGGTTGCTGCTTATCTGATAAATAAATCTTCTCGCATTTAAGGTCGGCGCCTGGAATACGATTCTGATTCTTCTCTTACTGAAGGATAAATAAACTTCGTCATGCTTCAAGATTATGTTCTCCTGAACATGAAAAGGGTAAACTGAACTTCCTCATACTTCAGAATCGTGCTCTCCTGAATATGAAACTGGATGACTGAATATACTCATATTTCAGAATCGTGCTCTCCTGAATATGAAACTGGATGACTGAATTTCTTCATATTTCAGAATCGTGCTCTCCTGAATATGAAACTGGATGACTGAATTTCTTCATATTTCAGAATCGTGCTCTCCTGAATATGAAACTGGATAATCGAATTTCTTCATATTTCAGAATCGTGCTCTCCTGAATATGAAACTGGATGACTGAAGATACTCATATTTCAGAATCGTGCTCTCCTGAATATGAAACTGGCGAACTGAACTTCCTCATACTTCAGAATCGTGCTCTCCTGAATATGATTCGGCTCTTTCGGGTAAATGAAATTCTTCATACTTCAGAATCGTGCTCTCCTGAATATGAAAAGGGTGAACTGAACTTCCTCATACTTCAGAATCGTGCTCTCCTGAATATGATTCCGCTCAAACCTCCCCGTACTTCAAGATCGTGCTCTCCTGAATACGATTTGGTTTCTTCTTTTACTAAAGGATAAATGAACTTCTTCATAATTCAGAATCGTGCTCTCCTGAACATGATTCCGCTCAAACCTCCCCGTACTTCAGGATCGTGCTCTCCTGAATACGATTTGGTTCAAAACCCCCTATACTTCAAGACGACAGGTAAATGGAAGCCCAACTGCTCCATGGAGATGACCATTTGCTGTGAGTCATAACGAAGATAGGATCGGCTTCTTAGGTGAGAAATGTCGTATATTGATGTTGTAAGATGTAGGATTGTAATAATAAATTATCCAGGCATGAACTGGCATGTATCTGTAAAGGATTGTAGTTGAAAGATAGTGCGAAATAAATGCACGTCCGGGTACAGTGATAAACTTCTCAAGCGAGATAGTTGCGTATCTGTCATGGTATGGTGAAAACCTTTAGATGGTGCAAAATAAATGCACGTCCGGTTGGGATTGACGACCGACAAGACTGAGATTCAATCTAGGATTGAGCTAGAAAGAAGACTGGTAATCAAGACTCCATCGAGGGAATGAACTCGAAGGGTAGATATCTTATCCTGGCGAGGAAAGATAGCTGAAGTAACCGTCATCCACGAGGATCGAGCTCCGTGGGGAAACTGGAAACAAGTAAGTATTTTATGCTTAGGGCTGACAATCTATTTGGAGAGAATGGACGAACCCAGTTACTCGGCGGTAACAACCAAATGACGGTGAAACATAATGAGCCTGTGAATGCTAACGCATATGCATATGTTAATGTGAATGTATGTTAATGTCTATGTATGTCAAATATGCAAGATGTTATGAAATGAGTATGCCATGAGTATGTAATGAGTATGTAATGAATATGTAATGAGTATGTAATGAATATGTAATGAAATAGGCATGTGATGCTTATGCCCCTGCGTAGGCTGACGAAACAGACTAGAGACGGGACGAGAGACGAAATAAACATCTCGACGGAGATACCCTGCGTTCTCTGCAACCAATACGTCAATCATGGGTAAGAAGGATCAATGGTGGAACCAACTCTAGTTTTAAAGTTCTGAATTTTCTGGGGAGAAGGTAATCTGCTTGGGTGCATAGTACCACGTCTTCGCATGGGGAGAAGAAAACCTGAGGGACACTTTCGAGTTACCCAAGAAAAAATTGTCAGCTTATAGTCTCTCTGGGGACTGTGATGAGGCAATAGTTTAGGAGTCTGTTGCAACACTGAGGCTTACTGGGGTATGAAGGCCGCTGTGAGTAAAATCCATCGGGTGCATGAAAAAATTGTGAAATCCCATGGTTTTGATCTTGCAGGACCTTATAGTAGCCGCCATTTGTTTCTTCAAAAACATGGTGCCCCAGGATACTTGCGTTGCGAGGTAGGGTCATCTCAAGAGGATTTTATAGAGAACACCGAGTCCGGTTGCCCCATTGTTCTCAAACTCTTTGAGAGATTTGTCAGGTCTCGACGTAACTGGCACAAATTAATCGTGTTACGACGAAATGTTTGGGAAATAGCTCTTAAGAATGTCAGACTCGCGTTGGTAAGCGAATTGGGAAACTGCCTGCCCCTGTTCAGCAGGATCTTCAAGTTCCACGGGTTATGTTCATATGTAAATCTCTAAGATATCAAGCAAAGTTGTCATGCCTGAAATGCCTATCCTGAGCTTGTCAATGTACACATATATTTGTCTTGAATTTTTGTTTTGAAAAAAGGATATCGCAACAACTTGTGACCGAAATCACTAGTCAGGATATAAGTTTTAATTATAATGCCATCATGAATTTTTTTCTGAGCATAGCTCGTAGGAGTCAGGAAACGTGATCTTGTCAAGTATGCTTTCAACCGAAGTCCTACTTCAATTAGGTCTTTTAAAGGTTGTATCGTGGCTCAGTTCACGGTTTAAGAAACAAAAGGATAAAGGCTCAAAGTTATATTTGTACCCACCCATTCTTCGTGATGTTCTCCAATCCTAATTCAGTTAACCGGATACGAACGCTCATATCTCAAGCGGATTTGCTATGGTCGAGAACTTATCAAGGCTTTGGACATGGCAGTCGCTCACCTATTACACGATCTTGTTCTTTACTAGGGACTATTTATTGTACCCTCTTGTTTTGCTTTTATTCCCTAACTTTTGCCTGGACAACGTCTTTTGATCTGACTTTGGAGTCCAACGGGATGCCCCAGTTTTGCCTAAGTCTCCTTCATAGGTTTTTGACTTAGCGAGCTCTTATTTTTTTGAATATTCCTTTATGCACAAGTCGTGTAAATCTTTTGAAAGGCTCGTGACTGCCCCACTCCTTAGGTAACCGAGGGATAGTCATTGTATTGGACTTCTTAAGATGCTAAGGATAAATTCTCGAAGGTTTGCTCTTCCTTTTTGAGGATCTAAGCGCTCGATCGGTTTAACTGAAACCTACCCTGCCCCAGGTTAGGATGAAGGTTCTTAAAAAGAAAGAAAAACTCCTACTTCAAGGTTCAAAGGGTTGACTAGGGATTAACATCCTTATATCTCCAGTGTTTGGGATTTGAAACAATGCCTTACATCATCAGCGGGTTTCAATCGAAAGCATACGACAAGAAATCTGACGTTTTGGGTTCGTCATCCTCCCCCCAATTCTCCATCAGAACAAGAGATCGGGTAAAGTTGGCATTATAATTTATGAAAACGTTTTTGAATGAGTGAAGCGAATGGATTTATTCAAGACAAACATATGTGTTGCATCAAAGATAAACAAGTTCGTGCATGCTAAATATGCTTAATCAAAGAGAAATGCATATAAATAAACAAATGAACTGTCGGAAAAATCCTTCTAAATGTTTATGAAATCTTGCATTCAAGAGTAACAGTTTCCTTTGGCGGAGCCTCAATGGAAAGGACGTCTGGTTCATGATCACTGTGAGTCGTCATGGCTTACCCCAGTTATGCTGGTCACATCTTCAACAGTTTTCAGTCGTTGCTTCAAAATAAATTTCCCAGATCCTTTGTTGATCCCGGTCATATCACCTTGAGGGTTACTGAAATGAAGCGGGCTAGGCCTTTGAATAATGACTGGATTCGGCTGATAGGCGTAGCATGCTTTGCAGAATTTGCACTTGACGAGTGAGGAACCCCGAAAGGAGTCTCGATCTTCAGCTGAGCATCGCCAAAAGACAACTTCTTCGTTTCTAGCAAATTTCTGACAACTTTCTTAAGAGCATAGCAATTCTCTAGATCATGGCCGGGCGCACCCTCATGAAATAAACAATGAGCGGTAGCGTTGTAACTTGCAGGTAATGGATTAGGTGGAGGATTAGGAGGCGGACCCAAAGCCCGAGTAGTGATGAGACCTTGCTTGACCAAAGAGGGATACAACTCGGTAAAAGTCATCGGGATCGGCGGACAAGGTTTATACGTTCTTCTGTTTGGCATATTCTGGCGAGGAGCCGGACTCTTTGGCTGTTGAGGAGCAGGAGTATTGGGTGCCTGTAGGTAGTTGACAGGAGGCGGATAAACAGGAGGTTGTTGCATAGGTTGATACATGGGAACCTGTTGATTGAAAGAAGGTGTAATAGCTGCCACATAGGGTTGTTGAGCATATTGGACCGGGTACCCTTGAGGTTGAGCATAACCTTGCAGATGCCGATAAAAGCGTTCCCTTGGTTTACCAGAGGATATAGCATTAGTCTCACTCTCCTTCTTTTTCTGGGAGCTATAAGGAGGTTTCTTCGGCTGATCCTTAGAAGCGCCATGATTATTTGTCATTTTACCACTCTTCATACCCAATTCAATCTTGACACCCACAGCAACGATGTCGGAGAAATTTGAAGTCACACTACCCACCATTCTCTCGTAAAATCCTGGACGGACTGTGTCGACAAACCAATCAGCTAACTCTTTCTCGGTCAAAGGAGGTTCTACCTGCGAAGCAGTCTCTCTCCACCTTTGAGCATACTCTTTGAATGACTCAGAATTCTTTTGTGACATACTCAGCAACTGTCTTCTGTCAGGAGCCAGATCCATATTGTACTTGTAGTGTTTGATGAAAGCGTCAGATAAATCCTGGAAACTCTTAATGCGAGACTGGTCTAAAGTTAAATACCACTTGGAGGAAGCACCCTTCAAACTATCTTGGAAGCAATGAATCATCAGTTTATCATTCTCAACATGGGCAGCCATTTTGCGATAATACATGATCAGATGACTCTTAGGACAGGTGGCACCTTCATAGCGATCGAAGCCCGGAGTTTTGAACTTCGGGGGAATAACCAAACCCGAAACCAAACAAACATCCCTTGCAGCAGTCCCAAAAATTTGATCACCCTCTACCTTTTTCAATCTCTGGACGATAGTGTTTACTTCCTCACGAAGCTTATCATGTTTCTCATAACCCTCAACATTCTCATCAAGATTATCAAAAGCTGTCTCATTGAAGTACGGTTGCGCACGAGTGTGTACAACAGGTGGTGCAAAGATAGGAGCCCCCCTAGAAACTTCAGAAAACAAGGGCACGGCTTGCTGAACAGGTTGATTAATCGGAACAGTGGCTTGAGGAGGCACAAAACCCGGAGCAAGACCATAAGGTGGGTCCCTTGCTACGGTCACACTTGGTGGAGGGTCCACAGTAACGCCGGTAATCTCAGAAACAACAGTGGGCTGGGTATCCATCTTAGCATTCATGACATGTAACAATTCCATCATTCGCCCCATACCCCCTCGAAGGTCTTCAAGTTCATTGCTAAGGCGATCAATCTCTTTTGCCTGATCCTCCATTCTTTTCCGAGTTTGAGCTCTGGTGTTGTATTGGTGCCGAGAACTCAGGGTGACGAAAGGAAGGTGAGAGAACCGAGTGTGAGAAATCGGGAGACACATGTAATGCAAAAGTATGATGCTAAAATGTGAATGTAAATGAAGATTTCATGGAATTCAAAACATTTACTAATGCCGTGGGGTACCAAAGAAATCTTTTTCTTGTTTTTTCATTCTATTTTTTTATTTATTTATGGTATCCCGCAATATCCATAAATGATGTTTGAACTTCATGAAATACAATGCGATGAGATGCTTTATGGATGCAATGCATGAAAACACACAAAGTCTTAGGTTAAAGGCTTGCATGAGGTTCAAAGGCAAGTACCCTCCCCTGAAGTTAGATGGTTCATCCTGTCCTACAAAAGTAACCGGGTTCTAAGGGATCTCAATATCATTGATCCTTCACAAGGGTGGTTGTTCAGAAGGCAACTTACTTGCCAACCAAAACCCTCCAAGTTTAAGATCTCAATGAGCGTAGTATCGAGTGTCAACCAACTTCAGTCTGCACCAAAGCCGGTTACCTCACTACTTTCTAAAGGCCAAGATGAGTTAACTAGGGTTCTAAAAGTCAGTTAGTGCGTTGACAACATATGGCAGCCTCAATATTATCCTCAACTTGACTTAAGGAATATAAGCACCAACCAAGAAGTCGCACTAACCATGGCCACCAGATCAACCGTATCGATATACGTCGTACAGTTTCCTTGGTCTATTGCCATTTACCTAAGGTACACTAGATCCGGGTTAGGACCTATCTCACAGCACAAGGAACAGTCCCACAATCAAAGCGCAAATATATACATGCAAATGAATAATAACACAGATAGTAATAAATATGAACAAGTTAGGGATAACCCTCAAAAGTTTAGGTCTCCCCAGTGAAGTCGCCATTTTCTGTTGCGGTGGAAATAGGATCACAAACTATTAATTAGTTTGAATCGCAATTCAATTCACAACCGCTCTTTGATTTATCCGAAGGAAAAGGTCAAAAGAGGGAAAACCTATTTTGCATTGTAAACACAATGCGGGGAAAGATCTAGGGTTCGGGGGTTGGTTAAATTTAGGGAAGGTATTAGCACCCTAAACTTCTGTAGTACTCTACAGGAACCTTTTGTTCAAATGTTTACTATTTGCTTTATTTATTTGCTTAAGGTATATGTACAAAGGATTAAAAGTGAGAAAAGAGACCTAAGGGGTTAATTCTAAGTTTACTCGGCAAGACATCGCATCTTGTGCCTACGTATCCTTACGGGAGTGGAATCAGAGTAATCGTAGTTCCCCTCAATAGGGAGGTTAGAGACGTCTTGACTGTGGCCAAGGTTTCAATGGGGAATAAACGTATCTTAGGGACACGCTTACATGGAGTGTAGAAACTCCAATATCTATGTTGTAAATTGTTAAGTGAATTAGGGTTAGGTTAGGGATTCCGCGGCGGGAAACCCTAAAATGAGTGCGGCGACCCTTTTGGCATAACACTAGGATAAAAGCAATTTTGCCCACGGCGGGACACCTAGGCTAAACAGGGTTTGATCCATTAAAGGGGTAAGGCTATTGACTCGGCGGCCAAAAGGCTGGACCTAATCCTTCGGAAGGATAAAACTGTAAAAAATGTGAAAATATGACAAATCATTATATGGAGGAATAATTAAGGTACAGAAATAAGAAAAGTAATAAAGGCAGAGGGTATAAAGAAACAAAGAAACATTTCTGAAAACATGAAGAATATGAAAATATGTAATAACACTTAGAATGAAGTGAGGGAGGAAAATAGTGTGGGGCTGTGGCCACCACAAGCACATCTCAACCTCAAGCATGCAAATGAAATGCAGGAATAAAGAAAATAAAAAGTACACAAAATGACACGGCAAAGGAGTTCCTTACGAAAAGGTTTTAATTTTTTAATATTTTAATTATGTAAAAAAATGTTTTAATTTTTTTAATATTTTAATTATATATATAAAAAAAGGTTTTAATTTTAAAATGGAATTACTTAGTTAAAAAAATTTAAGTTTAAATTATAAAAAAAATGTTAAGTTTAAATTATATATAAAAAAAAATGTTTTTGGGAACAAAAAGGTTTTTTTTAGAAAAAAATGTTTACGGGAAAAAAAAAGCTTTTTTTTTGGGAAAAAAATGTTTACGGGAACAAAAAAGGTTTTTTTGGGAAAAAAATGTTTTAGTTTTAATAAAAAAGGTTTTGATTTTGAAAAAGGTTTTGATAAAAAAAAAATAACAATAGAATTGCAAATGCAAACAGACAATTAATGGACATGCAAACAATCTTATACGACACAATCATGGTTCATACAGATCAAAATCTACGGATCTAAACAACAATGAAGGTTAACATGGCAAGGATGCAAATAAATATGAAAAATGCAAAGGATTTAGTAATTTAACGGACCTAAACACATTAACATGGCAAAATATGCACATAAACATGAAAAGGCAAAAGGTTTAGTAATTTAACCTACGAAGCGGAGGCTTGCTTCGGTAAATGTGAAAAAGGTTTGAATAAGGGAACACTGGAGAGCTCCAATCCTTCTTAAGAGTTGTGGGAACGACCGCCTTTCTTCTCTGGGGATCTCCTTTGTTTCTCCCTCTCTCTCCTCTTTTCTGAAGAAAACCTTCTGACCCCTCTTAGGTTTTTTTCATTCTCTCCTCCTTTCCAACAAGGCAACACATGTATATATAGGGAACAAATTAGGGTTAACACCAAATTGTCAATAATGTCCCTAAAGCCCATTTTAAAGCCCAAACTAAATAATTAGTTAAGAAAAAATAAAATTTAAATAATTTAAAATAATTAAAATAAACTTAAAATAAAAACTAATAATCCTATTGATTCCTAAAATAAAAAATATTATAAAAGGAACAAAATTTTTTTTCAATATATTTTATTTTATGATTTTTTTTGGATATTTTTATGAATAATTTAGAAAAAAGTGAAAAAAATAATATTTTAAAAAATGATTTAATTAAAATACGAAAATAATAATTAAATAATAATAAAAAACTATTTTTGTTATTTTTTAATGAAAGATAGAAAAATTTAGAGTAAAAATAATAAAGAACAAAAAAGTGACAAAGGTGAGATTTAATTTTTTAAAATAGTTAGAAAAAAAAAGATTTAATTTTAAAAAGAAATTAGAGAAAAAAAAGATTTAATTTTATAAAAGTTAGAAAAAAGATTTAATTTTTTAAAAGTTAGAAAAAAGATTTAATTTTAAAAAGAAGTTAGAAAAAAATATTTAACTTTAAAAAAGTTAGAAAAAAAAGATTTAGTTTTTAAAAAAAGTTAGAAAAAAAATATTTAACTTTTAAAAAAGTTAGAAAAAAAAGATTTAGTTTTAAAAAAAAGTATTAGATTTTTATTTAAAAAAAAAGTATTAGATTTTTATTTAAAAAAAAAAAGTATTAGAATTTGATTAAAAAAAAAAGTGTTAGAAATTAATTTAAAAAAGGTTATGAAAAATTTACTCTTTAAAGAAAAGAAAAAAAAAAAGTTAAATTTTAATCTAAATCCTAAAAGTTAGTAAGAAGAGCTTAAAATGACTTAAATAAATAAACTAAATAGAAAAAAAAAGTTAATAAAAAACATTAGTAAAGTTATAAAAAAAATTTAATTAAATTATTATTAGTTAAAAAAACAAGATCTAAAAAAAAAGGTTAATTTATTAGGTTAATAAGAATTTAAAATAAAAATAAAAAAATAAAAAAGAAAAGGGTAAAATTTGGGGTATTACAGAAATGTTTTGAGATAGAAGAGAAAGAAGCTCTAAAAAAACCTAGGGTTAAAAGGGGGATCAAAACTACCCTAAAGTTGTCATGCATGGATAAAAACCTATTGTCTGTCATATTTCTCTCTTGCACAAAGAGAAACAGAGATCCTAGGGGATACACAGAAAAGAAAGCAAGCAAATACAGTAAAGTGCATGCAATGCAGCAATATAAGAGAGGCAAGAAAACAACAGGCAAAGTGAATCAACATTCACCTCAAGCCTAGGGGGCAAGCTGAACAAGCCAACAAACAATACAGAAAAGCAAATAACACCAACACCAGCTCTGACAGCAACCATCCAGCTCCTACAGTAAGTAACACAAGCAGCAACAACTTTGACAGCTTCAGTTGATTAACAGCAAATGGAAATGACAGTAACAACTTCAAGCAAGACCCCATCTTCAATCTTCAATGACCTTCAAATCTTAGGTAAACTCCTATCTTCAGAAAAATATCCCAGCTTTAGCAAGCATGAACCTCAACCAGTAAACAACTTCAACAACAAGCAGCAAAACCCTAGCTTCAACAGACAACCAGCTTTGACAGATACAAGTTTCATCTTCACCAATCTTCAACAAAATTCATCTTCAATAGGTTTCCATCTTCAATGCAATCACTCCAGAAGAGAACCAATTAATAGATGAAGTTGAAATGTTAAGAGGCTTAGTGACAACCCAAGGAAATCACTAAGATCTTAACATGGCAGATGAAAGGTACCCTCAAGGCTCTACCCAACCAAAGCATGCTCTACATCCCTCCTAAGGAGAGATGGAACTTCTTTGGGGGACCTTGTGTCATGGGATGGAATAGGGGCACAAGAAGCTCTCTATGTTTGAAAGAAGAAACAAGACTATTCTAATGCTCTTCCTATGTATCCTAATCCCTAAGCCTCTGACAAGCACTCCAACAAATGAGAAATCTTCAACTCCAAGCTTCTTCAAGCCATCCAAAGCAACTTCTTTTGATCTTCAAGTCATCCAAGCAAAGCCCAAGCCACAAGCACTCTAACATAGCCCCACACAAGTATAACCAAACCAAATATTTAATGGAGAAACCCACAATCACCACACAAGTTGCAAAAATCAAATGAAATGCTAAAGCTCATCAGAAAATCCTAGGTAAATTTCTAAGGGAACCTAACCCTATACCCAATACCCCATAGGAATTCCAAACCATAGATCAATCATTTAATCCTCAAACTATGCACTAAACTACAACTACTTGGCTTGAAACCCTAATTCTAACACCTCTCCTATTCACCTCTCAAACTAACCTAAATTTTATTCACAAAATTGTGATAAAATTTCTAAGGGTACATGCTTCCCTAATCTAATCAGTCCAATAAGAATCAACTCAAAATTCCTCACCCATTGGTCACAATAAAATCCACAAAATCATGTAGCAAATGTACAAAATTTAAGAAAATAAAAAAATGGAGAAAACCAAATTAAATTGAAAAATGGATGAAAATGAGATTTATTAATTTCATAAAATCACAAATAAATCCAAGATTCTGGAGGTATTTTTAAAATATTTTTTGGATCAATATTGGATTTATTATGAATTTTAGAAATCAAATGGATTAAAAATAAAAGAAAATCAAATAAAAGAAATTAAAATGCTGAATTAAATGGGAGTCGTTGGATGAATTGACTGGTAAGTGCATCTGAGGCTTCAGAACGTGTCCACGCGTGCATCTCAGTCACACGCTGACTGGGATTAGTGAAACGGTGCGTATTAAACTAATGGAGGCAATCTCAGTTTGAATCTTGGCCACACGACCAGCATAACAAGTCTCCTCTTCAAGATGATCTAACGGTGAAGTCTTCATCTTCTCCAAACGAGCTCAGGTGAAGGTCAAGTCTCAGGCGGTGGTCCGGTGGTCCAACCACCGTCTTCTCCGGCGAAGCAAACCCTAAACCTCACCAATCAAGTCAAATAAAATCCCTAATCCACTCCAAATTTCACCCTGAACTCAAATCCACCATCCAAAATCATTGACTCACCCTCAAAAACCAAACTCGATCAAAGTTGCAGAGAAATCACCAAGTCTCTATGGTCACCATTCTTAAAATTAAAGGTACTAACATGAACTACATGTTACACTGATCAATTATCAACATCCAAACACCATTAATCCTCCAAGAATCACGAGAACCAAGCTCTAACAGAAATTGCCACGCCTAAGGTTTTGTCTCTAATCATCAAATTTCTTTACCAGAAACGACCTAGCCAGGATCTACATTGCATCTAACCATTTAAAACCTAACAATTCTATCTATATCAAGCTACACGATGAATTTTACTAACCTGCAAAATTTGAGTGAACAGAACCAGAAAACCTTCAAATCACCCTTCGATCTTCTCCAGACACGATCAATGAAGTGTTGTGGAGCTTCTGTATGCACTGAATTTCCTTGAATCCTTCCCAATCACCAAACACGATTTTTGATGCAGATGAAGAAATTTCAATGGCTCCTTCTTGTTTCTGGCTCAATCCTTCTCAAAAAATCATCTGAATCCAATGCAATGCTTATACAGGATGTGTTGGAAACCTCTAAAACTTTCTGGAGCTAACAGAATGAGATTTTCAATTTCTCATTCTCCTCCAATTTCTCATATGTGCAGTCAATGAATTGCTCTGCCAAAGCTCTTGATTTTGCTTGGAATTCTCATCTCCTGATATTTAGAATTGAATGACTATGATATCTCCCTTGTTTTGGATCCATTGGCCATGTATTGGTGTGTTACTTCATTCTTAAGAAACAAAAGGAAAGTGCTTGAAAATGGCCTCATTTGAAAAATGTACCATTCCCAACATTCTCAAAATATATTTTCGGATCAAAATGGTATATCACATGGACTTGTTTTGACCTATAACTCAAAAATCACAATTTCCCTCTTTGATTTATTTGAAAAATCTCCCTTTTTAAGCCATTTTTGGTAACTTTGTGATACAAGCCCATTCAAATCCTCATGACTTCTTACCTGCCTAAAAACATCATTTTAAACACATTTCATGTTGGACACTTTTTCATTTGAGGAGTGGAAGATAGAGATTTTGACCTATGTTGAAAAATGACCTATAATTCAACTTTCCCAAAATACCCCTGGATTGCCAAGCTCATAACTTGAGTTCCACAAATCTTCTTGAGGACTTATAGTACTCAAATTAAAGGTAAGATCAAGCCCTACAATTCTTATGTTGGCCAAGAATCCATTTGAAAACTCCTTGATAGAAAAAAGTCGCTTGGACGTCAAGTGACTTTCACAGGTAAATTTCAGTGTCCTCTGGTGACCTATAACTTTCAAGAACCATAACTTGAGTTCTACAAATCTTCTTGAAGACTTCTAGTACTCAAATTAAAGCTATTGAGAAGCTCTACAAGTTTCATGTTGGCCAAGAATCTATTTGAAATTTTTATTTTGACTTATTTGGCTTTGAAGTCTAGTGTTATACAGGGGATTTTACCCTAGGAACCCTGTCTCAAACACCTCTAACCACTCTTGATTCTTTTGAATTTGATCTTGACTCATCCATACACATGCCTCAACATCTCAACCCATGACTTCCATGACCTAGAGCTAGGTCTTGATGCCCTTTCTTTACTCTCAATGACCTAGGGTTACCCAGATGAAACCCTACTTGTACACACCTCAACTGTGGTTCCTGAACTTGATACAATGGCTTGTCTAAGCTTCAATAATGCCCTCTAGACACCCCATGATATCCATACACACCTCATACCCTCAATTAATGCCTCATACCCCATTGATGACCTCCAATACACCTCAAGTTAGGAGAGAAATCCACTTGTTGACACTCAAATATCCTCAAAACTTCAACCCCATTCCTTGAGGACTTGGATGTTCTTCAGCTTGAATAAGGCCCCTAGATGTGATTCTTTAGATGAGGATGGCACTTGATCCCCTGTTAGATGACTTGATATGTTATCATATGCAAATGATTGGACCATGTACATGATGTAACTATGCAAATGATAATGCAATTAAAACATAAACCAGGTGAAATAGGTTGAGCAAATTTTAGGGTGCAACAGTCATTACTGAAAAATTAATCAGACAACTACTTGAGTATAAGGAAACTGAGGGAAACACAAGTATGGCTATTGATCGTGTGGATTTGGCTGACATTTTTCAAGAAGTTTGTGTTTCTGGGAACCATCTAACAAGGTCAAAGATCTGAAACCTGTTTACAGAATCTGGGCTAAGATCTTCATGAGTTCAATCTTTCATAGGAAATCTTCTAACTCACCAGACTATGTAAATTCAGAACAAATGTACTTCATGTACTGTATGAGGAAAAGAAAGAAGGTAGTTTTACCTTATCTTCTATTCAGTCATCTTCTGAACCATATCAAAGAAACAAGAGAAGAAGTTAGGGTTAAAGCTGGAAAAATCAGAAATTGGATCCCTATGGGAAGACTGATATCAGACATTCTAACAGAGAATGGTCTTGTGAAACATCTGTTTGATGCTGGGGTGACAGAGGATCTGTCCTATGTTATAGGATCTGTCATAAATGGGAACACTCTGAAGCGAATGAAGGTTATTTCAGAGCTTGCTGGAAAACCTAAGAAATTTCAATCTGAAGACGTCAGCAGAAGGAGAATTCCTCTAGCAGATTTTCCTATGTTCAGTGCTGATGAACCTAGGCACACCATTCTGACATTCATTGCTGAATGTTTAAGAGATGGTATTCCTCTGCCTGCTAACATAGTACAGAAGGAAGGAGAAGTATTGCCAAGTCTTATGAGAGAAAGGCGCAGGAAAAGAAAGGCTGAAGCAGGATCTTTTGCACAGCCCAAGAGGAAAGCCTCTGATGCTGGTGACAAGCCTGAAAAGGACAAGAAGCAAAAGGAAAATCCTCCAGAAGCTACTATGGAAGAAATCAGAGAAACAATTCATCAGGTATTAACATCTGATCCCAAACCATATATACCTTCATCCTCACCTTCACCTCCACCATCTCCTCTGAAATCATCTGAACCCATTTCATCTCCCATGAAACATTCTCAACCATCTTCTATTCAACTACCATCTGAAACCCCTCAACTGAAATCGTCTGAACATCAACCTCCTCAACCAAACAGATCTGAAACACAACAACAACCATCATCTCAATCACAAAAACAACAATTATTTGAACTACAAACACAATCAGAACAAACTCAAACACCTCCTGAACCATCACAACCAGTCACCATAGAAGACTTTCTCAACCCAAAACCCAGATCAGATGTTTCTACTCTGTTCAAGAATTTCAAGAAGGAACTACGTAAAGGAATTGCTTCTGTGGAGAGAGAATGCATGGCTAGTTTGAATCCTGCTGAATCTGAAGCCTCTTGGAACAGATTCATATCAAAATTCAACTCTGCAGCATCTGACCTCAGAACACTCTGTGCTGATGATGCAAAGGCTAAGTTTGCTGAA
Organism: Lathyrus sativus; assembly: GCA_963859935.3. NCBI lineage: Eukaryota > Viridiplantae > Streptophyta > Magnoliopsida > Fabales > Fabaceae > Lathyrus > Lathyrus sativus. The sequence goes on along the minus strand of OZ012739.1, from coordinate 648,458,675 downwards.
ATGGTCAGATAAACTCTGCTGAACATTATCACAACTCTAGTGCTTCTTCTAGAAGATGCTCCTGCTGAAAATTCTGCAATGATAGAAGATACTTCTGCATCTGACATGGAGATTGATCATCCAATGGCAACTGCATCTGCTTCTGAACCTTCTGCATCTGAGATGAAGACTGAGATTCCAGATGTTGTCCAAGAAGTCAAGGAAATTAGAACATGAATGATAAAACAGGAACAGACTACTGAAGAAATCAAGACTTAGATGGCCAAGCAAGAAGCGTCCACTGCTAAGATTACGGATCTTCTAACACTGATTGCTTCTCGCCAGCCCTAGTTTTCTTTTTCATGTCTTTGCATTCTTGTGCTTGCACGTGTTTTTTTATCATCTGCTCTACGAACTTCTTATGCTTTGTGATTTTCTGATCTGATTAAACCTGGCTATTTTGTCTTCCATTCGTATGTCATATTTTCTTCTCTTCTTCTGTTATCTTTTCTGTCTTTAAAGTTCTTTTTGATTATGACAAAAAAGGGGGAAAAAGAGAAACAGAATTTGATTGTTCAACATAAGCAAATGCTAAAAATGAAATTCAGACATTGCTTTAATCTAACATTGAATCTTAAGACTTTCAAATCTCATTATCTCATCTAACAAAATGATCTGAAGTTACCCTGCGAATTATCCAATTAGGCTCTGATCCTTGAAAACGAATTCTGGAGAGCAAGCTGATGCTGAGTTTTTCTCTCATCAAGGATTCCTACTAGGTTCTGAAATATACTCAAGCAAAAAGGGAAGTGTTCTCTTCTATTAGAATATTCATTTCAGGGGGAGATTCTCAATCTCAGGGGGAGTTATTTATTCATTTCTTTTCATTGAACAAAATTCCCTATGTTTTGTCATCATCAAAAGGGGGGAGATTTTTAGAGCACAGATTGGTGTTTCTTATATCTCTATGTTTTGATGATAAATTTTATGGAATTTTGTATTGAGCAAATATACACTCTAAAATTTGTTCAAGTATTATTGTCAGGTATAAAATTAAATACTCTTAAAAGAAGCAAATAAGTACAAATAAACTATGCAAAGATCTGAAGCATCAGATGCAAGACTATCAGAAGATTCTGAAGCACTGCCAGAAGGATCTGAAGCAGAAGCTACAGAATGATTTGAAGTGTTACTGAAAGAAGTATACAAAAGCTGAAAGCTCTGATATTATCAGACTCTGAAGTTCTTCTCACTACAAACCCAGAGGCTTTTTATAACCAGACTCTTATCATTAATATTCACGCTCAAAGCACATACTGCTGCATACTCTGATGAAGACTCTGATCAAGACTGAAACTCTGATACATTAAAGATCTGATCATCTATCAAGACTCTGGACTTATCATTCATCTTAAGCTTTGATCATCTTAAAGCATTTCATACCTTTTAAGATTACTACAAGTTCTAAAGTACAGATTGTGAAGACTTCATCTTGAAGGAAGCTTGTTGAAGAAGCTGCAATATTGATTAGACGTGGTGCTACTTCCAAAGTAACCAACGGCTAATTTGTCCAAAGAAGTGACGTGGTGCAAATCCCAAGGCTTCTACAACCATACCTTTCTGCAGAAAGTATATCTCTGCCCATACTTTTGGTGATGAAAAGTCATACAATCAAAATATTATATTCAGCTGCACATCACTCAAGGCATTTGAAAAAGCTATAAAAGGAGAACTACTTCAACAGTTTGATGCTGCTAATTTACTACTCATCTTTTGCTCATTGCTAAATTACTCAGAAAGAAATACACTCTTGATTCATAAAAGAGAAAATCTCTCAAGATCTTACTCATTTGATCTTTCATAAAACCATATAGTTTTTGCTGAACTTAATCTTAAGTGTAAACATCACAGTTGTGATACAGCTTATTAGAAGCATTCAAACACTTGTTAGTTTACATTAAATTGTAAGAAGTTCCTTAAGAAGACCAAGGTGTGGTCAGTAGTTCTTGAGAAGACTAAGACAGTTGTTCTTAGTGCTTTCTATTGTAATCAGTTGATCAATAGTGGATTAAGTCCTTGCAGAGAAAGGCAAATCATCTTTGATAAGGTGGACTGGAGTAGTTGAGTTCAACAAACCAGGATAAAAATATTGAGTTCTTTTTATTGCCATATTTCCTAAAAACTCTTATTCAACCCCCCTTCTAAGTGTTTTTCTCACCTTCAAAAAGATCCTAGGATGCCAAAGAGAAAACACGAACCGGGGAAGAAGGATCGGGGTACAAGAAGGATTACTTTAAGAGCGAATTCAAGGAGCGGCCAGCGCCAAGACCATCCTGGAGCTCATTCAAGAGGGAAGCAGAATATACCCCACTAAATTCTAGACGATCAGGTATTTTAAAGGAAGTTTGTCATCTCAATATATTGTTTGTACCAAAACGCCCAAAAAGAGTATGTGCTATAATGGGAAAAGATGAGAAGGCATGGTGTGCATTGTTGGAGCGGTAAAGCGGCAAGCAAAAATATTTATTTTCAAAAGAATTCCCTTCGGGATTTATGTCATCCACAGGGATCAGTGCGAGGAAAAGAATGTCGTTCGACAATCTCTATGTCTCTAAGCTTGGGTTTAAATGGTTTGGGTTAAAAATACAAAAGGAAAAACATAAAACAAGAAAATAAATACATTCTTAAGAAATGAGAAAACTCGTCAGGAGTTGTATTTTGTTCTACCCATTATGTACTAAAAAATATAATGGATCATATGCACGCAACCTAAATCACTCGTCAATATCATCATGTATCGCTCACAACAGAGGTTATGTCTAACGCAAAGTCGAGAGATCAACCGTATCGTCTCATCGATGATTTCTCACGCAACTCAATAACACGGAGCATTAAGAACTGATAACCACGTGAATATTAGACCTAAATCTATGTCAAAAGTTTAGAATCTAACAGGTGTTCATCTTAGATCGAGTTTGAACCATATATGTCTATGTCAATCCAAACCCATTAAGTAAAAAATCAAAGATAACCATCGATAAAGAGTTGTAAAAGATATTTTATACAAAGATCCATAAATATACATACAATCAAGATACACTTACATATAAAACCCCAACAAATAGAGGGTACAAAGAGAAGAGAGAAGAAGAACACAAATCTCATAATTTGTCAACTCTAATTAAAGTGGATTCGACTCCGGATCGTCAAGATATAAACTCCATGTGTTGTTTCTAAGCTAAATCTACTCAAGAATGTGTTTGATGAAGTTGGGGTAAAACGTTCTCAACAACATAACCTAAAAAATGCTGAAAAGTTACTTAAATAGGAAAAAATTGGTTCCCGTATTCGCATTGCAAACTCCCATTCGCCCAACGAACATATGCCGCCTTAGCTACTGCCAAAACAGTGTTTTCCACGCTTCTGGAAATTTTTTATTGCGAACTCTTGGCGAATTCGCTCGCCTCCAATTCGCACAGTGAACATGACAACAAACCAGCACTTGTTTTGACCATAACTTTTGAATCGTAACTCTGTTTTACGCGTGGTCGGAAGTGTTGGAAAGCTTATTCAATTATCTATTAGACAATGACAAAATTTCATTGCTTGTATACCTACAAAAATGAGAGAAAAAACATTAAAATCAATGATATTTATATGATACACAATATATACACTATAATGTAAACTATACAAAACATACACTAAAACTGGGGATTATTAACGGAAAACCAATGAATCAAGCCAATAAGTGTTAATTGTTCACACTCAAAATCAGTACAATTTAGCACTTATCATGCATGCCACAGACTTCGCGACATCTATCGAAAATTGTCACCAGTTAAAGAAGGAAATTGTGAGCTTGATCCAGAGATGTCAATTATTATCGTATGTTAAAGACGCGGGAGGACAGTCAGGGAAGAGAAGTCCTCCTCGGGAAAACCCTAGCACATAAAATTCAACACACAAAAAAGGAAAAAATGCATAAGAGGTCCATGAAGCCTGGGTAACTTGTCATACGTTGAATACCGTTGCAGGAAGATTTTCAGGAGGATGAGAAACCAGTTCGGCTAGGAATCAATATGCTCGGTCAGTTATGCACATCATATAGAATCCTCCGTCAATGGAGGGGGAAACCCCGACCACAATTAGTTTTTTCAAGAATGACCCGAAAGGAATATTAGCTCGTGAAAATGACCCAATGGTGATTAAAGTTGAGCTCGGGGATTGGAGCGTGAAACGTGTCTTGGTAGATTTTGGAAGTTCAACATGTGTTTTATATTGGGATGCATTCAAGGGGACGAACCTTGATACGATGGAATTGCTACCGTTTAAAGGTACTTTGGTGGGGTTCTCTTGAGAACATGTATAGGTGCTCGGGTATCTTCCTATAATGACAACTTTTGGTAGTGGAGATAATGCAAAGAGTATCAAGGTAAGGTATTTAATTGTTAACGCTGCGTTTCCATATAATATTATTATTAACAGACCATCATTCAATGCTCTGGAGGAAACACTATCTAATCTATACCTCACGTTGAAATACCCTCTAGAAGGCGGCCGAGTGGGAATGATAAATGGAAATCAAGGAATAACAAGGAAGTGTTACAAAGATAGTTTGAGACTTAAAAGGAAAGGTCGAGCTAAGGATTCCGTGAATGATATGCAACTAAAGGTGAATTTAATAGATGTTGACTCGAGAAAGGATACACCATAAAATTGGCCAAAAATCAATAGAGTTACGATTTCGTCGCTTCGGATGTCTCTAAAGAGCATCAGTCTGTCCTTGATAGATGGAGATGAGAGGATGTCAGATATCTCGATCTCCTTGCCCGTGATAACCAAATGGAGAAAATACCTAATAGGGGCAAAGATAAGGAACGAAATTATTGTGTTGGGAACAAATGGGAAACCGGGTGGAGTCAAGAAGATCAGGGCCAAGCAGGTACAAGAATGGTTATGTTCCTACCACATTGCACTTGATTCAACTAATATGGGGCACCTTTTTAAGCGAGTTTTAGAGCCAAGGTGATGGTGCAAACTGAGATAATTATGTCGACTATGAGATTCCATGCTCTTGAAAAAAGCATCAGGTCAGTAGGCCTAGACAGCTTAACAGGTTTGTGGGACAAAATCGGGAAAATGCCTTGCGATAAAAAATTTGTAGCGGGACAGAGAGTTACTAGGAGGCTTGATATCCAAGTCAAGGAAAAAAGGTTTTTCAAAGAAGGCCTGATGGTAAAAGAGATGGAAGACATCAAGAAGGAGAGTTGAGTAGCTTCGAGTGGGGAAGAACCCTTTCATATCAATCGAAGATCAAGTAATGTGGCTCACAAATTGGGAAGATTAATGGAAAATAGGATACCTAGGATCTGGAATGTAATGAATCTTAAATTTTATCCTAATTACGCTATGTAACAAATATCATAAATCAAATTAAGGGGTTACACTCTTTTACCTTAGTGAGGGTTTTTAATGAGATACCCATAAAATACAAATTTATTGTGTAAAGCTGATAAGATGATTCTAAGGTACGATCCTTAAAAAGCAACTTACAAGCCTTTGGATTAATCGACTTCAGTTGGGCTATATTAATATACCTCTGGCCAAAGTCCAAACGACTTACAAGCCTCTGGTAAATCGTTTGCGGTCGGACTATGTTAATATACCTCTGGACAAAGTCCAAGCAACTTACAAGCCTATAGCATAACCGTCTTAGGTCGGGCTATGTTAATATACATCTGTCTAAATTCCAAGCAACTTACAAGCTTATGGCATAATCAGCTGTGACCGGGCAATGTTAATATACCTCTGGCCAAAGTCCAAGAAAATTACAAGCCTATGGCATAGTCGGTTGCGGTCGGGCTACATTAATATACATCTAGCCCAAGTCCAAGCAACTTACAAGCCTCTGGCATTATCGCCTATGGCTGAGCTATGTTAATATACCTCTGGCTAAATTCTAAGCAACTTACAAGCCTCTGGCATAATCAGTTGCGGCCGAGTTACGCTAATATGCCTTTGGCTAAAGTCCTACCGCATTCAAAGAGTAAATCACTGAACAATCTCATCAGAGCCTGGTCCGTGTTCAAACAGAGAATCACTGATTCATTAAGAATCATCATCCTATGTATGTCCTGGCCAAGATGGGTAAACCCGACTTCAAGGGTATAGGGCTCACCAGGTTTCATTTAATAAGAGTGTTATGATGGAATCATGTAACAGAGCCCAGATCACTACGAGAATCAAACACACATAAGGTAACACAAATCTAAGAGCAAGACCAAGCATTGAAGTAATTAAAACAAAGATTCAATAGATTGAGACTCATACTGGGACTCTCTGATGTCTTCATACCTAGAACTTACTAGGTTTTACAATAACCATAATTAAGGATCAATTGACGAAAATATAAGTAAAACATAAGTGTTATATCCGAATTCTGGTGATCCAAGCCAAGACCCTAAAAATGTCCTCCTAAAGCTTGTAGATACTCTCAGTATGGTTCACCCCAAAAAAGCTTATCAGAGCATAAATATGAAGACTAACACCAAGAGAGGTCTTTCAATTATGTCATGTATAACAAAGAACATTTTAGACGCCTGAGACTACTAAGAAGGACCAGGTCGAAAAAACAATTAAAATAATAAACTACCAAGATAACTTTTTAGCATACATAAAACAAAATATAGTCATATTACAGGTCACAACAGGACCCAGAAAACAAAAAGGGAAAGCACAAGCGTATTTAAAAACAATACAAACAAGAGGTTAAAAACTACTCATCTTTTTTATCTTCATCGAAAACTTCAGAATTAGTGTCAATAATGAGATCTTCTAGGGTTGGATCATCAGTAGGAGAAGGCTCAGTATCTTCCATGTCCACAAGATGACCATTGATCATAACTTTGGAGAAGTCTATCTCGGACAAATCAAGGTCGGGGTAAAGGCATAAAACTTGAGCCTTTGCCTTGTCAAAGGCAGCATCACCTGCATCGAGAATGTCAATTTGAGCTTTTTGCAAAGAGCCTTACAAGTGGTCAATTGAATCTTAGGTTAGCTTCATCTCTTCAAACTGTTTGTCAATGGTCATCTTCGGTTCTTGTACCGAAGCCTATGATTTCTCCTGCTTGGTTTTTTCTTCCGATAATTGCTTCTCCAGATCAGATATTTTATCCACCCATGATTTCTCTTTGTCCTTCAGCTAGTTGATCTCTCGCTTAAGATTACTTGCGTTCTGTTTACAATCGTCCCCTGCCTCAAACAAACTACGAGTGAGGATAGCACACCTCATTAGGTAGGAGCTAACGTTTTGGGTCAGTTTCTGATGCCCGATGGTCTTCACCTTATTCACATATTCTGTAGCATTTAGATGATCATAAAGGAATTTTAACCCATCAAAACTATTACTCTAAAACTTAAATTCACTTGATGACCTGGATTGATCACTCCCATCAGCCTCATGCATCAAGCATAAAATCTCCCACTCAGCTCTACAAACCTCATCACTCATCAAAGTTTTCATAGACTTTGGAGAGCCGGAACAAGTATCTTTCTGTTGTGAAAGGGTGTAAGTTTGAGGTCCCGAGACACATGAGACTATTTTTCTATGAACTTATTTCCTTTTCTTCAATACCCAGGTTTCCAAGCCGGACAGGTCCGACTTGGTAGCATCCTGGCCGCCTTCTTGCCTGGATTTCCGAGCCTCCAACATCAGCTTCCTCTGCTCTTTCATTGGCAAGTTAGTCATTTTTTATGCATAGAAAAGGAGGAAAAATGTTATAAGAATAAAAAAGGGATATCCCGGTAGCACAACAAAAAAGAAAAAAAATACCCACAAAAGAAAGGATTTGTTCTTCAGGTAACGACAATAGATCTCAAACCTTCATCATCCGAAAATAATATAATATGGCTAAATATTTGATTTCTTGATCATTCAGTTTGTCACAGTTAAAGTTGAACATTAAGAGCAGACTCCCGGTCCAATAGATAAGAAAGCGGTGAGATCCATCCAACACATACATTACCTAAGGACATCTCGGGCTACACTTAATCTGAAGAACCTGATCTTTAAAACCTTTATAATTAGAAGTCTAGGCTTGGAGAAAGCTCTTACCAGGAAGACCACTGATTGTCACCCACCCACCTTTCTTAACGCATTTGATTTCAAAAAAAGAAAAAAAAAAAAAGAAACCTATGGTAGGTTCTATATTTATGGTTTCGCAAACTATTTTGAGAGCTTTTATAAACCCCAACTATTTGGTCGAAGTTGGGAAGGGGTTGTATTCAAAACCGTTAATAAGTCATATTCAAAGTCGGTAAAAGGAAGTTGGATCTTAAAATCTTCCAAAACTACAACATAAAAAGTGGAAATATTCCTCTTTAACCTTCGTGGAACGAACTATACAAACACGCTCCCCGGGGATACTAGGCTCCAAAATGACATCATCTTCATTCCCAGTGGAGGAAACATTTCTCAAAGATCGATTTTTAACAATCTCAAAGTCGTCAACAAAACTATGATCACAACTCATTACCTCAGGGTCAAACGAGTCTATAACCTCCATCAACACCTCTACAGATGAAGCTGATGAAGAAGATTCAAAATCAGAGTCACTAAAAGAAACAAAAATATTTCCATAGGCCTCCCTTACAATACGATCAAAATCAGTTTTAGTTAAAGTGTCCATGTGACCTCTCACATAAATTTCCTAAAGATTTTTTAATTCTCGAGCACTCTAGGTTCTTAGTATATTGGTACCATCCTCACATGCATTAACAATATCCATTTGAATAAAATAGAACATAACAAAAAAGAAAAAAATAGAAAAGCAAATATACCTGATCTTGGTGAGTGAACAAGAATCTTGAATCTTACTTTGAAAAAGATTATGATTAGTAGGAAGATGAATAGGTGACTTCAATTGGGAGGAAATCCTTTTAAAGGCCCAAGAAATTTGAAGCGTTTGGGGTCATTGAAAGGGATTGAGTTCCCATAAAAAATCCTCATTACTGAGATATAAGAGAATCTGGCAAAGATACACTAGGACACGTCACTAAAACATGAGTACAGTGGCACGGGAATACCGAAAGGAGATTTCCAATTCAACGTTCTTAGAAGAAAGGAATTTTTGAGTTTCTTTGTCCGAACATTATAGTCCTCCAAACTTCATGCTCGGGAGGCTTATGTACATCCCAGAAAATTTTGTTGACCAACCGAGGCATAAACTCGTAAAGTTCAATTATATGTCATAAAAAGTCTTTGAGGCCAAGTTGGAAGAATGGTCGGGCATGACAAGGGTAAAAGTTATATTCCTACCTATAAGTCAGATTTCGGGTAGGAGTAACCCAATAAAACAAGACAGGGCCGACCTGTATGAATCGAGAACTATTTCATTCATACAAGTAGCCAGTGCCGACGATAAAGCTTAACTGCCATGTAAAGGTTCACAAGATACGATTATGAAATCACGTATTATGACTGAAGAGTTATAAATTATCAAAGAGATAGGTGTTACATAAATAATAATGAGAGATGACGGACATTACTTAAAAGGCATTGATGAGGAATATGAAAAGTAAAAACTGAGGGAAAGAGAGAGAGTAGAGAGTTATAAATAGGAAAGGATTTGGAAGGAAAAGAGGACGAAAATTTACCATATACATACATTACAGACGCCTTAACTAACCATCTAAGACTCTCCTCGAGTTAGAACGGGGAAGTCAACTTTTTAGTGTGTTTAGCAAGAACACCTATCATGCGCTGATTCAACTATGTTCGTAGATGTGTTTGTAAAGTGTCTAACCCAATCAGGCCATCCTCAAACTATTCTCTTCTTTACTAGTTCTAATATTGTAGTTTCAACATATTTCAGACAATTTATAAAATTCACACATACTTCTAAAATGCACAACACAGTTAATATCAAATTCATATGTAGAATAATTTATTACGACTTCACATGTTCCCATTATGGTATTCCACAAACATTTTAGTTCAATGTTTTTTGCATTGCCTTATTTTTCTTTAGTCTTGAATAAGATTTTTTAGTTTTTACTTCTAACTTGTATCTAGATCTCACATGTTTTTATCATGTCATAATGACACCATAAAATATATGAAGTTGAAAAAAAAATCATAGTAACATTCATCAATGTTGTATTATGAACAATGATAATGGACCTACAACATATTTTCTAGACCTTCAACAAAATTTTACACGTCTCTAGAGGCAAGTATCATTATTTCCCATTTCACAATTCATAAAAGAAAATCCATTTGCATATGTCATCGTGGTAGAAGTAATACCAACAAATTATTTTTTCATAAAATAAACTTGTTTAATATTTATTACACTATTCAATCTCTTTATTTTCAAAGTCATGATAATGTTTTTTTAGAAAAATCATGTTCATTCTCGTCTCAAGAATAATTTTATTCACTTTAACATTTAAACGAGCAACAATAGAATAAAATTCTAACTTGGAATTCAAGTCATGACTGTGTACGCTGCAAACCATAGTAAGTTTCTCAATATTTGAAGTCAACTAGTACCCACACAACTGAAATGGACCACTACTATGAAAAATATATACAACAACGGTTGGAAAAAGGATATCATTACGCGTGACCGGCCGTTGTCACATAGCGTGTGGTTGTATATGCGCTGCTTACAATCACGGTCGTATGACTGTTGTAGAAAACTTGAAAGCACGCGACATATTTTCACGTTTGCTTTAACTAACCATTGAAATATATTAAAGGTCTCAGGTTTGATTCTCAACAACATATTTTTGTTATTTATGTTATTCTGAACAACCGTCGTTAAATTATCTGCTTTTAAAAAAAATATATTTCTACGTTTTTGAAAATTTTATATTTTTTAACCTGTATTTTTGTGAACATCATAACAGAAACAACAATTGTATCATGTAACAAAATATTATTTACTTCATCAATTCCAAAAATTATTATTTACATCATCAAACTCAAATGCATATGAAATATATATATATATATATATATATATATATATATATATATATATATATATATATATATATATATATATATATATATATATATATATATATATATATATATATATATATATATATATATATATATATATATATATATATATATATATATATATATTACAAATTAAACTCATGTTTGAGGACCCTTAAGCACATTGAAGATATGCGCCTAATGTTTACGAATGTCTACAAAGTCTTTGTAGGGGAATAATGTATTGTTGTTAAACATCTACATGAAAAAGTGCAAAAATGTGAATATCACACATATATGATAATGATAGCCAACTTAAACAATAATATGTCATTGTAAAAAATTCATTACATATATAATATATGTCTGATCTCATGAATCAATAATGCCCGCGAAGACAATGTTAGAAATGTGTTTCATTACATAATACTCACACTCATATCCTTTTGGTTGTTTCCTCGTCTACAAAAATAAACATTAATTTCATAAATGTTATAACCGCACATGCATGTAACAATATATATAAATGAATGTCACAAGTAATATTATCACTTACATTAGGCAAAATAAATGTTGATTTTTTCCTACTATTTTTCAAGAGATAGTGTCGTTGCACAACACTGTACATTGAAAGTGATTTAAACATATTACGCGCTAAAACAGTTGCAAAGTCAAAGAAAATATTACTAAAAAGTTTCATATAAACATAAACTTACCTATTAATGATTTGCTTCATTTTAGGTTCGAGTGGTTTATGTAAGGAACACAGTGTCATTACCATATTCATCCTAAGCGATATGATGATCAATTGCAAATGATCACTGAATAAACATGAGCATATATATATATATATATATATATATATATATATATATATATATATATATATATATATATATATATATATATATATATATATATATATATATATATATATATATATATATATATATATATATATATATATATATATATATATATATATATATATATATATATATATATATATATATATATATATATATATATATATATATATATATATATATATATATATATATATATATATATATATATATATATATATATATATATATATATATATATATATATATATATATATATATATATATATATATATATATATATATAATTAGTATTTACTAAAACAAAACTAACTATAATAGATAAACCACAATTTCGAAATTACTTACGATTTGAGAAATGATGCTAACTAACATTCTTTTCCCCATTGACTTAATTGTTCTGAAATGTAAGAGTCAATCCTTTTTGGATCATTAACTAACCATCGAATGCTACACGAATCCAAGATACCATAAATATTTGATTTATTTAACTCTATACAAACACGATGAATGTACCTAAATGGTTAAGCAAAATTCAAAAAATAAGTGAGGAAATACAAAAATGATAATGTACTATATATAATGACATGTATATTCAATTATATACTTACGTGCACCAAACTTGCAATATCCCTACGTCCAGCCAATTATTTCCAAGAAAAAAAATATTGTATGTCACTAGGAGTAGAGTTGGACAATGCTCTAGCGAAAGAGAAATCGGGTCATCACATTCCACAACCAACAGTTATAACGTGGTGATTTCATATGCAGAAGGATCTAATATCTCATTGACCTCTTGAGTATGGGCGACTGAATAATTACTTCCTTTTGTGCTAGCACCGCGTACAAAATTTGTTTGGGGAACTTGATCATCAACATTATCACCATTTCCATTCATACATTGTTGGAAGGATCCACTTATTCTCTGCAGCATAATATTCGCTTTGAAAACAATACATAATAAACACATTTCTATCTTTTCTAACTTTTCAGATAAAACACAATATATCATACATTTCAGATAAAACACATACCACATATAACTCTTATAAATTTTCCATGTCCTTCCTCCAATTTTCCTGCTCCACTTCTAACATCTTCCATTGTTCTTCTAACTCCTTCTCAACAGTCACAATCTTTTCTTTTTGTGCTTGTAATTTGGTGTTTTTAGCGCTTTTTTGGTTAGACTAAAGAATAATCTCAGGACGGCGCCTTCTCCAACACCAAGAACGCGTCCACCATGCTCATCCGTTCCGATAGCTTCTATTAGTATATTATGTCGTGGTTCTAGAACAAATGAGCCTCCACGGGCCTCCTCAACCAACAAATCTGACACAACATGCATGATAATAATAATATTGTAATTACCACAACATTTAAATAACACATAACATACGCACAATAAATCATACTTACAATTTTCTCAGCAACTGCTCTTGACGCATCTGAGGTGTACTCTCCATTTTATCTTAGTCGAGCCCTCTTCCATTTCTCATGTCGTGATGATGGAGATGAGTTGCGATCACGACTAATGGAATCCTCATCTCTCATTTGTTATTTTTTTTCATCCATCATTATTTTCTCTAGTTTCTTGTAACCACCACGAGACAATCTATGGGGGTAAATGTTTTTTGATTTATTTTGTATTTCTGTTTGACTTTTAGTCTATTATAAACATAGTGAAAATATGATTAGTATCTTTGAGATATTGGATCTAACTCTATTATGGTCGAAAGGTAGTTTCTGGTTCGATAGAAATTAAGCATGAAGTCGAAGTATGTTTGTAACACCCCCTTCTATACCCCCAAAATAATGCAATTAAACACTTAATCACATATACAAAATTCATCAGAGTATATTTATGACATGGTATAAAAGAGGCGCATCACATTATTCACGAAACGACAACATAAATAATAATGTTCATAAAGAGATAAAACAAAATGGGTAAATCTCTACTAAAAGTAAAGCATAACTCTTAGAGTCCACATATCAATATTTTGATTAAAGCGGAAGACTAGAATATTGAATTACTTAAGACATGATATAATAGAAGTACACATCATCAAATTGTTCATAGTATCATTCATATTTTACAAACATCGTCAGCTGATACATATACAATGTATCACAAAAGAATACTCTACAAGCCTAGCTACCCGATGTTACATATCAGAGCAACCGACTCAAAAGAATGAAGCTATACTTCACCAAAAGAGAACCTCCAGCAATCCTAATTTGTAATGCCTCATAGAGCATTATAAAACAGTAGAAGGGTGAGAAATATTATCATAATAATCAATGCATATAATTATATACGCATACACAATACATAATGTACATACTCCACATTTTCTCACTACAATTCATTGTAGTTCATTATACAATCACAACATGCACACACGCAATCATATTTCATATAATAATGACATTCATGCGATGTGACTCAATACAACTCAATACAAACTCATGCCATGTGGTACCAACACTTGTTATCTTTTTTCGGTTTACATTAAACCGGGTCCACTCTTCTAGACCGATAACCACCAAAAGCCCGTCCTCTAAGCTTTCAAACCCACTATTCTAGGCTTGGGACAACTCACTAGTCTCCACGAAACTAGCAAGTATTGCCTCTTGACTAAATGATGCATATGCAATCAACAATTCAAATGCACTTAAGACCGACATCTTAATCTCATGCATTCAATTAATTCATCTCTTCAAGAATTATCACAACAATTGCACACACAACATATTCATACATATCATCAATATATTAACAAACAATGCACACATATACACAATATGTTCTCATGCATTCTTCATACATTTTTAAATCAGTTATAACAATGTATTACATTTCTCCACGAATCACAATTTCGATCAATTCACAATCTAGAATTCACGCTGTAAGGCTACCCACAATATAATATATCCCGGCGTAATCGACGCCTCGAGCATGGAAATAATTAAAGTTAAGTCGGAAATCCAACCTCGGATGGAAACATTAAAGAAAAACACATCCTGTCTGTCGCACCCTAATTTTTGACCTTAAGATTCCACCTTCCTGTGCATTCTCTTAAGTTTTGTCTTTTATGTGCAACTAACGAGTATGTGCAGGTTCATTTTGCTTAAAGGACGTCTCTGGCAGATTTTTATGTGTAGATCCCCCTAAATCGAGATTTTGGCCCTTTCAAGTTTTTTTTCTCTCTTTATCAAGGAAGGTTTGCCATGACAAGATTCGTACAGGAATTGTGATCATGAGCTCTTGGTGACTAAAGTTTTTTAGTCCAAGATATTTGAGAATCATTCACATGAGTTGCAAATCCAGCGGTTACAATTTAATCAAGCGGTGTTATTTGGGGCGTGGTGGAGAGATTTAATTTGTATCATAGTGGATTTGATTTGGTGCACTATATTTGGATTTAATTGATGAATATACTAAAGCTGTAGCATCCGAGTACGAGGAATCCTCAAAGTCATGTTCATGTGGATTGCGATTATTGTTGATGAGTGAGAGCATCCGGGTGCCCAACCTTTGTTAATTGTGTTATGGAAATTCTAGACTTTTGTTCTTCAACAAGTTCAGATTAAAACTCAAATCCATTTCCAAATCTTCGTTTTGGCCCAAATGATCGAATTTTCAGAATTTACAACTTAAGGTCATTTCAAGTTGCAAGTTTATTGTGGAAGCATTATAATTACACCACTCCAAATTTAGTCATTGGCTCGGGATATAAGAAGTATGCTCATACTTCGAACATTACGGGATTGAATTTGAATTACGAGTTAACTACTTGAGTCTCAAAGGATTACATTTCAATTAATTATTTATTTCCAACTTGAGTCTCATCCAAACAACAAAGTGAATTTTTTTTTGAAGCTAACAACATTACAAAGTTCAGAATAATCAACGAATATTCACAATTGATTACCAAGTCACCGACTCCTTTTTTTTTAAGTAACCAGTCACAAGAACATCTCGTGTTTAAAGTTTGCTGAACTTCAGGGATGCAATTCTTTCCTTAAGACACCATCAGGAGGTCTTTTTTCCTTCAACCAACTACTGAATGCGTATCAAGACGGTTCCGTGGGGCAAGCCTTGAAAGCTTCACACGACACCAACTTGGAAAGCCGCCGCTCTCCTTCAGAACCTACAACAAATAACCAGAGGAGCTATACTAAGCCTTATTATTGCTATGGCGAAAGAATTACCAGTAAGAAGTCATTCGATAGCATACTTTAAGCAAAGTTAGTTCAAAATTTCTTTGAATAAGTAAGTTTGGAAGCTTACTCTAAGAGATGAAGGTTGTGATGTCGATGAATCTAGTCTCGTTAAACAGTTCCTGGAGTAGAAGAGAGAATCATATCAATTAGAATTGAAGATAGTCAAGTTATAGATTCAACCCCAAGATAAACCATGAATAGCCAAAGCATTTGAGAAAGGTAAGGTGGATAAACCAGAGCAAGTTTCGAGAAATACCTGCTTAGACCCTAAGTAATCAATTGACAGGATCCAGCTGTGTCTCGAATTGGAACACAGACACGGTGCCCGAACCACCATCATCCCGCTAAGCCGTCGTTTTTGCATCCTCTTCCTACCCGACGAGACGTTGATCGGCACTTCGTCGTGGCCCACCTGCAGTTCAAAAGTGACATGAGCTCAAACTTTTTGTTTAATTGAAAGAAGGAAGAGGTAATCTTCAAATTTAAACCAGGACGGTTATAAGCATATAGATTCTCCAAGTAGAGCATACCAGAATATACAAAGTCAAGAAATTACAACAGGAGGTAGCAACTATTATGTGAGGCTTACCCCTCTTTATTTCAAATCCTGCAAGAGTAACTTAGGAAAGTAGCTACCGGGATAGCGAACAAAATCAAAGTTGTTGAGCCTGAATTAATCTAGCAACTGTGGACAGAGTTTACCTCAACAATCCGACCGCCACATGACCCCATCACCGTTACGCATCAGCTCTGGCCGGAATTTTCGAAGAAAGGAAAGATTTGCGTGGAAATAGCATCGCTGTCAGAGCTCTTTCGTACAACCGCAAACGGTAATTCGCATCCCAGGATTCCAAGTACCAGGCATGAGATGTCAAAACCTGCAACCTCAAAAAAATGTTAGTGGTCTGCTAATCATGTTTCTGCCAGAGGTCATGGTAAACATGAAAACTATGAGACTACAGAAATGATAGACCTGGCAGAGGTCGACGCCAAATACAATAAACATCCAGACCTAAACACAGGATATACCATGACTATGCAAGTGCTCGCGAAACAGCTAACACGATTGAGGGAGTCCTCACATCATTGACGGCACGGTTGTCCTCGATTGTGGGATTTCCAAGCAGAACTTTAGACATTCCGGAACCCTTTTCAATAACCTGTAAACAAACTGACAAATAATGGTCACCAGCACGAGCATACAAGCACCACACATCTTCAAGAAGTCTCTTTGATCATGTTTTCAAACCCTCCTTGAATGGCATTGAACATGTCTTGAAGTTCCTGCAAGAAAAATCAAAGCAAAGCATATCACCACATATTGCAAGAAGGAAACTCAATACGAAATGCAAAAGACAGTTGAGAGAGAATCCCATCATCGAGCTGTTGATTATCGAGTTAGTTGAAGGAGAAACTTGACGAGAGAGGATGGCATGCTGTGGCCTGACAAACTCCCTGTTTCTCCGACCCCGCATCTTTCTTCGCTATTGCAGTCTTGACAAAACTGTGACAGGATCCTCACTTACAGCATAGGTCACACGATTGGATTCTGAAACAAAGGCAAAATCAGAGTAAATCAAGGAGTTATGATTAATAATTGCTAAAATTAACAATATCAGTATTCACTCAACACAAATCAATTGCTACCGACACAATCAAGCAGGTTTTGATGAAAATAGAAGTTTCTCTATGAGATTACACAATCAGACGACCCTTAAAGCCCTTGCCAAAATCAGGAATGGCATGTTTTCTTGCAAATTGAACAACCGTTAATTCTTTCCTAAATAAGAATCGACAGAACGAAGTCAGCATTCATTGTGAAATCAAAGCTTCAGTGCTTATAAAAAGAAGAGAGATTCAGAGATTCAGGGACACACCACACAAAAAACACCAAGCCACAAAGTCAAAACCCGAATTCACAATAAAATCATAGCAACTCACAAAACCCTAAAGTCAGAAGAACGAAGAATTTACCTTTTCCGGTCGACCGCTCGTGAATCTCTTCAACAGAATCCCATCGCGAACCACACTCGACGTCACCACCGCGACGTCACCGGCGAGACCATCGTCAACGCTATCTTGGGTAACGATTTCCTCACTTGTCTTTTTTTCAAGAATTGATGTTTGTTTTCATGAATTCTTAGATAGGTCATCTCAAGAGAGTCCGAGAAAGAGAAGAAGTCGCAACGAGATTGAAAGCAGAGAAGAGTTGATGAGAGAGAGGAAGGAGAGCGACAATGGCGGAATCACAGAGAGGAAAGTATGAATTGGGAGAAATGGAAGATGAAGAAGGAGACGACGGCGATCGGAGAGAAAAGGGGGGGGGGGGGGACTTTAGGGTTCCGTTTGTGTTTTATTTTATTTTTTTTTGCTTATTATTTTTCTACTGCTGCATAATCACACTCCACTTGTCACACACACACCCTAATTAACCGCTAATTTATCCCTTAATCTCCATTAACCATTTTAATTAACCTAAAATCAACCCTAATCAACTTTTAATCAAGCTGTTTTAATTAATTAATGAAATATTTAAATTATTTTCTAAAATAGGTTTTTATCTAAATCAATTTTCTGCCTTTTATTTTAATAATAAAAAAATAAATAACTTTTATTTAATTGATTTTATTTTGATTTAAAATAAATAATTAATTTAGGTTTATAAGTGGTTAAAATCTTTTAATAAAACATCTTTGATAATTGGAAACCAACCTATTTAATAAGCACCCCTTCTATTATTTTCAAAACCTATTGTAACCTTAATTTACAAAGAAATATAATTCAATCCATTTTCACAACTAATCTGACTTCTAAGTAACTTTCTTAAAATCAACTTGCTCAAAACAACATTTTATTCAAAACGAAATCAGTTTTCGCATAAGCCCATTCAATCGACAACAGTAATTTTCTCATAAATTAAATCAACTCCAATCAATAAATCAACTTTTCTCAAATAATTCAGCCTCGTCTAAAAACAAGTCAAACAGCTAAAATCAATCAACCGCGTAAAATACAAATCAATCACACCTCACATTCACGACACAATGCACTTACACCTTAGCGCTTTCATGCGTGTGTATGATTTATATTTCTGCAATTTATTTCCGCAATTTACATTATCATATCTATATTATTGCGTCGCATCCCGTCCAAAGGAAAATCCTACACATGATTCAACATTGTGTGTAGTTGCACATCATTTGCATCATATTCCCTTCGATCCTTGATTCCATTCAAGTTGATCGTTTAGGATAGATCCTATCCCATAGGAAGGACCTTGTCTTTATCTTCCTTACAACATAGAAACAACAAACAATCAAAACAATACAAACTTTTTTTCAAACACATTAGAGAATAGATGTTAATCATCTTAAGTGAGATATAATCTCCACCCCCACAACAATACCATCAAACATGTAGGGACTTTGTCTTAAGAAAGACAAAGGCGTACTTGGCGACCATCCGAGTATATAAGACCTTTTCTTAAGATGGTGCAAAGACCATTTCCTACGACCCCCTTTTTACATTTGTGGCGGTTATCTCTCCCTTAACATGAAGACTCATCTCTTCTCCTAAACCCAATCAATCAACTACCTTAGACCCGTAGGAACTTTGGCCACAGTCAAAGAACTCCTCTAACCCTTTAGGGCGAACTACAACATACTCTGATTCCACTCCCGTAAGGATATGTAGGCATAAGATGCGACATCTTATCGAGTATACTTAGAAATAAACCCCTAGGGTCTTTTAACCATTAAGCAGGTAAACACATAGCAGTAAACAAACATAAAACAAGAGGTTCCTGTAGAGTACTACAGAAACTTAGGATGCTAGTACCTTCCCTAAGTTTAACCAACCCCCGAACCTAAAACAATCTAGCTTGCATTTGCATTGCATTGTGGGAATTTCGATCTTTATCCCTTCCTTTGGACAAATCAAAGTTCGGTTGCAAAATGAATTAAAGATTCAAACTAATCAATAGTTTGGTATCCAAATTTCACCGCGACACTGTCACGTTCGCTACTCTGCTCGCTTAGCGTGCTCCTAGCGAGTATTCGCTACTTGTTCGCCCAGCGAACAAGCTCGCGAAGGCAAACAGAAGCTATTGACTTTGTTCGCTACCTCGCTCGCTCAGCGAAGGCCTATCGAACTTTCTCTACCTCCTTCGCTACCAGCTAACACCATAACATGCATTCTGTCCAAGTCTGGGACTGTTCGCTACTAGCTCGCTTAGCGAACGTTCGCTACCAGCTCGCTCAGCGAACACGCTAGCGAACGTCTGCGAACTCCAAATTTCTTATTGTCCAACTTCCACCAAACTCTCCAAAACCAACCGATTCTCACCGAAAAAGTTCGGTAACCTTAGTCTAACATTTTCCCGACTAAATACTACCACTTATTCTCATTTTCCACCGTGAAAACTCAGATTCTACCGATTAATCCATTTATACCCTAAAATGGAAGTTGTGAAAAACATCCAATACTCTAACCCAAGCATACATATCCATATACATTGTTAAGATAATGATATTTCACACCCTTACCTTGATTAATCCAAAGCTTGAGAGTTGTTCTTGATGATTCCAAGTTCTTCCTTCTTCTTCTTTTCTTCTCCTCTTTCTCCTTCTTTCTCTATTCTTTCCTTTATGTTTCTATCTTTTCCTTTTCTTTCCACTCTCCTTTTTAATATGTCTTTCTCTTCTAATTCTCTCCAACATCTATTAATTCATTTAATTAATTACCCATCAATTAAATAATTCTCATTAACCCATTAATTAATGCAAATAAGTAATTAATGAAAAATCGGGATGTTACAACTCTCCCCCACTTTAGGAATTTTCGTGCTCGAAAATGTTACCTGATTCGAACAACTCTGGATAAGATTTCCTCATTTGGCTCTCCAGCTCCCACGTTACATTCCCACCAGCCGGTCCTCCCCAAGCGACCTTCACCAAAGCAATCTCTTTGCCTCGAAGTTGCTTCGACTTCCGATCCTCTATCCGCGTAGGTGATGTCTCCACAGTCAGGTTATCTCTCACCTGTACATCATCTATTTGGACTACGTGAGACGGATCCGGAATGTATTTCCTCAATTGAGATACATGGAACATATCATGAAGATTAGCTAGAGATGGCAGCAAAGCAACACGATAGGCTACCTCTCCTACCCTCTGCAAAATCTGAAAAGGACCAATGAAACGCGGCGTCAACTTACGCGACTTCAATGCCCTACCAACACCAGTCATAGGAGTGACTCGAAGAAACACATGATCTCCCTCTTGAAATTCGATTGCTTTCCTCCTCTTGTCATGATAACTCTTCTGACGACTCTGGGAAATCCTCATCTTCTCTTGGATAATCTTAATCTTGTCGGTAGTATCTTGAACTAACTCGGGTCCAACTACAGAACTCTCTCCCGACTCATACCAACATAACGGGGTCCTGCAACGTCTTCCATACAAGGCCTCAAAAGGTGCAATACCGATGCTCGAATGAAAACTATTGTTGTAAGTAAACTCAATCAAAGGCAAGTAGCTATCCTAAGCTCCTCCCTTCTCCAATACACAAGCTCTCAACAGATCTTCAAGTGATTGAATCGTTCTTTCCGTATAACCATCTATCTGAGGATGATAAGCTGAACTCAAACGCAACTTCGTACCCAAAGCACTCTGCAGACTCTCCCAAAATCTCGAAGTGAACCTTGGATCTCGATCTGACACAATGTTGGACGGAATACCATGCAAACTGACAATCCTCTCAATGTACAACTTCGCCAATTTCTCCAATGGATAGTCCATGCGCATAGGAATAAAATGAGAAGATTTGGTCAATCTATCCACAATAACCCATATGGCTTCAAAGTTACTCTGCGTCCTCGGTAAACCGGACACAAAATCCATAGAAATGCTATCCCATTTCCATTCAGGAATAAACAACGGTCGCATCAAACCTGACGATTTCTGATGTTCAATCTTCGACTTCTGACAAGTCAAACAAGAATACACAAACTCTGCAATATCCTTCTTCATACGAGGCCACCAAAATATTTTCCTCAAATCTTGATACATCTTAGTAGCACCCGGATGAATACTCAATCCACTACGATGCCCTTCCTCAAGAATACTCTTCTTCAGCTCAACAATGTCAGGAATACAAACTCTATCACGATACCGCATAATATCATTCTCATCAATCCAAAAATCACCACCTTGGCCTTGATTGATCAAAGTCAACCGATCAACTAAACTCAAATCCGATTTCTGTCCTTCTCGGATTTCGTCCAGAATACCACTAGTAAGTTTCAACATACCAAGCTTCACTCCATAAAAAATCCTTTCACACACCAAACTCAAATCACGAAACTGCTCAATTAATTCCAACTCTTTCACCATCATCATCGACATATGCAATAATTTCCTACTCAATGCATCTGCTACCACATTCGCTTTATCGGGATGGTAATTCAAACCAAAGTCATAGTCCTTTAGAAACTCCAACCATCTTCTCTGTCTTGCATTCAATTCCTTCTGATCAAAGAGGTACTTCAAACCCTTATGACCACTAAACACCTCAAATCTCGAACCAAATAAATAATGCCTCCAAAGTTTCAACACAAATACAACAGCGGCCAACTCTAAGTCATGCGTCGGATAATTCTTCTCATGAACTTTGAGTTGCCTCAAAGCATAAGCTACAACTTGATTATTCTGCATCAACACACCTCCCAAACCTATCAAAGAAGCATCATAATACACAACAAACAGTTCTTCCAGATTTGGCAAAATCAAAACAGGGGTCGTCGTCAATCTCCTCTTAAGCTCTTGGAAACTTCCTTCACACTTGGCATCCCAAATGAAAACTTGACCTTTCCGAGTCAACTGCGTCAACGGCGATGATAGCTTAGCAAATCCTTCAATGAACTTCCGATAATAACCGGCCAACCCAAGAAAACTTCTAATCTCAAAAACTGATTTTGGAGTCTCCCATTGCGATACCGCTTCAACTTTCGACGGATCAACCGCAATACCTCTACTTGAAATTACATGCCCAAGGAAACTCACTTCCTTTAACTAAAACTCACACTTAGAAAGTTTCGCATACAACTGCTTTTCTTTCAACACAGATAACACGACCTCTAGATGCTCGACATGCTCTTCTTCATTCTTCGAATAGACTAGAATGTCGTCAATGAACACAACCAAAAACTTGTCCAAATAGGGATGAAAAATTCTATTCATGTACTCCATAAACACACCTGGTGCATTAGTCGCACCAAATGGCATCACAGAATATTCATAGTGTCCATACCTCGTTCTAAAAGCAGTTTTCGGAATATCCTCAGCCTTCACGCGAATCTGATGATATCCGGATCTCAAATCTATCTTACTGAACACACTTGCACCAACCAACTGATCCATCAAGTCATCAATCCTCGGAAGTGGATACTTATTCTTGATAGTCACCTTATTCAACTGTCTGTAGTCCACACAGAGTCTCATAGAACCTTCTTTCTTCTTAACCAACAGCACTGGTGCCCCCCATGGCGACACACTTGGACGAATAAACCTCTTATCAAGAAAATCTTCGATTTGACTCTTCAACTCTTTCAGTTCCGATGCGGACATATGATATGGAGTCATCGATATTGGACTAGTTCCAGGAACCAAATCGATCGTAAACTCCACTTCCCGTTCCGGCGGTAAATCTCTTGTCTCATCAGGGAAAACTTCCGGAAAATCATAAACAATTGGTAAAACAGAAATTTCTTCACTCTCACCAATACTCAAAGTTGCCAACAACATAAATACCTTTGCACCATCTCGCACCGACTCCTTCACTTGCTTAGCCGTCATAAACAAATCCTCTTCTTCGTCAGATTCAGGGAAAATAATCGTTTTGTCAAAACAGTTAATATGAACACGATTGAACCTCAACCAATTCATTCCAAGAATGACATCAATTCGGTCTAAGTGAAGACGCACTAAGTCAACTCCAAAATCTTTACCGAAAATACTCAACGGACAATTCAAGCACACATACTGGATAGTTACCGAACCCATAGCAGGAGTGTCAATAACCATACTGCCACCCATAATAGACAACTTAAGACTTAATCTCTTAACACAATCCAAAGAAATAAAAGAATGTGTAGCTCCGGTATAAATTATAGCGATCAAAGGTATACCATTAATGAAGCACGTACCTCGGATCAATCGATCATCACTAGAAGTTTCTGATCCAGATAGAGCAAACACTTTTTCGCTCCCTTGCGTCTTCTTTGGCTTATCACACTTGGTACTAATGTGCCCTTGCTCACCACAATTGTAGCAAGTCACATTTGCACCGCTTCTGCACTCTATAGCTTTGTGGCCTGGCTTTCCACACTTAAAACACTTCAACCCAACACCTTTGCATTCAAGAGCACGATGTCCCGCTTCACCATAATTATAACATCTTACCGGAGTAGAGGCTCCTCCCCCACTTGGCTTCTTACCATAATCAGCTCTTTGTTTCCCTTTATCTGTAGGAGTCACATAAGGTTTCCCTCGAAATTGACCATTTCCCTTCTTATCACCCAAATTCTTGTAGTGGCTAGACCGAGCCCTACTATCCTTGTCATAAATCCTACTTTTGTTTACCAACTCAGAAAATTTCCTGATCTCCTGATATCCTACAACTTGTTTGATCTCCGGCCTCAAACCGTTTACAAATTTGAGACACTTAGATCTCTCAGCATTAACGATGTTGTAGTGGGGACAGAACTTAATCAACTCTTTAAATCTTGCCGCATACTCAACCACAGTAGAGTTACCCTGCTTCAACTCAAGGAACTCGATTTCTTTCTTCCCACGCACATCTTCTGGAAAATACTTCTCCAGAAACGTCTCTTTAAAAAGATCCCAAGTAATCACCATCTCATTCTCCTCAAACCTTTGGCGAGTATTACCCCACCAATCCTCTGCTTCTCCCTCCAGCATATGGGTGCCAAACTGCACCTTCTGAGCATCCGAACAATTCATAACTCGGAAGATCTTTTCTATAGCCTTCAACCAAACCTGTGCTTTGTCAGGCTCATGGGTTCCTTTGAACACTGGAGGATTATTCCTTTGAAACCTTCCTAAAGCACGAAATTCATCATCTGCATGATTCCTAACATTCAAATTGGCTTGAGGGTTTTGCTCGATCGCTCCAGCCAATCTAGTCAAAGCTTCCGCAATTGCCTCGTCGTTCCTACCAGCTACCATCGTTCTGTATCTCAACAACAGAACTCACAAGGTCAAACAATATCTTTAGTGTCACACACAATCAGATATACAAGGGAATTAAACAAGTTAACAACTTGGCCAACTGGCCGACCTACTCTGATACCACTTAATGTAACACCCCCTTCTATACACCCAAAATAATGCAATTAAACACTTAATCACATATACAAAATTCATCAGCATATATTTATGACATGGTATAAAAAAGGCGCATCACATTATTCACGAAACGACAACATAAATAATAATGTTCATAAAGAGATAAAAAAAAAGGGGTAAATCTCTACTAAAAGTAAAGCATAACTCTTAGAGTCCACATATCAATGATTTGGTTAAAGCGGAAGACTAGAACATTGAATTACTTAAGATATGATATAATAGAAGTACACATCATCAAGTTGTTCATAGTATCATTCATATTTTACAAACATCATCAGCTGATACATATACAATGTATCACAAAAGAATACTCTACAAACCTAGCTACCCGATGTTACATATCAACCGACTCAAAAGAATGAAGCTATACTTCACCAAAAGAGAACCTCCAGCAATCCTAATCCGCAATGCCTCATAGAGCATTATAAAATAGCAGAAGGGTGAGAAATATTATCATAATAATCAATGCATATAATTATATACGCATACACAATACATAGTGTACATAATCCACATTTTCTCACCACAATTCATTGTAGTTCATTATACAATCACAACATGCACACACGCAGTCATATTTCATATATTAATGGCATTCATATGATGTGACTCAATACAACTCAATGCAAACTCATACCATGTGGTAGCAACACTTGTTATCTTTTTTCGGTTTACATTAAACCGGGTCCACTCTTCTAGATCGATAACCACCAAAAGCCCGTCCTCTAAGCTTTCAAACCCACTATTCTAGGCTTGGGACAAGTCACTAGTCTCCACGAAACTAGAAAGCATTGCCTCTTGATTAAATGATGCATATGCAATCAACAATTCAAATGCACTTAAGACCGACATCTTAATCGCATGCATTCAATTAATTCATTTCTTCAAGAATTATCACAATGATTGCACACACAACATATTCATACATATCATCAATATATTAACAAACAATGCACACATATACACAATATGTTCTCATGCATTCTTCATACATTTTTAAATCAGTTATAACAATGTATTACATTTCTCCACGAATCACAATTTCGATCAATTCACAATCTAGGATTCACGCTGTAAGGCTATCTACAGTACAAATATCCCGGCGTAATCGACGCCTAGAGCATGGAAATAATCAAAGTTAAGATGGAAATCCGACCTCGGATGGAAACATTAAAGAAAAACACATCCTGTCATGTTCGCTACTCTGCTCGCTTAGCGAGCTCCTAGGGAGTATTCGCTACTTGTTCGCCCAGCAAACAAGCTCGCGAAGGCAAACAGAAGCTACTGACTTCGTTCGCTACCTCGCTCGCTCAGCGAAGGCCTAGCAAACCTTATCTACCTCCTTCACTACCAGCGAACACCACAACATGCATTCTGTCTAAGTCTGGGACTGTTCGCTACTGGCTCGCTACTAGCTCGCTTAGCGAACGTTCGCTACCAGCTCGCTCAGCGAACACGCTAGCGAACGTCTGCGAACTCCAAATTTCTTACTGTCCAAATTCCACCAAACTCTCCAAAACCAACCGATTCGCACCGAACAAGTTCCGTAACCTTAGTCTAACATTCTTCCGACTAAATACTACCACTTATTCTCATTTTCCGCCGTGAAAACTCAGATTCTACCGATTAATCCATTTATGCCCTAAAATGGAAGTTGTGGAAAAACATCCAATACTCTAACCCAAGCATACATATCCATATACATTGTTAAGATAATGATATTTCACACCCTTACCTTGATTAATCCAAAGCTTGAGAGTTGTTCTTGATGATTCTAAGTCCTTCCCTCTTCTTCTTCTCTTTTCCTCTTTCTCCTTCTTTCTCTATTCTTTTCTTTATGTTTCTATCTTTTCCTTTTCTTTCCACTCTCCTTTTTAATATGTCTTTCTCTTCTAATTCTCTCCAACATCTATTAATTCATTTAATTAATTACCCATCAATTAAATAATTCTCATTAACCCATTAATTAATGCAAATAAGTAATTTATGAAAAATCGGGTTGTTACAATGTTTGCATGTTGATGTCGGAGTAATGTGTGTTGTAGTCGAAGTTTATTTTAATATGCATTAGTCAATATTGCTAGGGTTGTTGGCATGTTGAATTGGGCCTTTATTATAAGCCCAATTGTTTAAGTTAGCTTATACTCGAAGTTAGCTTTTAAGGGATAATTGTTAAAAAGCTCATTAGGTTAGTGTGTTATTTTTCTTATAAATAGGATGCTAGTTTCTCAAGCTTGGCATATGGAAAAATAGGAAGATAAAATCATAATTTCAAGAGAGAGAGGTTATTTTGTTATTCTTGTATACTTGTAATCTTGTTCTAAGAGTAAGGAAAGAATAACATTGTATAACCAATCCTTGTCATTCCTTGTTGTTTTACCTTGGTTTCTTTGTTAACCCTAACTCTTGTGTGTTTCTTGATCAAGAAGAAACCGTTTATACTTTATTTCAAGGTATCTAATTCACAACAAATTGGTGCGGTGAGCAGGGAAAAGATGCCTTCAACAAAGTATGAGATTGAAAAGTTCACCAGAGTGAACAACTTCGGTCTGTAGCGCTTGAAGATGAAAGCCCTACTGGTTCAGTAGGGTTTTTTAGAAGCATTGAAGGGAGATGCAGCCATGGACGTTGTGTTAACGAAAAAAGAGAAGACGGGTATGATTGAGAAAACCCACAACGGAATATTGTTGAGCCTTGGTGATAAGGTTCTTCGATAGGTATCAAAGGAGACTACAGCATCAGGATTATAGGTGAAACTTGAAAGTTTGTACATAACCAAATCTCTGGTGAATCGACTCTACCTGAAGCAAGCTTTGTATTAATTCAATGTGAGCGAAGACAAAGTGTTGGCTGAGCAGTTGGATATGTTCAACAAGTTGATTCTTGATCTTGAAAATATTAATGTGAAGATCGATGATGAAGATCAAGCACTGTTGATGTTGTGTACTTTGCCCAGAACACATGCTCACTTCAAAGAAACTCTCTTGTATGGATGGGAGTCCATGGCCTTTGAAGACGTTCAATCAACCTTGTATTCTAAGGACTTGAACGAATGAAAGGAGGATAAAACTTTGTTGGTGGGCGAAGGTTTGGCCGTTAAGGGAAAATTCTTGTAAACGGATGGTAAGTTCGACAAAAAGAAAGGTAAAAGTCAACAGAAGTCTTATAGTAGCGAAACATCTGGTATTCAATGTTATCACTGTAAGAAGCAGGGTCACAAAAGAAAGGTGTGTCCTAAACGTCTGAAAGATCATGGAGGTAATGGCAACGTAGGCATTGTTCAAGATGACTTCGACTCATCTGATGTTCTTGTTGTTTCAACTGGCGACTCAAGAAAAGAGTAGATTATGGATTCAGGTTGCACTTGGCACATGACTCCAAAGAGAGAATTGTTCGAGGAGCTATGTGATTAAGATGGTGGATCTGTGCTGCTAGGAAATAACAAATATTGCAAAATTACAGGTATTGGATCTATGAGATTCATGATCCATGATGAGTAAATAAGGTTATTGATTGAAGTCAGGTATGTACTTGACTTGAAGAGTCATGAAGGGGTCGAAGGAAGTTTTGAGAGGCGTGAAGAAACAAAACCTGTATACCCTTGAGGCTGAGGTTGTAAGTGGTTCGACAAATGTTGCATCCACGAAACTTGTGTCAAAGACAGAATTATGGCACATGAGATTGGGTCATGTCAGTGAAAGAGGCCTGGTCGAATTGGGGAAGCAAAACCTGCTAGGAGGTGATAAAGTCGAAAAGTTGGAGTTTTGTGAATCTTGTGTATTTGGTAAGTCCTGTAGGGAAAAGTTTAACAAAGGTAAGCAAAGAACACATGGATCCCTGGATTACATTCATGTTGATCTTTGGGGGCCTGCAAGGAATCCTTCACACTCAGGTGCAAGGTATTTCATATCCATCGTTGATGACTATTCCAGAAAGCTATAGGTATTCATTCAAAAGACGAAGGATGAAACTTTTGAGAATTTCAAAAGTTTAAAGATTTTGGTCGAAACTTAAACTGGCAGAAAGGTTAAGAGGTTGAGAACTGACAATGGCCTTGAATTCTGCAACGAAGCGTTCGACAGTTACTGTGTTGAGTCTGGGATTACAAGGTATAAGACTGTAGCAGGTACTCCTCAAAAAAATGGCTTAGCTGAGAGATTCAATCGAATAATCCTTGAAAGGGTTAGATGCATGTTGGTTAGTGCTGGATTGAAGAAGGTGTTTTAGGCGGAAGCTGTTTTGACAGCAGCTTACGTGATAAATAGATGTCCCTCGACTACCTTGGGAATGAAGACACTTGAAGAAGTTTGGTCGGGACATCCACCTAGTCTTGACAGACTGAGAGTATTTGGTTGTATGGCCTATGCTTATATTAGGCAAGACAAGGTCAAACCTAGAGCTCTAAAATGCATGTTCATGGGATACCATACCCTAAAGAAGTCAAAGCTTATAGGCTATGGTGCCCAGTGCCAGGTCATAGGAGGTATGTCACAAGTGGAGATGTAGTTTTCAATGAAGCAGAGATGGCTTTCAAGAAAACTGATGATGCTGATGAAGAGTTGGAGCAGGGAGAGATTCCTGTTAAGGTGGAGCATGTTGATGCTGAATTGTGTACTCCAAATAAAGTCGAAGAAGATGCAGAAGATGTTGTCGAAGATAAGGAGACTGAAATGACTACCTGCTAGCAACAGACGGATCGAGGAGAGTCATCAAGCCACCTCAGAGACTTAGGTATGCAGATCTTATAAATTATGCCTTAATCTCTGCAAGTGAGTGTTAGTTCCATGGTTCTATGATATATAATTGTCCATGGTTCTATGATTGGCTAAATTTTGGTAAAACATGATCCTGCACTGATGTTAAGCAGGATGTTATAACATCTCCATCTGCTGTGGTGACAGAACTATTGTGGAGTGTTTTAATGTGAATGTCATGCTGAATGTCGTGACATCTATCACGACATCCATCTGCTGTCATGACAGAACTACTGTCATGTGTTATAAACAGCAGAAGTTGTGGTGTAGCAGAAGCTGATGACAGAAATGCTGTCATGGATGTCATTACCAATGTCATGACATTGCTACTGGTGCAGTAGGAGCTAGCAGGACCTGATGACAGAACTGCTGTCATGGATGTCATACTGAATGTCATGACATCAATGTCTGGTATAACAGGGGCTATTGTGTTATATCTCTTGACAGAAGTGTTTTGGTCCTGTTGGATATTCCTCATTAGTATGTACAGGCCTAAGAGAGTTATTAGAAATAAAGTGCAGATTTAATAGGTGTTCATAAAAAGGATCTTTGATTCTTTTTATGAAACTATAATACATTTGTTTCTACTGTCATGAAGAAGTTTCTGCATAAGTGTTCAGCAGGGCAAGCTGGAAAGCTAAGAGTAAGTGAAGCTGAATGTCATGACTGAATGTTATGACATTGGTCGTATGACATCAGACGTGCAGGGTTTGTTTTTCTATTATGATACCTGATATATCTCAGGCTAAATTTTAGGAAACCTGTTATGGCTTCTTAGGTATCTCAGGCGAGATTCTAGTTAGGGTTGGACATAACATGAAGCTGCTGTGACCTAATTTGACAGCACCTTGAATTGTGGAAATTAGTTTTACTTTGTTAAACCTAATGTTTGTTACTTATGACGCTTCCGAAAAACATCTTCAATCATAAAAACTAATTCTCTTTGTATTGAATTAAAAAGAGAGGATTAAGTGTAGACTTCTTCCTCTTCGAGTGTCGAGATGCTCACTGTAGTGTGGATGGTTTCGATACTCGTCTTTCAATACAAAGACGCTTGTTCGTTTCCAATCCCTTTTTCTCCTAAAAAAACCTCGGCCCCGTACCGATTGTATTTTCAAAACACTTCCATAAAGCAATAAATTATCTTTGCATTGAATTAAAGAGAGAGGATTGAGTGTATACTTCTTCCTCCCCTTCGTTGCACGATGCATTTTTCGAGTAGTGCCACCAGCCCAAGCCCAGTCTGCATTTCTATACAAGGAGGAGCAGAAGCAGAGGAAAATAGGCACTCACATCAAGAACAACTTGAGTGTAAAATAAAGGTCTAGGGTTTGAGAGTCCCTTGTGTGTAAGTTACCCTTTATATCGTTTGATACATTGTGGTAGACATATTTGTGAGTGAAGAGGTTTGCTCTTCACGTGTGTCTAGGACTCTTAGGATTCCCTGTGTGCCAAGCAATTATATGCTGAATAATTGCTTTGATTATTGTGTATGAACTGTTGTGTTCATTGTGTCACTCAAAACTTTTAAGCAAGAGTGTGTCTCACTAGATCAAAGTTGTGAAGCAAGATCATGGTGTGTTTTTGGAATGTATCTCCATAACTGTTTTGTAATTGTGTATTGATAGCATTGTGGTGTGATTGAGGGGGAATGAGTGGGCATACTCAGGTCTAGAGTGTCTCTAGGTTGAAGTGTCATTGGGTAGGTTTTAAGTGAGGAGTTCAAACTAGGTTGTTTGACTTTGAATTAATTTTGATAATAGTGAATTTCCTCCATGGCTTGGTAGCCCCCAGATGTAGGTGATGTTGCACTGAACTGGGTTAAAAATTACTGTGTTATTTATCTTTCTGCATTTACAATTCTGCATAATTTAAATGGTTAGATAAATAGGTCTATCAGCCTGCTGATTTTACAACAGATGTCATGATGTTGGTCATGACATTGGGACAATTTAAAGAAATTTAAATTGGTCATGGTCTGTCCTAGTCCTTATTGAGCAGAGATCAATGTTCTTGGGACATATGAGATTTGCATACCATAATTTCAATTGGTATCAGAGCAGGCATCCTATCTGTTCTGGATGAGATCTTGGGAGATACTTTCTGGTGGTCTAAACAAGGAGAAGTGTGTGTTCACCCCTGCCGATGAAGGATACTGTGTATCTGCTGTTGTACCCTCTGATATAGGAGCTTCTATGATCTGCTGAAGTATTTGCTAAAGGAGGAATGGCTACTTCTGTATGATGACCTGTAAGATATTCTGACATCTTATTTAGGGCATGTTGAAGATGTTCTTTTGGTGGTTCCGCTGCATATTTTTCTGATGAAAGAACTCTGGTAGCCCTGAGAGAAGATTGGCCTATATACAGTTTGATGCATGGCTGTGGAAGTTGTGTGGATGGTTGGTAGATAGTGTTTGTAGCTATATGCTTGGGTTGTTCTGCTATGTATTACAAAGGTTGTTTTAGAAAGGATAGTGGGGGTGATTTATTTTCACCACTCATGACTTGCAAAGGCTCTTTCAACAGAGGAAGTCATAGGCAGGTTGAGTCAAGGGTGTCAGCCTTGATGTTTCAGCCTTGGTATCCCTGAAGTTGTGTGGATTTAAGATCAATTGCTATTTGTGGACTACACACGTATTTAATTGATTATCCATGAAGTTCAGAGAAGGATCTGTTACAAGGATTTAAGATTCATTGCTATTTGAGATATTCTCAAATATTTAATGGATTATCCTTAGTTAATGATCAAGTTGTCTCATCAGTCGTTACTCAAGCATCAGGCCCCAGATTTGTTTGTCTGCTTCAAGGATCTGATGTTGAGACATTCCATCAGTAGAGATTGTGCAGTTGATTATGATGATCTTGGTACCATACACATGTGTGGTAGGATCAGTCTTTATTCTAGCAAGGTTCTTGTCAAGAAACTAAGGCTAGAATGTAGTGCTGATGGAAGTGAAGATGAAGACATTCTTCTTGGATCAGTTTATTGGAGTGCAACAGCATATGATCTGTATCTAGAAAGTTTCCTGGCAAGAAATTGGTCTAGAAGATGGTGCTGGTAGCTCTGCTTGGGTCAGTTTATTTCTGATCTAATTGCACAGGAGCATGAGATCTTGCTCAGCTGGGAGGTCAAGGATAAATGGCAGTTATCTCAGAGTTTCTGAAGAAGTCTCTACTTAAGGAAAGCGGGATTCCTTTTGTAAAGATTTTTTTCTCCACTCTGAAGAATCAAGCTTTGGCATGATTGGTTTCTCTAAAGAAGAGTTCCTGAAGCAATTGGAGTTCAAGGTATCTGTTAAAGCAGAATAGAGGGTGTCTAGTCTTTATGAACATGGAACTCTTGTTCTGATAGAGTGATGAGGATCTTCCAAGTGGCAAAATGAAAGCCTGAACTCTCCAGTAGGATGTCGTATCCGATGCAGTGACAACAAGCAGTAACTTCAAGGCCTTCATTGATGTTGTGGCACGTCATTGAAAGATAAGTTGATCTTCTCAGGTATGAATGGAATTAATGCTTCATCTCATGCAGTTTGCAGGAGCTGTATGAAGGAGTAGATTCCTTGCTTTGGAGCAAGTAGAATTTGTGACTTGAAGATCAAAGTGGCCTGGTGGATTAGCAGAGTTTCTAGAGCTCTGAAAGTAGCTGAGGTAACCAAACAGTGGCAGTTGGTTATTTCAGAAGGGTGCTTGAAGAACATTACTCTTGTGCAGAAGGGTAGTTGTTTGAAGACCAAAGAAGGTTCTGACTCTTGGAGCTTGTGGTAGAAGCCCTAAGCTGTGTATGGAAGATTACCTTCTCTTGGAGATGTTTTTGATCAAGCTGGTGGAGTTGTATTCTCTGAAGATCTTTAGTTGGATTACTAGGCAGAAGTAAGTCCGGTTGTGGGCAGATAAAGAACCAGTGGATATGGTTTGGTTTTCCTTGGAAAAGGACTTAAAGATCTGGTGCAGAACTTGTGATTCACATCTTGACTAAGAAGTACTCTATCTTGTTATACGGAAGAATAATGAGGTAAAAGGACTGTCTTGGAGTCTGATGTGAAAGGTATTGTACAAGACTAGAACAGTTCATTGCATGAAAATCTGGACTATGATGAGTTATATGGAAGTGAGTATACACCAGTTAAACCAGAAGTGTTATAACTTGTCATATGGGAGAATGATGAGGAAGGAATATCTTGGATTATGGGGTGTCTATCTTGTTCTCTGACTCAGGCCAGAAGTCTTGTGGAGAAGTGGTCTCTTCTGCTACAAGTAACTCTAGGAAGAGGTGGAGCAGTTTGATACCTCTTCCCTGTATGAGCATAAGGGTGGTTGTGAGATATAATATGGTAACCTTGGAGCATCTGTTATAAAATATAGGGGGAGAGCTTTTGTCTGATGGGTGTACTAGTTGCTTATAGTTCAATTAGTGAGTGAATGAGTTCAGCAGGTGTGTTGAACAAGGAGTGCGCTCTTGAAGACATGAAGACGAGTCTTATGTTTTCCATTCACGTGCTTCTGGAAAAAGAGCACTGGTTAGCCTTGATATGGGGAGTTATGTAACGCCCCGATTCTGAATTCCCATTAATTGTTGAGTCTTTTAATTTATTTATTTGATGTTTGTTTTAAATTGAGAAATTATATATTGCTATGTGGTGTTTGCTTATTTTATCTATTTTTACCGATTCGGAGAGTTTTCGGGGAATTAGAGTAAAAAGGGCATTTTAGACATTTAGCAATTTAGTGTGAGAATTGATTGGTAAGTGTTGGAAAGAATTTGAGAGGAAAGAAATAGAGATAAAAATAGAATAAGAGAGGAAAGGAAGAAAGATAGTAACATAAGAAGAAAAACAAGAGAAAGAAAAGAGGAAAAGAGAAAGAGAAGAGAAAGTGGAGAGGAAAACCTAGAATCATCAAGGGATCATCACCAAAGCTTGCAATCGATCGGTAAGGGTGTGAAACTCTATCATCTCTTTAATGTATATGATTGTATGTGTATGTGTTTGGATTTTATAGAGTTTCTACTCTTTTTCCACTTATGTTAGAAGTTGGTTTTGTGGGTAGAATGAGGTTTTAATCGGTTATAACTCGGATTAGACGATGTAGTTTAGTCGGGTGATGGTTGGGTTGTGCCACTGAGACTGGTTTGGATTTAATCGGTTGATTTTGTGGAGTTTGAGCTCTTGAGACAGCCATGGAAGTTCTGTCTTCGCAGGTTCGCCAGGCGAAGGCAGCGAAGCTTCGCCAGGCGAAGCCCAGCGAGCTGTAGCGAAGCAAGTCAGAAGCTAATACCCTGTATTCGCTGGCAAGTTCGCCAGGCGTAGTGAGTTGGCGAAGGTTCGCCAGGCGAGTGGGTAGCGAGCCTCAGCGAGTAATTCCAGAATTACTCCCAGTGGACTTCGCTGGGAAGTTCGCCAGGCGAAGGCCAGCGAGCATTCGCTGCGTGGCTTCGCCAGGCGAAGGTTGGCGAACCTGGCAGTGTTATTTTATTTTGTTGTTTGTTCATAGCATGATGTTTGGTTGATTCAATTATGATTAATGCCTATATGAATGATCGATGTGTGAACTATTTTGACATGTCGTGCTGTGGGTGGCCGAAAGGCGTGAATCCTAGATTGTAGAGTCAATGGTGAATCTTGAATATTTGATAATCTTGTGTATTTTCTTGAATTGAATAGAAACGCATTGATAGGCTGATATGTGTGTAAACCATGTGTGAAATGGTGCATAATGTGAATGCATGATAGATATATGAGATGTATGTGATAAATGCAATGAGTATGTTTGCGAACATAGTATGCATTTTTGTGTTGAATGATCCCTCAGAGGATTTGCATTGTGAAGCATCTTAGTATGCATTTGTGTGTTGATTGATCCCTCGGAGGATTTGCAGAACCTCGTATGATACGATGGTTATATTAGATTCCTTGGAGAATCGGTTGCATTGTGTGATTCCTTGGAGAATCGGTTGCATTGTGTGATTCCTCGGAGAATCGGTCATAACATGTAATCCCGTGGAGGATTGGCTAGAGTATTTGATTTCGTGGAGAATCTGCTGAGTACTTGATCCCGTGGAGGATCTGCTGAATATTCGATTCCGTGGAGAATCTGATGAATATTTGATTCCGTGGAGAATCTGCTGAGTACTTGATCCCGTGGAGGATCTGCTGAATACTCGATTCCTTAGTGAATCTGTTGAATGAGTCGGTACCGCATTTGCATCTGCATAGAGTCGTGTGTCGGTCTCTATGAGTTGCATGAGTCATCTGTGTATGATGCATTAGTTGTGTGAATATAACTGTGTATGTTATATATGATTGTTTGGAGGAAAATATAGTGAATGTTCATGTGTATGTGTAGAGACATGATTATTTGTATATGTTTAACGTGGTGAGAACATAATTTGAGTATAACTTGTACAAATGTGAGTATATGTATATATACAATTTTATGCATTAACTGTTATGATATTGTTTCTCACCCTTCTGCTGTTTTATAATGCTCTATGAGGCATTGCAGAGTAGGAAGCTGGAGGTTCTTTTTGTGAAGCGATGTCTTCATTCTTTTTGGTCAATGGCTCTGATATGTAACCTCTGGGTAGTTAGGAAGCTTTTGGCTCTTTTGAAGCTATTTTGTTTTGATTCTTTTGTGATACATATGCGTATGTATATGTTGCGGATACGTTGTAAAGCATGAATTAACTGATGGTTGTATATACTCTTATGAATGTGATCGATTCAATATTTGGATGTTTCCGCTTTATTCTAAATATTGACTTGTGGGTTACCCATTGTTGCATATCTATTTGAGCAGGTATCGTATGTGTTTAATTTCATGATAATGTGATGCGCCTCTTTTATACCATGTTTTAAATAAACTCTGATGAAATGAATTTTCTAAGTGCCTAATTGATTAAATGTATTAATTTGGGGGTATAGAAAGGGGGTGTTACATTAAGTGGTATCAGAGCCAGTGTTGAGTCAGTCGTGTCTGTCTTGTTGTTGTGTTGGTTGAACGGTTGTTTAACCTTGTTGTTATTTTTGGGAATCCTCAGAATATGGCAGGTCGTAATGACAATGCTATGGCAGCGGCGTTAGAGGCTATGGCCAGAGCTGTGCAGGGTGCACCTAACGTGAATACGAATGATGAGTTCAGGAAGAACCAACCACCGGTGTTCAAAGGGAGATTTGATCCGGATGGTGCTCAGATATGGTTAAAGGAAATTGAGAGGATCTTTAGGGTGATGGATTGTGCTGAAGGGAACAAGGTGAGACTAGGGACTCACATGCTGAGAGAAGAGGCTGATGACTGGTGGGTCAGCGTGAGGCAAGTTCTTGAGGTCGACGATGAGGAGATTACGTGGGATTTATTTCGTACTGAGTTTCTAAGGAAGTATTATCCCGAAAGTGTTAAAGGGAAGAGAGAAATGGAATTTCTGGAGTTGAAACAAGGTAATATGTCGGTGGTGGACTACACCGCTAGGTTTACTGAGTTAGTGAAGTTTCACCCTCACTATGATGCGGTTACGGCGAAATTTTCCAAATGTATCAAGTATGAGAATGACTTGCGTCCTGAGATAAAGCAAGCGGTGGGTTATCAAAGGATACGAAGATTTTCGGATTTGACTGAGTGCTGTAGGATTTATGAAGAAGACAGTAGAGCTCGTTCTACTCATTATAAGGGTTTGAGCGAGAGGAGAGGGAAGCAGCAAGTACGAAGCGGACCTTATGTGACGCCTGCTGATAAGGGCAAACATAGGGGAAACTTTGATAGGAGACCCGGAGGAGGTTCCGGTGTGATCAAATGTTTTAAGTGTGGCGTGATGGGCCACAAGTCTTATGATTGTGGAAAGTTCAAGGCGAAGTGTTCCAACTGTGGGCTCCTTGGACATGATGCAGCAGAGTGTAGAAAGAATGCTGTGAAGTGTTTTAATTGTGGCGAGGTGGGTCACATTAGCCCGAATTGTACCAAACCGAAGCAAGCTCCGGCGGGCGGAAAAGTATTCGCATTAGCAGGTTCAGACGCTACTAATGCGGCGGATCGTTTGATTAAAGGTACATGCTTTATTAATGATATGCCTTTAGTTGCTATTATTGATACTGGAGCGACTCACTCGTTCATTTCTCTTGCGTGTGCTAAGCGGTTGGATTTGTGTATGGTTTCTTTGAGTAGTGGTATGGTTATTGGGACTCCCGCTTCGGGATCGGTAACTACTTCTTTGGTGTGTGCAAGTTGTCCTTTGACCATGTATGGTAAGGACTTTGTTATGGATCTAGTGTGTTTGCCGTTGGAAGGTTTGGACGTAATCTTGGGTATGAACTGGTTGCAATTTAACAGAGTTCATCTGGATTGCTATCACAAGTTAGTAAGGTTTCCTTCTTTGGAAGATGGTGAAAACAAGAGTTTTCTTTCCACTAAAGAGTTGAAGAAACTTTTAGCGGACGAAGCTCAGTTGTTTGGTTTGTTTGCATCGTTGTCGGTGGAGAGCAAAGTTGAGCTCGACGTGTTCCCTGTGGTTTGTGAATTTCCTGAAGTGTTTCCGGAAGATGTTGCGGATGTGCCGCCAAAGAGAGAGGTTGAATTTTCTATTGATCTAGTTCCGGGTACTAGACCGATTTCGATGGCCCCGTATCGGATGTCGGCATCGGAGTTGGTGGAATTGAAGAAGCAGTTGAATGATTTGTTGGATAAGAGATTTGTAAGACCAAGTGTTTCTCCTTGGGGTGCGCCGGTATTGTTGGTAAAGAAGAAGGATGGTAGTATGCGGTTGTGTATTGATTATCGGCAGTTGAATAAGGTGACAATTAAGAACAAGTATCCGCTTCCAAGAATTGATGATTTGATGGATCAATTAGTTGGAGCCCGTGTTTTTAGTAAGATTGATTTGAGATCCGGTTATCACCAGATTCGGGTTAAGGAAGAAGATATTTCGAAGACGGCTTTTAGAACACGATATGGTCACTATGAGTATACGGTGATGCCATTCGGAGTTTCTAATGCGCCGGGTGTTTTCATGGAATATATGAACCGTATCTTCCACGAGCAGTTGGATCGTTTTGTGGTAGTGTTTATCGATGACATTTTGATTTATTCTAAGTCTCGAGAGGAACACGAAGAACATTTAAGGATTGTGTTGCGGATTTTGAA
The DNA here is from genome assembly GCA_963859935.3 of Lathyrus sativus. Lineage (NCBI taxonomy): Eukaryota > Viridiplantae > Streptophyta > Magnoliopsida > Fabales > Fabaceae > Lathyrus > Lathyrus sativus. The sequence continues at coordinate 648,419,282 of OZ012739.1, read as the reverse complement.
AGAGAAGAAGTTGTACGCAAAGTTGTCTAAGTGTGAGTTTTGGTTGTCGGAGGTGTGTTTTCTTGGACATATTATTTCCGGCAATGGTATTAGTGTGGATCCATCCAAGATCGATGCGGTAATGCAATGGGAGACTCCAAGATCAGTTACGGAAATTCAAAGCTTTTTGGGCTTGGTCGGTTACTACTGGAGGTTTATCGAAGGATTTTCAAAGTTAGCACTCCCGTTAACGCAGTTGACTTGTAAAGGAAAGGCTTTTATTTGGGATGTTAATTGTGAAGAGAGTTTCATGGAATTAAAGAGAAGGTTAACGACAGCGCCAGTTTTGATTTTGCCGAATCCTACGGAACCTTTTGTGGTTTATTGCGATGCTTCTTTGTCAGGATTGGGTGGTGTATTGATGCAAGGTGGGAAGGTCGTGGCGTATGCTTCTAGACAGTTGAGAGTTCATGAAAAGAATTATCCTACTCATGATTTGGAGTTAGCGTCTGTAGTGTTCGTTTTGAAAATTTGGAGGCACTATCTTTATGGTGCAAGATTCGAAGTTTTTAGCGATCACAAGAGTTTGAAGTATTTGTTTGATCAAAAAGAATTGAATATGAGGAAAAGGAGATGGCTAGAACTTTTGAAGGACTATGATTTTGGTTTAAATTATCATCCGGGTAAGGCGAATGTGGTAGCCGATGCCTTAAGTCGGAAGTCGTTGCACGTGTCTACTTTGATGGTTAGAGAGTGGGAACTTTTGGAGAACTTTAGAGATTTGAGTTTGGTTTGTGAGTTAACACCGAGTAGTGTGAAGCTTGGTATGTTGCATGTCTCGAATGATTTCCTTGCTACGGTGTGTGAAAAGCAAAAGTTGGATTTGAAATTTGTGGATTTGATGACGAATGGAAATGAAGATTTCAAAGTTGATGAATTAGGAGTTTTGAGGTTTCGAGGTCGTATTTGTATTCCCGATGATGCGGATTTGAAAAAGATGATATTGGAAGAGGGACATCGGAGTAACTTGAGTATTCATCCGGGAGCGAATAAGATGTATCAGGATTTGAAAAAGATCTTTTAGTGGTCTGGATTGAAAAGCGATGTTGCTCGTTTTGTGTACTCGTGTTTAACTTGCCAGAAGTCTAAGGTGGAGCATCAGAAGCCTAGTGGATTGATGCAACCGTTGGATATTCCGGAATGGAAATGGGATAGTATATCGATGGATTTTGTTACGGGATTGCCGAATACGCAAAGAGGACATAATGCTATTTGGGTGATTGTTGATAGGCTTACTAAATCGGCTCACTTTATTCCGATTGATATTACTTATTCTTTGGAAAGGTTGGCCGAGATTTATGTTGGCACTATTGTGAAGCTTCATGGAGTTCCTAAGAGTATTGTGTCGGATAGAGATCCTAGATTTACTTCAAGATTTTGGGAGAGTTTGCAAGGTGCCTTGGGTTCTAAGTTGAGATTGAGTTCGGCATATCATCCGCAAACAGATGGTCAAACCGAGAGGACGATTCAATCGTTAGAAGACTTGTTGCACGCTTGTGTACTTGAGCAAGGTGGTGCGTGGGACGGTTATTTAGCGTTGATTGAGTTCACCTATAATAACAGTTTCCATTCGAGTGTTGGTATGGCGCCATTTGAGGCTTTATATGGTCGGAGATGTCGAACACCTCTGTGTTGGCATGAGACAGGTGAAAAGTCGGTAGTTGGTCCGGAAATGGTACAGCAAACGACGGAAAAGGTGAAATTTATTCGGGAAAAGATGAGAGCTTCTCAGAGTAGACAGAAAAGTTATCATGATAAAAGGAGAAAGGATCTCGAGTTTCAAGAGGGCGACCATGTGTTTTTGAGAGTTACACCGGTTACGGGTGTGGGTCGTGCTTTGAAGTCGAAGAAGTTGACTTCTCGTTTTATTGGTCCGTATCAAATTATTGCACGAGTTGGTGCTGTGGCTTACCGTGTGGCGTTGCCTCCGAACATTTCGAATTTGCATGATGTATTCCATGTCTCGCAACTTCGGAATTATGTTCCGGATCCGTCACATGTTATCCCAATGGATGAAGTGGAAGTAAGAGATAACCTTACAGTTGAAGTTTTACCGGTTAGTATTTTGGACCGCGAAGTTAAGAAACTAAGAGGCAAGGATATTGCGCTTGTGAAAGTGTCCTGGGGAGGTGCCGCGGAAGGCAACATGACTTGGGAGTTGGAGAGCAAGATGCGAGAGTCGCATCCAGAGTTGTTTGAATCAGGTGATATTTTCGAGGACGAAAATTTCTAAAGTGGGGGAGAGTTGTAACGCCCCGATTCTGAATTCTCATTAATTGTTGAGTCTTTTAATTTATTTATTTGATGTTTGTTTTAAATTGAGAAATTATATATTGCTATGTGGTGTTTGCTTATTTTATCTATTTTTACCGATTCGGAGAGTTTTCGGGGAATTAGAGTAAAAAGGGCATTTTAGACATTTAGCAATTTAGTGTGATAATTGATTGGTAAGTGTTGGAAAGAATTTGAGAGGAAAGAAATAGAGATAAAAATAGAATAAGAGAGGAAAGGAAGAAAGATAGTAACATAAGAAGAAAAACAAGAGAAAGAAAAGAGGAAAAGAGAAAGAGAAGAGAAAGTGGAGAGGAAAACCTAGAATCATCAAAGGATCATCACCAAAGCTTGCAATCGATCGGTAAGGGTGTGAAACTCTATCATCTCTTTAATGTATATGATTGTATGTGTATGTGTTTGGATTTTGTAGAGTTTCTACTCTTTTTCCACTTAGGTTAGAAGTTGGTTTTGTGGGTAGAATGAGGTTTTAATCGGTTAGAACTCGGATTAGACGATGTAGTTTAGTCGGGTGATGGTTGGGTTGTGCCACTGAGACTGGTTTGGATTTAATCGGTTGATTTTGTGGAGTTTGAGCTCTTGAGACAGCCATGGAAGTTCTGTCTTCGCAGGTTCGCCAGGCGAAGGCAGCGAAGCTTCGCCAGGCGAAGCCCAGCGAGCTGTAGCGAAGCAAGTCAGAAGCTAATACCCTGTATTCGCTGGCAAGTTCGCCAGGCGTAGTGAGTTGGCAAAGGTTCGCCAGGCGAGTGGGTAGCGAGCCTCAGCGAGTAATTCCAGAATTACTCCCAGTGGACTTCGTTGGGAAGTTCGCCAGGCGAAGGCCAGCGAGCATTCGCTGCGTGGCTTCGCCAGGCGAAGGTTGGCGAACCTGGCAGTGTTATTTTGTTTTGCTGTTTGTTCATAGCATGATGTTTGGTTGATTCAATTATGATTAATGCCTATATGAATGATCGATGTGTGAACTATTTTGACATGTCGTGTTGTGGGTGGCCGAAAGGCGTGAATCCTAGATTGTAGAGTCAATGGTGAATCTTGAATATTTGATAATCTTGTGTATTTGCTTGAATTGAATAGAAACGCATTGATAGGCTGATATGTGTGTAAACCATGTGTGAAATGGTGCATAATGTGAATGCATGATAGATATATGAGATGTATGTGATAAATGCAATGAGTATGTTTGTGAACATAGTATGCATTTTTGTGTTGAATGATCCCTCGGAGGATTTGCATTGTGAAGCATCTTAGTATGCATTTGTGTGTTGATTGATCCCTCGGAGGATTTGCAGAACCTCGTATGATACGATGGTTATATTAGATTCCTTGGAGAATCGGTTGCATTGTGTGATTCCTTGGAGAATCGGTTGCATTGTGTGATTCCTCGGAGAATCGGTCATAACATGTAATCCCGTGGAGGATTGGCTAGAGTATTTGATTCCGTGGAGAATCTGCTGAGTACTTGATCCCGTGGAGGATCTGCTGAATATTCGATTCCGTGGAGAATCTGATGAATATTTGATTCCATGGAGAATCTGCTGAGTACTTGATCCCGTGGAGGATCTGCTGAATACTCGATTCCTTAGTGAATCTGTTGAATGAGTCGGTACCGCATTTGCATCTGCATAGAGTCGTGTGTCGGTCTCTATGAGTTGCATGAGTCATCTGTGTATGATGCATTAGTTGTGTGAATATAACTGTGTATGTTATATATGATTGTTTGGAGGAAAATATAGTGAATGTTCATGTGTATGTTTAGAGACATGATTATTTGTATATGTTTAACGTGGTGAGAACATAATTTGAGTATAACTTGTACAAATGTGAGTATATGTATATATACAATTTTATGCATTAACTGTTATGATATTGTTTCTCACCCTTCTGCTGTTTTATAATGCTCTATGAGGCATTGCAGAGTAGGAAGCTGGAGGTTCTTTTTGTGAAGCGATGTCTTCATTCTTTTTGGTCAATGGCTCTGATATGTAACATCTGGGTAGTTAGGAAGCTTTTGGCTCTTTTGAAGCTATTTTGTTTTGATTCTTTTGTGATACATATGTGTATGTATATGTTGCGGATACGTTGTAAAGCATGAATTAACTGATGGTTGTATATACTCTTATGAATGTGATCGATTCAATATTTGGATGTTTCCGCTTTATTCTAAATATTGACATGTGGGTTACCCATTGTTGCATATCTATTTGAGCAGGTATCGTATGTGTTTAATTTCATGATAATGTGATGCGCCTCTTTTATACCATGTTTTAAATAAACTCTGATGAAATGAATTTTCTAAGTGCCTAATTGATTAAATGTATTAATTTGGGGGTATAGAAAGGGGGTGTTACAAGTTATACTTGTATCTAGGATCTATTGATGAAATAGTAAAGCTGTATCTCAAGATTGCTTGTGGTCACAAGCAGGTTGTGATTGTATGCCTCTAGGAGGATGGAATGTCATACCAGATGTTGTGACATTAGTTACTGCTCCAGCTCATGGTGAACCTGACAGTGCCTCTTGTCTGTCATTGGGTATCAATGGATCATCTCAGGTATTTGGGCCTCTGTCCAAGTGTGTTGCCTTGTATGACTAGTAAAGATGAAGATCAGGACATCATCATCTCTGATCTTGTGCATATGGAAGACAAGTAAACATATCATTCACCCTGACATCTTGAAGACTTTTTCTAGCTGAATCTGGGAGATCCTAGAGATAGTTATGTCCATCATGTGACTACCTCTCCTATAAGGTTTGGTTCTGGTGTGGCTTGTGAAACAAAGGGTGCAGAGTTGCATGTGTTTCCATGTGTTTGGATTCTCTCTTTTAGGGGGAGTGCTGATTATGCATGACAGGGGGAGCAGTGTACCTGTCTGATGTGTAGCTACACTACTTGTGTTGACATTGTACTGTTATGGAGCTGTGTACAGAGGGAGCTGATTCTCAGGCAAGCTTATGTTCTTGAACCACTAATGAGGTTGTAATGTCAGACAAGATGTCTTGATATTATGCTGGCTGGTGTATAGTTGTGCCTTGGCAATATATTTATGGGTTACTGCCTGGGAGAATTTATTTTTCTCTGCAGAATATTTGTGTGTCTCAAATTGGGGATTTAAGATCAAGTGTTACTTGTGGCAAGTAGTTAATTGATTATCCTTTAATTGGTGATGTCAAAAGTGTCATTCCTGAAGGTGCAGCTTCAGACAAGACAAGAACCCAAGATTCAAGACTGATTCAAGGTGTACTCTCAAGGAGCTATGGTTCAGGGCTGATTTTACACTGGATGAGTGAGTTCAACAAGGAGGTTAAGTCACTGTCCATGATTGTTGGTGCAGTCGTTAGAGATCAAGAAACATCAGACTTAGACACCATGAACAGTATGTACACTTACTCCAATGTTTGTCAATTTTTTACTAAACCAAGGGGGAGTAAAGTGTTGTTATCTGTTGCAACTATCAAGGGGGAGCATGATAGTGTGAGGCTGGAAAAACTACTGCTGCTGCCCTGATAAGGTGTTTTAGCCAAAATTTACCAAAGGGGGAGATTGTTAGTTCCATGGTTCTATGATATAGAGTTGTCCATGGCTCTATGATTGGCTAAATTTTGGTAAAACATGATCTTGCACTGATGTTAAGTAGGATGTTATAACATCTCCATCTGCTGTGGTGACAGAACTACTGTGGAGTGTTTTAATGTGAATGTCATGCTGAATGTCGTGACATCTATCACGACATCCATCTGCTGGCATGACAAAACTAATGTCATGTGTTATAAACAACAAGAGTTATGGTGTAGCAGGAGCTGATGACAGAACTTATGTCATAGATGTCATTACCAATGTCATGACATCGCTACTGGTGCGGCAGGAGCTGATGAAAGAACTGCTGTCATGGATGTCATACTGAATGTCATGACATCAATGTCTGGTACAACAGGGGCTGTTGTGTTATATCTCTTGACATAAGTGTTTTGGTCCTGTTGGATATTCCTCATCAGTATGTACATGCCTAAAAGATTTATTAGAAACAAAGTGCAGATTTAATGGGTGTTCATAAAAAGGATCTTTGATGCTTTTTAGGAAACTATAATACATTTGTTTCTACTGTCATGAAGAAATTTCTGCAGAAGTGTTTAGCAGGGCAAGCTGGAAAGCTAAGAGTAAGTGAAGTTGAATGTCATGACTGAATGTTATGACATTGTTCGTATGACATCAGGCGTGCAGGGTTTGTTTTTCCTGTTATGATACCTGATATATCTCAGGCTAAATTTCAGGAAACCTGTTATGGCTTCTTAGGTATCTCAGGCGAGATTCTAGTCAGGGCTGGACATAACATGAAGCTGTTGTGACCTAATTTGACAACACCTTGAATTGTGGAAATTAGTTTTACTTTGTTAAACCTAATGTTTGTTACTTATGACCAGCCCAAGCCCAGTCTACATTGCTATAAAAGGAGGAGTAGAAGCAGAGGAAAATAGGCACTCACATCAAGAACAACTTGAGTGTAAAATAAAGGTCTAGGGTTTGAGAGTCCCTTGTGTGTAAGTCACCCTTTGTATCGTTTGATACATTGTGGTAGACATATTTGTGAGTGAACAGGTTTTCTCTTCACGTGTGTCTAGGAGTCTTAGGATTCCCTGTGTGCCAATAAATTGTATGCTGAATAATTGCTTTGGTTATTGTGTATGAATTGTTGTGTTCATTGTGTCACTCAAAGCTTTTAAGCAAGAGTGTGTCTCACTTGATCAAAGTTGTGAAGCAAGATCATGGTGTGTTTTTGGAATGTATATCCATAACTGTTTTGTAATTGTGTATAATATCACTGTAGTGTGATTAAGGGGGAGTGAGTGGGCATACTTAGGTCTAGAGTGTCTCTAGGTTGAAGTGTCATTGTGTAGGTTTTAAGTGAGGAGTGCAAACTGGGTTGTTTGACTCTGAATTAATTCTATTAATAATGAATTTCCTCCCTGGCTTGGTAGCCCCCAGATGTAGGTGATGTTGCACCGAACTGGGTTAACAATTACTGTGATATTTATCTTTCTACATTGACAATTCTGCATAATTTAAATTGTTAGATAAATAGGTCTTTCAGCCTGCTGATGTTACAACAGACGTCATGACATTGGGAAAATTTAAAGAAATTTAAATTGGTCATGTTCTGTCCTCGTCCTTGTTGAGCAGAGATCAATGTTCTTGGGACATATGAGATCTACATACCAGAATTTTAGTGAGGTACTAGACGAAGAACCTAGAGACTATAAGGAAGTTATAAGGAGTCGAAAGAAGACTGAATGGTTGAAGGCCATAGATGATGAGATGAAATCTCTTCATGATAACAACACCTGGGAACTGATCAAGAAACCTGTGTTAGAACACAGATTGGTTCTTAATTATATCTTTATGTTTTGATGATAACTCTTACGAAATTTTGTATTAAGAAATTATATACTCTAAAATTTGTTCAAGTATGTTGGCTGCATATATTAATGTTAATATACTTCTGAAAGCAAATTGGATCTGAACATGGAACTATGCAAGGCTCTGGAGCGTCAGAAACATCTTTTAGAAGAATCTGAAAGCTGTCTACAGAAGATTCTGAGCGCTGCCTACAGAAGGATCTGAAGCAGAAGCTACAGAAGGATCTGAAGCAGAAGCTACAAAAGCATCTGAAGCATTGAAGACTTTGTATGAAGAGTTTCTAGTTTAGCTTATTTCAGAAGACTCTGATAAGTACTACGCTGTCAGTTCTGAAGATCTGATCCCAAACTCTGCTCTGAATTATTACATGTTGAAAGTGCACTTGTTGCAATGCTCTGATTCAGCAAACTCTAATGAACATCAAAGACTCTGATCATTCAAGGCTCTGATGTTATCTGCTGAAGTATTAGAAACTTGTTGAAGAAGAATTCAAAGTTATGTCTGTTGGATAGACCAAACAACTCTTTCCTCATTTATGCTAGACACAAGAGCACAGACAAAAAGGATTTCTTTGTGCATTCTAATTTTAGGAAAGGTCAAGTGATGTGAAGACAAAAAGGCTACAGCCCTTTTTAGTACACAGCCTTTAACGTGAAAACAACTTGGACTTCTGTGCCTATAAAAGCAAGACTCCATCACTCTTCTTCAGTTGACGAAACATTGAAAGAATTCAAGAAAAGCTCTCATACAATTTATATTCTTTGCTGAATTTATTTCATAGTTCTTAAAACTTAAGTGTAAAATCACAGTTGTGATATAGCTTACTTAGCAGCATTTAAACACTTGTTTTAGTTTTACATATTGATTGTAAAAGTCCTTGAGAAGATCCAGTTGGGATCAGTAGTTCTTGAGAAGACTAAGAACAGTTGCTCTTAGTGCTTGCTATTGTAATAAGTTTGATTTATAATGGATTAAGTCCTTGTTGAGAAAGGCAAATCACTCTTGATAGGGTGGACTGGAGTAGTTGAGTTCAACGAACCAGGATAAAAATCTTTGAGTTTTTATTGCCATAATAATTTCTATATACTTATTCAACACCCCCTTCTAAGTATTTTCTCACCTTCAACCTGTTGGAGCCAGGTTAGTCAGCTGTAAATGGATTTTCAAAGTTAAGGAAGGAGTCGAAGGAGTGGCGTCAAAGAGATACAAGGGAAAATTGGTTGATAGGTGGTTCACTCAGAAAGAAGGTATCGACTTTAATTATGTGTTCTCTCCTGTTGTGAAGCACATATCCATTCAAATGTTGCTTGCCACAGTGGCACAATTCGACTTTGAACTGGAACAAATGGATGTGAAGACTGCATTCTTGTATGGTGACTTAGATGAAACAATCTTGATGAGGAAACCTGGAGGGTATGTTAAAAAAGGGAAGGAAGATTATGTGTGCAAGATGAATAGATTCTTATATAGAATGAAACAATCTCCTCGACAGTGTAATAGGAGATTCGACAAGTCCATGGCACGCATAAGTTTCATCAGAAGTCAGTTCGACCATTGTGTTTACTTCAGATTTCGACCGAGTAATTCATTTGTTATTTTGTTTCTCTATGTGGATGATATTCTAATAGCAAGCAAAAATGTCGAATAGGTAATGAGGGTGAAGGATGAACTCAATAAGGAGTCTGACATGAAGGATCTGGGAGCTGCATCCAAGATTCTTGGGATTGACATCCAAAGAGATAGAAAGCAGTCAAAATTATGCTTATCTCAAGAGGCATACCTGTGAAAGGTTCTTGAAAAGTTTGGTATGTCAAATTCAAAGTCTGTTGTGACTCTGACAAACCCTCAATTCAAGCTGAGTATAGATCAGTGTCCCAACACTAATGTTGAAATAACTTATATGAATAGCATTCCATATGCTAATATAGTGGGTTCTTTGATGTATGTTATGGTCTGTACTAGGCCTGACATAGCATATACAGTAAGTCTTGTAAGCAGGTACATGGCGAATCTTGGAAAGTGTCACTGGAAAGCATTGAAGTGGATTCTAAGGTATATAAATGGGTCTCTGAATAGAGTCCTAATTTATGGTGGAGCCTTGGATGAAGATAATAAAGCAGCAGTCGAAGGATATGTCGATTCTGATTATGCAGATTGTATGGATTCTAGAAAGTCTATTTTTGGATATGTGTTCATATGTTTGGGACAACAATTAGTTGGAAAGCAACACTTCAGAAGGTTGTTGCCTTATCAACCACTGAAGTAGAATATATTTCCCTAACTGAAGCTATGAAGGAAGCATTGTGGCTTAAAGGTTTTGCAAAGAAGCTAAATCTTCAAGGTCGAGTTATCATTGTTAAATGTGATAGTCAAAGGGCAATACACCTGTCGAAGAATTCAGTCTATCATGAACGAACCAAGCACATTGATGTGAGGCTGCATTTTGTCAGAGGGGTAATCGAGCATGGAGAAGTCCAAGTGCTAAAGGTTTTGACAGATCATAATGATGATATGATCACCAAGACGTTACCCAGTTGCAAGTTTTTCCATTGTATGCAGTTGATAAAGCTGCATGAAGAAAGCTAGTTCCTTGATGTTATAGAGTTTGTTCCAAGGTGGATATTTATGAGATATTGGATCGAACTCTAGTATGGTTGAAGGGTAGCTTCTGGTTCGACAGGAATTAAGCATGAGGTCGAAGTATGTTCGCATGCTGCTGTCGGAGTAATGCGTGTTGTAGTCAAAGTCTGTTCTAATATGCATTAGTCAATATTGCTAGGGTTTTTAGCATGTTGAATTGGGCCTTGCTTGTAAGCCCAATTGTTTAAGTTAGCTTGCACCCTAAGTTAGCTTGTAATAGGTAATTGTTAAAAAGCCCATTATGTTAGTGTGTTATTTTTCTTATAAATAGGATGCTAGTTTCTCAATCTTGGTATAAGGAAAAATAGGAAGATAAAATCTTAATTTCAAGAGAGAGAGGTTATTTTATTATTCTTGTATACTTGTAATCTTGTTCTAAGAGTAAGGAAAGAATAACATTTTATAACCAATCCTTGTTGTTCCTTGTTGTTTTACATTGGTTTCTTTGTTAACCCTAACCCTTGTGTATTTCTTGATCAAGAAGAAATCGTTTATACTTTGTTTCAAGGTATCCGATTCACAACAGTATCTATAAATCATTAGCATAAAATTATCAAGATAAATAAGACTAGTACTAACCAGAAATTTCTCAAAACGACGACCTTTCGTAAACTTTTTCTAAACCTTCGAGAGAGATAACTATATCTCACCCATGGACGCTCAAGACCAATCTTAGACTCTCTAATATAGTTATGTCTAAGCTGTGACTTAAAGCTCATCCAACACGTACCAGCATGACTTATCCTCCTATTTTTTAAGTTCTTATTATCATTCGTAAACTCAAAAGTCAATTACATTTAAATCAACAAGAATGTATTAGAAATTATAGAAAGTCATATCAAATAGATGAAAATTAAAATTAATACCTTAACGTCTGTCCATATGCTATTTTTGACAGCCTCTGGTGCTTGTTTCCAATCATCTACCAATTTAATAGAACACAACATAACTCTTAAAAAGTAAAGAGTATTCACCATCAACTACTCTGTAATACAAATCAAACGCGATAGACAATTTGTTACCAGATTTGTGGACTTTTGTTACTTTGGTAAGCATTGTAGCACCTCTTTGTGATCTTTTATTTTTGTTTTGAGTACCACTTGTCATAGTTTCTTTGCCACTAGATGAAGAATACGACAAAGACGACATTTATGTTCAAAAATAACAACAACAACAACAACAACAAACTCTTTCATCTATTATCACATACACATCCAACAACAACAACAACCACAACAAAAGATTAATCAAGTTTTATCACACACGTTCAACAACAACTAGAAAAATAACAAGAACAACAACATCAACAACAATGGAAACTGAAGTTTACTGTAGATGCATGAGAAAAATGTTTTACGTACCATAAACGTGATGACTAAGTAAAGGTGAATATTTGGATTGAAACATATAGTGTTGTTGTATTCCTCCTTGACGATGACGATGGTGTTAGTGTTGGTGTTAGTCTGTTGTCTTTCTCTTCGCGATGACTACGGGTTAAAAATGAACAAATGTAAAACAATGAACCGATGAAAAACGATGAACTGATGAACAACTAATGAAAAATCCATGAACGATGAATGTTAGGGTTGATATGGTGTTTCATTTCTCAGCACTGGACATTAGGGTTGAAACGGTGTTTCGTATTGTATTGTTTTTCGGCAAAGAATGGCTACTGAAGAGACAAGCTAGTTAGTTGTGATAAAAATAAATGAAAGATACCACCACGGTCAACAACTGCAACCGTGGTGATATATTATTTGCTTAATTAAATTTCTTAAAGAAGCGCGAGTATATTACAACTTAAAAGATTTAAAACTAAATGAAAATATGTCACAACGGTTCAGCTACGCAACCGTGATGGTATCACATTTATTTTAAAATTAAAAATAAATAAAAATACAAAGGTACGACTAAATGTTAAAGAAATAAAATATTTGAGGGTGCTGAGATTTGAACCCATGAAAGAGTGATTATATAACCACGGTCGTATAAATAAACCATGATTATATCATATCAAAATTTTAATAAATAAATAAAAGAAAATGTTTGCGCGTTAAGTAAGATGTTGTTAGAACACAGATTGGTTCTTAATAATAACTCTTTGTTTTGATGATAACTGTTAGGAAATTTTTATATTTAAGAATTATATACTCTAAAATTTGTTTGAGAGTTTTACTGTAGATTGAAATGAAATTAACTCTCTAGAAGCAAATCTGTATTGTATACAAGAAGTTATCCTGACTCTGAAGCGCCAGATGCATCTTACAGAAGATTCTGATTGCTCTTTACAGAAGATCCTGAGCGTAGTCTCCAGAAGGATCTGAAGCAAGAAGCTCCAGAACATTCTGAGTCAGAAGCATCTGAAGCTAGTCAGAAGCATCTGAAGCTGAAGCATCTGAAGCAAAGAAGAATATTGATTGAAGAGTTTCTCAAAGCATAATTCTACAGAAGTTTCTGAAAGTACTAACGCTGCCAAGTACTGAAGTTCTATGTCAAATATGATCTGATGATCAACACGCTGAAAGCACACATGCTGCAGAAGACTCTGATACAGCAAAGTTCTGAATATCATTAGAAGACTCTGATCCATTCAGACTCTGAAGAACTTGCTGAAAACTGAAGAAGAAATATTCAAGAATATATCCGTTGGAGTAAATCAACGTCTCTTTCCTCATTTGTGCTAGACACAATTACACAGACAAAAAGGATTTTTCTGTGTTATCTACTTCAAGGAAAGGTCACTTGATGTGAAGACAAAAAGACTCAGACCTTTTTGGGACTCTCTTTTCAACGCTCAGCATCCTTGGATCAGCTGCCTATAAAAGGAGAACTCCACCACATTCTTCAGTTACACATTTTTGCTGAAAAGAAATCATATTATTCTAAGCTCTCATTCTTTCATATTCTTCTTAGAATTTCTTGTACTTAAATTTAAGAGAAAAATCACTGTTGTGATAAAAGCTTTATAGAAGCATTAATACTCTTGTATTTGATTTACATTGATTGTAAAGGTTTTTCCTTAAGAGGATTCAGTTTGAATCAGTAGCTCTTGAGAAGACTAAGAACAATTGTTCTTAGGTGTTACTATTGTAATCAGTTTGATTTAATAGTGGATTAAGTCCTTGTTGAGAAAGGCAAATCACTCTAGGAAGGGTGGACTGGAGTAGTTGGTTAAACGAACCAGGATAAAAATAATTGTGTGATTATTTTTTAAGTCTTAATCTTTCATACTTATTCAACCCCCCTTCTAAGTATTATCTCACCTTCAGATGTCATCACGGTCCTTCGTAGCACCATGATAACTATGGCTTTGTTGTATATACATTTTATAGTAGTGGACATTAACATTTTTTTGTTTTTACATCAACGCATTTCAACTTTTTACTTGTTTCTTTATACTCATCAGATCTTTCTCGACTCAACACTATAAGATTTTTTCTTCTATCAGAACCAGAATTATACGTATCGATAACTACACCCAACACTAACTTATCAATGACCATGCTTTTGTCCAAATCATTAATCTCGAAATCTTTTTTAATAAATTCTCTGATAGTCTTTCTAGGTCTTCTCCTTCCTCTAATTGTTTGTCATCTCTCTCTAATATTTTCATTTCTAATTGTTTACCACACATTCACCGCAGCATCCTCATCTATGCTACACTTATTTTATCTGCGTGTTGATTTTTAACTGCCCAAAATTTTGTTCCGTACAAAATCGTATGTCTTATCGCAGTTCAATAAAATTTTTCCTTCGATTTGAGCAGTATTTTTCTATCACATAAAATACTTGATGTTCTTTTTCATTTTAACCACCTAACTTAAATTCAATGATTTACCTCTCCTTCTATTTCTTCATATTTTGTATTAAAAAAAGATTCTTTTAGAAGTGATTTGTAGGATTCTTGAATGATTTTTCAGAAATTTTCCACAATGCTATTAGAGGAAGTATGAGAAGTCATTCAACAATGCAAAGAGACCTAAAGTTTTGATACCAGACGATAATGAAGTTGATAACTCAAGCAAAATGAAACTTTTCATTAAAAAAACAAAAAACAAAACAAATTCAACAAATGTATAACTGAGACAGTTTATAATAAAAACACAATACAAAGCACATATCCACAATAATGTCATTTATTTATATTTTGATACAATCAACTTAATTAATTTATACAACATTTTTTTGGCGGCTGATAACACTATAATATGTTGTCAACCATGAAAAATGTGTTTTAACAAGACATATACCTCAGCTGATGCAAGTTTTTGTCTTCTTAAAACACAAGATATTATTAATTATTTGTCCAAGACAAGCACTACAACAAAACCAACAAACACATAAAGCTATCATATCATATAATCATAAAACAAAATTTTCAAATATGCTTTAGAGAAAAACCCTTATTCTTGTTACACAAAACTCCATAATAACATGTTTACTAGTAATACAAACCATTTTCTAATACTAATTATGGTTCTTTCATTACTCTTAAACATTCAAAGCCAAGAAACCAGACAAAACCAGAACATGCCAGAGATACCACAAGGTGTAACTCCAAGTAAAGGTGTTGTAATAATTGTTCTTTCCGTTATGTTTTTCATCACTTTTATCTTACTAGTTTATGTCAAATTCTGTCGTGTTACTCCTCTTCATCTTATACACCAGAACCCGCTTAATCAAGGAACAACTCGATCGCGGTCTATAGTTTTCGGTGTTGAAAAGAAAGTGATTGAAACACTTCCTTTCTTTAAATTTTCTTCTTTGAAAGGATCCAAACAAGGACTAGAATGTACTGTTTGTTTGTCGAAATTTGAAGACGAAGAGACGCTTAGATTGTTGCCGAAATGCAAGCATGCTTTTCATATGAGTTGTATTGATAAGTGGCTTGAAAGTCACTCTACTTGTCCTCTTTGTAGGTACATGGTTGAAGAAAATGACATAAGAAACTTCACTTTTTCGTTCAGTTCAAGATTCTTAAGAGTTCCTTCGAATCTAAGTGAAGATCCAAATCTTGAGATTTTTATTCAGAGAGAACGTTCTCAAAGAAAGAGTAAAAGAGAAGAACAAGAACTGGTTCTTGATCATGAAGAAAGTGGTAGCAGTCATGTTACAAAGTGTAATCATCATCATCAACAACAACAACAACAACAACAACAACAGACTTTGCATATGATTAATCATAGAATATTGATCTCTGATGTTGTTACAAGGAGTAGATGGAGTGATCTCAACTCTTCTGATTTGTTATCATTGAAAAGTGAGATGCTTCACGATGTGTCAAGTGCAAGATTTTCTCCTGATGAGGATGAAAATTCTTTTACAGCATTGAATCCTGGTGAGAAGAGGAGTATGTCTGAGATTTCAAATGTTCCGAGGTTTGTGGAAATTAACAACAGAAGAAGGAATGGAAATGATGAGAGATTGTGGAGGATTTGGTTGCCGATTGCAAGGAGAACAGTTCAATGGTTTGCAAGACAAGAAACAAACTCGGTTCAGTTATTGCAACATAAACATTTAGCTTCAAATGTTTGAGGAACAACAGTAATTAGTACTGTAATTAGTATATGTTGATTGTTGGTTTGAGTGGATTAACAAAAGTTACTATTGCTATCTTATAATATAGTATGCAAAAGTGTGGTTTAGGAGTCTTTATTGGTAAAGAGAGATAATATCAATCCCTTTCTTCTTGATTAAGAATGCTTTTTGTGGAATCATTATCTCATTATGGTAATAATGCCACTCTTTGCAACGACAAAAAAATAATGCATTTAGTTGCAATAATTAAATCACACTATATTGCATCACACTATAAACCATCCGATCTCAAATCAATTGTTGATTTTAGAATTTAGGTTGAGATTAACTCATTCCTATAAAATTGGTGTAACACTCCGAAATAATACATATATAGAATAACATTAGTCAAAGTATTAATTTGGTACTGAAAGCACACATAGGTATCTAAATGTTGGGAAAGAAAACAAATATAGAAGATAGTAATAAAATGCGGAAGCTGCTGGATCAACTTTTTTCCTACGTACAGTTAAAAATAAGCTCCAAACAAAATTGCTCAGACAACAATAATAAGCACAAAATAGAGCAAATAAAATAAGGAGACACCAGAATTATTAACGTGGGAAAAAACCCTTAAAGGGAAAACAACCCACGGGACCAAGCCAGTAAATCTTCCACTAATAAATTAATGGGTACACCACAAGTCCTCCTGGAACCACCAGGGATCAACAGAGCAAATATAATCTTCACCGTACAAGGTGGATATCAAATCAACTAACCCCTCAACGGGTTCTACGACACAACAATAAAGAGACACTCTTTGATATTCTTCTCTCTGTCTGTAGAGTCGCTCACGTTGCCGCTCTCTTCCCTCTTCCTCCTGTTATATCTAACACACAAGGGTTAAAACCCTTTAACCATTTCATGGGCTTTGCCCCACAAAGCTAATTTCCTTTTTTTTCTTCTCTTTTAATAATAATAATAATAAGATTAAGTGGACTCACTTATTTTGGTGACCCACACAACAATTCTCCCCCTCACCAAATTAAAGGGAGACCATAGGAGACCAAACCTGCTTTCTTTCTGCAAGTAGAGAACTTCTCCATAGTTAAGGCCTTTGTCATCATATCTGAACCATTCTCGTCAGTATGGATTTTCTCTAATGAAAATTTCTTCATCTCCAGCGCATCGCGTATCCAATGATACCGAACATCAATATGCTTCGACTTTGAGTGATAAGTCGAGTTCTTGCTAAGATGGATTGCACTCTGACTGTCACAATATAAAATATATTTCTCCTGTGAGAGACCCAAATCTTGTAGGAATTTCTACATCCAAAAGAGTTCCTTTGCAGCTTCTGTGGCGGCAATATACTCTGCCTCTGTAGTAGACAAAGCAACACATTTTTGCAATCTAGACTGCCATGACACTGCTCCCCCTGCAAAAGTCATCATATAACCAGAAGTAGACTTCCTAGAATCCACATCACCAGCCATGTCTGCATCTGCAAAACCATCTAACATAGGCTTACCACCTCCAAAGCACAAACAGACTCCAGAAGTAACTTTGAGATACCTGAGTATCCATTTCACAGCTTGCCAATGTTCTTTGCCAGGATTAGAGAGGAAACGACTGACCACGCCAACTGCATGAGCAATATCTAGACGTGTACACACCATCGCATACATCAAGCTACCAACTGCAGATGCATACGGAATATTCTCCATTTCCTCTTTGTCTTTCTCACTTGTAGGACATTGCATAGAGCTCAATTTGAAGTGACCTGCAAGTGGAGTGCCAACTGATTTTGAATTTGACATATTAAACCTCTCCAATACCTTCTCAATGTACTTTTGCTGTGATAACCACAATTTGCAATTCTTCCTGTCACGTGTAATTCTCATGCCAAGGATTTGCTTTGCAGGGCCTAAATCCTTCATTGCAAAGGGCTTGCTCATCTCTCTTTTCAAATGCTCAATCTCTTTCATGTCATGACCAACAATCAACATGTCATCGACATAGAGAAAAAGGATAATAAGTTTCTCACTAGGGAATTTCTTCACAAACACACAATGATCAGAAGAAGTTTTTGCATACCCATGATCCACCATGAAAGAATCAAATTTCTTATACCATTGCCTTGGAGCTTGTTTAAGACCATACAAGCTCTTCTTCAATCTGCAGACAAGCTTCTCTTTACCTTTGACTGCAAAATCATCAGGCTGCTCCATGTAAATTTCTTCCTCCAAATCACCATAGAGAAATGTGGTCTTCACATCAAGTTGCTCAACCTCTAAATTCAAACTAGCTGCCAAACCAAGTACAAATCGGATTGAAGACATCATGACCACAGGTGAAAAAATTTCTTCAAAATCTATACCTTTCTTCTGACTGAATCCTTTCACAACCAACCTTGCCTTGTACCTTGGTTGTGAGCTATTTTCTTCTGACTTCAATTTAAACACCCACTTATTCTTGAGTGCTCTCTTACCATTAGGTAGCTTCACTAGCTCAAATGTGTGGTTCTCATGTAAGGATTTCATCTCTTCTTGCATGGCTTTGTACCACTTGTCTTTCTCTTCATGTGACATAGCTTCTTCAAAGCTTTGTGGCTCCCCCCCATCAGTAAGCATCACATATTCATGAGGAGGATATCTCTGTGAAGGATGGTGCTCTCTGGTAGATCTTCTCACTGGCTCAGGAGGTTGCTCTAGTGGAATTTGTTCAATTTCTTCATCAGCTTGGGGCTTGATGGGCTAAAGACGTGTCTACTTATGCGTCTAGCGGTATCTTACTGCAAGTGCACAGCCTATCGAAGTAATATTTAAGATTATCGATCCACAGGGATTCTATGGTTACTTAGTGCTAGATGAACTTCTAGTTTAGCTAAGGCGAATGGTTGTCACGATTTTTTGTTGGTTTTTAAGACTATTAAAGGCGGAATTAAATTTAAGTTTTAATAAAGTAATATTAAGGCGGTCGGTATGTAATTATACTAACTTAGGTGGGTCAATCTAACCTAGGCTTATAAAGGTGTTCACTTAATCTATTCGGTAGAGATTACCAGTTTAAATACCCTCAACTCACACTCTCGTGGTCTTATATCAGATCTTATCCCTAAAGCCCTATGCCTGCTCTCGCTAGCCCATAAGTGTTTAGAGGTAATTTTTGGAAACTAAGCAATTCTAATTTATCTTAAAGCGCTCTCGCTGTGTTTAATTTAAATGCCTAACTTTAGCTATCTGGTTAAAATCTCACACTCTCGTGGTCTTGACCTAACCTAATACTCTTTTCTTACTCTCGTAACGAAAAGGTCTATTTCAATTAAAAAGTATCAGCCAGAATGTTAAGTGATTAATTATTTTTAGCCTATGGTTATATTTTACCGGTTAAGTTTGTTATGACTACATACCGCCCTAAGGTGTTTAGCTACTCATCGATGTTGAACCAGACAGAGACAGAAAATTTAATAATAACGTACTCATGGCAGAAAAATAAATAAACATTATAATTAAATTAAATTGCAATATAATGAAAAACCTGGTTAACAAATATTCGAGCAGACTCCTTCTTGCACAGACCGGAAGGCTTGGAGTTGGCGGAAATTGAAAATAAACGAATGCTGAAGGTTTAGAAACAAATAAATGTATAACAATTTCCTGATGTTGGAAATTGTTATATGGCGGGTTTGGATACAATAAAAAACGAAACAGAAAACTAAAAATAATGCAGGAATAGAAAGGCTGGTTCGTAATACAGTTCGGCAGAGCTTCCGCAGGAATTTGAATAAAAAATGCTCTCCCTCTTTTGTTCATAGAACTTGTACTATTTATAGAATCCTTAATGGGCTGGATTTTTGGACCTTTGTTGCAGGGGCCTTGCTGAATTTGTGGAAGGAATGCAGGAACGTGGCAACAAAATAGGAGGAATGGTCTTCACGTAATGCCTTGACGTAGTCTGAGTCAAAAACCTAATTTTACCCTTGTCACGGTCGTGACAAGGTCTTCACGTTCGTAACTTGTGGTTTTTAAGTGTCACGGTCGTGACCACTCTCTTACGGTCGTGATGGCTCAAATTGGGGTGTCACGGTCGTGACACCCTTGTGACGGCCGTGACTGCAACAAATTATGCAGTCTTTTGCAGGCTTCTTCATTTCTTCATCTCTTTATGGTTTCTTTTGTTCCTTTTGCTCTTAATTCATGATTTAGCTCCATATAATGATGTACCTGCAAAATGGTAAGAAAAACTCGAGAAATCGAGTGTTAAAACGGTGAATATGCGATAAAACGTTAATGAAACCTAGCAATATAATCGATGCGTTTTCTCGTTATCAAACTTCCCCAAACTTAAACCTTTGCTTGTCCTCAAGCAAATAGTCGGTTGAAAATCGGCGGACAAGATTTTATTCACGCATACTCATAACAAACCGTACGAGGGATCGTTTTGTCGGATAATCCGGTACTTTAATAGAACACTACCGATACACTAATGACACAAGCAACAAGCTATGTCGTTGACTTCCCGTTAAACGAAACAATCGGCAATTACATTACGATTTCACCTGGAGTTTTTCGATCTTATTTCGCCCGGTTTCATTCTAGTGCAATCACATTAAGCCCTTTGCCTTAGCACGCACGTAGTGGAGTAGCCGGTTAGCGACTTTGATCCTTTTTGAGCACGGGGTATGGTACACGAGTGTGGTAACCCTACATATTTTATCCGATTTGGAGGTTGTGGGGGATCGAGCCGTAGCACGCCCTACCGAGTTCAGAACCAGTACCTCTGAACCAACTTGCAATGGACTCCTTCTCATATTTCTCGTTTCTTATATGCGACCGTGTACTTTGGTGCAATTTCTTTTCATTTTGCATCGACATATGAAGGATCATTATTGATTAGGCATCAAACGCTTATATTCATCGGCTCCCCACGTGGTTTGTGTTCAGACGGTGCTGACTGCTAGTATAAACTACTAGGGGTTACTTTTGAACTGAAACTAAAAGTGTACTCGTAATGGTAATCGGGATGGAATTGCTTAAGTAGGGAGTCAAAGATGTCAAGATTGTATTGGTCTTGTTTAATCGTTCTCGGCTTCCTAATTACGATTCTGTAGGTAAGTCGGGTAATGCGAATAATTAAATATTTTTCCTGGTATAGCTAAATAATCGGGGAAAGTTCGAAATTAAAGAAAATAGCACAAAGATTTGCTCATTTCATTAACTTGCGAAAAGAGATACAACGGAATTGAAAATACAACGAAATGGAAAAGTGCGAAAAAGGGAAAATGCGGAAATGAAAGGTACCTCTCCCACACTATATCAGACATTGTCCCCAATGTTGTGATATAAATGCGGTAAAAGTACAGTACAACGACAAAAACGAAAAACAAACATAAGCAAACTAAAATTATGGCTGCTGAGGACCGCGGGCTCAGCCTCTGGTGCGGGAGCGGCGTCTGGAAGGAGTCGCTTCAGGATCAGAACCGGTGCCGGAGGCAGCAGTGATGTTAATGCGGAGGGCTTCTAGCTCGCTGAAAATTTCTCCAAACTTCTCATTAGTAGCTTCCTGGTTTGCTGCAATAGTGCTGAGTAAAGCATCATACTGCTCCTTCTGCCTTCGCTCCAGTGCGGCGTTCATCTGGTTCTGCTGATGAATCGCACGGAGGACTTCCTCAAGTGTGATTTCGGGAGCAGGGGGCTGTCAGGTAGATGTCTCTGGTATATCCTAGACAGGCTCAGCTGCATCCATAGCGTCCTGCATCTCATCCGCTGAAGGGTCTGCCTGATCATCATGAATAGGGACGTGATCGGCAGCAACAGGTAAAACAAAGAGCCAGTTGGCTCGGCTGGATGGATCGATGCGGTCGCGGGACGGCAGAATGATATGATGGAAAATGGTGCCATGGACAACAGGGTTATACCTGCCATCCTCTCGCTGCGCAATCAGGTGAGCGGACCTGCAATAGCTCTTGGTGAGGAATTCTGCGGCTAGGTGAGGCTGATTAACGACCAAGTCACCAAGCCCCAACTGAATGGCGAGGGTGGTGACAATGCCGCCTATGAAGAACGGGGTGGAGCCTCTGTGTGCAATGGCCTGGATATGATAAAGCATGAAAGGGGCAGCGTTGATCGGATCGTCATTAAGAGCGCAGTGTAAGAATAGAAGCTCCTTGGAGTTGAGCTTATGGTTGCTTTCTCGAGCGAAGATGGTGTTGCATATGACACGGTGGAAATAGCGGATTGCCGGGTTGTGAATGTGCGTAACGTTGAGGCTTTGGAAGGCTGATGCACGGGTGTTGGTTAAGTCGTGCCATAGAGTGAAAGCTTGTTCACTAAAATTATCGGGCACGCGACGGTGAGCTTCAGTTCTGTGATCGAAGCCTAACAACTCGGCTATCCTGCCTTGCAGAATGTTGAACTCTTGGCCATGCAATCTGAATTTGGCGACACCGGTGAGCTGACTCTGAGAACCGGTACCGGTGATGTAACTGAATAAGCTTAAGAACTCCAGTGTCAGAAGCTCGAATGTGGGCTGAGGTTGACTGCAAAGATCCCACAGACCGACTTTTTGAAGCAGGCTTGTAACACTGGCAAGCATTCCGAGTTCCCTCAAACAGACAGTATCAATGTAACGTGTAGGTTGCACACCGCGGTTTTGGAATCGGAGAAAACGTTCTCTCTGAGTTTCTCCAGCATCACCTTCTCTAAAAGTAATAGAATCCATTGCATGCAAGAGCTTAGAGTGAAGAATGAAGATTTTTGATGTTTTGTGAAAAAAATGGTAAAATGAAAGAAATATTGATTCGGGATAAATAATGGAGAGTGAGAATGTGATAGGTTATGATAATGGGGGGTTAATGAGGTTTAAAGTTGGTAATGGGGAGGTTACGGAGGTTATGGAGAAAATGGGCAGTTTTGAGGAAGTTATGGAGGAAGAAGAAGAAGAGGCACGAAGAGAAACAGTTCTGTTTCTCACGATTCCTGTAATAGGGGTTGTCACGGTCGTGACAGGGGTGTGACGGTCGTGACACGCTATTTGAGCACGTCACGATCATGAGATGGGTATGACGACCGTGAGGGCACGCTTCGTTGAATAATTTCCAGAAAAACATTTTCTCACTTAATTCACATATTTTATAATAATGTATTTTCTTCACTAACACTCATATTAAATTATAAACACCATATAGTATATAATTTCAACACAGTACTATACTAACTTGCATGGCATGAGAGATTGTATATAATATGAAATAATGCAAGCATAACAGTACATAGAATGAAAAATATATAAATTGCTAAAAATGGAGAAATTTTGGAATTAAAGGTGCATTGCATAAAGTAATTGAAAATGAAGTTACATAAACGGAAATTACGGTATGAAATTGTTGCGAAAAATAAATCTAACTAGAAACGAAAACAATGAGAAAAATAAACTAAATCACTTATAGCATTTTCAAAAGCGTTTCTTCAAGTCTTCGATGGCGGAGTTCAAGTGATAGAATTGTTCGCAGGTTATGTCAGTCAATCCTATAATGTCCAATCGCATGCTCTTAATGTCTTCTTTAAATAAATTAATGTCAGTTTGGTATGCATTGAGAGTGTTCATGATGTTTTGTAAGTTGTTAGCATAATCTCCTTGATTCACTTCAGGGGTTTCATGTACTTCTTCAGTGTGGTCAATGTCATGGTAACCAGGAGGTGTCTCAGGGTCAGTTTCGACAGCGGTCATTATATCATCTTTTATCTTGTAAGACTGAGGTGTTTCAGGAGTAGATGGATAATCAGGTGGGTTTAACTCATAAAGCCAGTTATCCTTATTGTGAACACTTACTCTAGCATGGTTTGGCAATGTGAACAGGGTTACTACTTCGTTCCGGATTAGGTACTCAAAAGGTGGATGTCCTAAATTCCTTATGATATGTCTATTGAAGCAGAAATTAAGATTCATAGGGCGGTTTGTTCCTAGACGGTTGCACCTGTGCAGTTGGTACCTAAGTCCTATGGCATCAGCAATCATGGTTACAAGACCTCCTACTAATATAGGTAATTCAGGTTCTTCTTGGATACGGGTGAAGGTTTGCATCATGAAAGGTACACCATTAACAGGTTGTCCATTAGTGAAACATGACATAATAAATATTTCATCTTTAGAAACTCCGGTAATGTTTTCTTCTTTTCCAAAGAAGGTGTGGGCAAGGAATTTATGGAAGTAACGGAGAGCAGGATTATGGATCTCATCATTATTCATGTTATTTGGTTCAGGGTGGTAGTTTCCGGTTAAAGTTCCCCAAAAGAAATCTAGCTCCATATCCATCAATTCTACCTGTGTGGTAGTAAAAGCAAATGGTCCACTAGGGAATCCTAACAAGTCAGCTAGTTCTTTATGGTTAAAGTCATATTCTATTCCAAATAGGCGGAAACTAATAAATCCTTTCCTAAATCCAAAACCGCGCTCAGGTAGGTAAATTAAGGAGCTAAGGAACTCAAGGGTGAGCTCGCGGTAAGTCACAAACTTATGTTGGATCAATGCATTCTCCCATCCGAGTCGGTTTAACAAGTACATGACACTATCATGTATACCTAGGGTTTCCATAGTCTTATCATCCGGGTACAGGGTCAAATCCATTTGCCTCTGTGATAACTCTTCAAACTTCATTCTTTGGTTCCTACCTCTAAATTTGGTTTCCATATGGTTAATTGGTTGGTTAGCCATGGTCAGTGCAAATATGGGGGAAACAAATCAGTGGAAAAGACTTTAGAAAATCTGTAAAAAGTGATTTAAGATAAAAATAAAAAAATGAAATGCATAATGTAATGGCAATAATAGTAATATAAAATAAAACTATAAAATGACAAAACAATTAAACAAATAGTAAAACGATAAATAACAATATGCTAAAAGAAAAGAATAGTTTAAATAATTAAATAAGTAAATGGGTTGCCTCTCACTAAGCGCTGTTTTTATCGTCAAAAGCCTGACGTAATGCTTAGGTTTAGATTAATCAGGGGAATTAGTGGACAATTCTAAAAGCTTTAGATTATTCGCATAATCTCTATTTTCAACATTATGATAATGTTTTAAACGTTGTCCGTTTACTATGAATGGTTCACTATTCCTACCCTTAATTTCTATTGCTCCACTCGGGAATACTTTAGTTATTTCAAAGGGTCCTGACCATCTAGATTTTAATTTTCCAGGAAAGAGCCTAAGTCTTGAATTAAAGAGGAGTACAACGTCTCCCACACTAAATTCTTTCCTAGATAGGCGTTTATCATGCCATCGTTTAGTTCTTTCTTTATATATCTTAGCATTCTCATATGCATCTAACCTTAATTCTTCTAATTCGTTAATGTCTAGGATTCGCTTTTCTCCTGCAGCATTATAGTTTATATTGAGAGTTCTGATCGCCCAATAAGCTTTGTGTTCTAGTTCTACTGGGAGGTGACAAGATTTTCCATAAACTAGTTTGAAAGGTGTAGTACCTATGGGTGTCTTGTAAGCGGTCCTATAAGCCCATAAAGCTTCATTAAGTTTAGATGACCAATCTTTCCGAGATATGGCGACAGTCTTTTCTAAGATTTGTTTAATTTCTCTGTTTGAGACTTCGACTTGTCCACTTGTTTGTGGGTGGTATGGTGTAGCCACACGGTGTCTTACTCCATATTTAGATAGTAATTTGTCAAAGATTTTTGAAATGAAGTGCGAGCCACCGTCACTTATGATGAGTCTAGGCACACCAAATCTGGGAAAGATTATATTTTTGAAAAGCTTTATTACTACTCGTGTATCGTTTGTAGGAGAAGCTATGGCTTGAATCCATTTCGAAACATAATCAACAGCTACGAGTATGTAATTATTAACGAAAGATGATGGGAATGGTCCCATGAAATCTATTCCCCAGACGTCAAAGATTTCTACTTCTAAAATTCCTTTTTGAGGCATTTCATCTCTTCTGGAAATATTGCCAGTGCGTTGACACTGATCGCAATTTATAACAGCGATGTGGACATCCTTCCATAGATTAGGCCAGAATAAGCCGGCTTGCAAGATTTTTGCACAAGTCTTGGAAGTGCTTGCATGTCCACCATAAGGAGATGAATGGCATTGAGCAATGACATCTTCTATTTCTTCTTCGGGAATACATCGGCGAAAGATTCCATCTGGTCCTCTTTTGAACAATAATGGTTCATCCCAATAGTAATGTTTCAGATTATGAAAGAATTTCTTTTTCTGCTGATAGGTTAGATCGGGTGGAAGAGCTCCTACAGCTAGGTAGTTGACAATGTCAGCGTACCATGGCAGTCCTACAGTTGTCTGGATTGTTTCCACGGATTCTGGTTCATTTATATCTAACTGAGCTAGGTCGCTTCCTATTTGTGCTATCAGCTGTTCATACGGAAAATCATCGTTAATCGGCACTTGTTCGGGTTTAATACCTTCTATTCTAGATAAATGGTCCGCTACGACGTTCTCAGTACCTTTCTTATCTTTTATTTCTAGATCAAACTCTTGTAAGAGTAAAATCCATCTTAAGAGTCTTGGTTTAGCATCTTTCTTAGTTAATAGATATCGGATAGCAGCATGGTCTGTGTAAATGATTATTTTCGCTCCAACTAGGTAAGAACGGAATTTGTCAAGCGCAAAGACAACTGCTAACAATTCTTTTTCTGTAGTAGCGTAGTTCATCTGGGCAGAATCTAAGGTTCTACTGGCATAGTAAATCGCATGAAGTTTCTTTTCCTTTCTCTGGCCTAGAACTGCGCCTACAGCATAGTCACTCGCATCGCACATGATTTCAAAAGGTAATCTCCAGTCAGGGGGTTGCATGATTGGTGCGGTGATGAGGGCTGTTTTTAGAGTTTCGAATGCTTTAAGACAATCTTCATTGAATATGAACTTAGCGTCTTTCATTAATAAACCAGTAAGAGGTTTAGTGATTTTCGAGAAATCTTTGATGAATCGTCGGTAAAAACCGGCGTGTCCTAAAAAGCTTTGTATTTCTCGAACGGTTTTAGGGGGTTGAAGATCTTTTATTACTTCAATCTTAGCTTTATCAACTTCAATTCCCTTGTCGGATATTACATGACCTAATACTATTCCTTCGTTGACCATAAAATGACATTTCTCCCAGTTAAGCACGAGATTTACTTTTACACATCTTTCTAACACCATTTCTAAGTTCGATAAGCATCCTTCAAAACTTTGCCCGCATACAGAGAAGTCGTCCATGAACACTTCCATGATGTTGTCTATAAAATCTGCGAAGATTGACATCATACATCTTTGAAAGGTTGCAGGAGCGTTGCATAATCCAAAGGGCATTCGCCTATAAGCGAACGTTCCATAAGGACATGTGAATGTAGTCTTCTCTTGATCATCAGGATGGATAGGGATTTGGAAAAATCCTGAGTAACCGTCAAGATAACAGAAGTAAGAATGCTTGGCTAATCGTTCTAACATTTGATCTATGAAAGGTAGTGGGAAATGATCTTTTCGAGTGGCTTTGTTTAGTTTACGATAATCTATGCACACTCTATATCCCGTCACTACTCTTTGCGATATCGATTTGCCTTGAGCGTTTTTCACAACAGTGATACCTCCTTTCTTTGGCACTACATGTATTGGACTAACCCATTCACTATCAGAGATTGGATATATTATCCCGGCATCTAATAATTTCTTAACTTCTTCTTTTACTACAGTGCTAAGGGTTGGGTTAATTCTTCTTTGAGATTCTCTGGAGGTTCTGCAATCTTCTTCTAGCAGAATACGATGCATACAAACTGAAGGACATATTCCTTTGAGATCAGATATGTTATATCCTAATGCAGTTGGATATTTCTTCAAGACATCTAAAAGTTTCTTTGTTTCTATAGTTCCTAAACTGAAATTTACTATAACTGGTCTTTTACATTCAACGTCTAAGAATTCGTACCTTAGGTTATGAGGTAAAGTTTTTAATCCTAATGTAGGTTTATCTTTACTTGGCATGGGATCCGGTGTAAGTGCTAAACTTTCGCTTAGACTATCATCCTGATACGGTTTTCGCCAATTATCATCTTCGAAAATCGGAGGGATTTGAATTTTCATTATTTCAGAATAAGTGGTCTCTTTCAGTTCCATTTCTCTTACACATTCGTCAATTACGTCCAATAGATAGCATGTATCCTCTATAGCTGGTGATTGTAAGAATTGTGTTAAAATAAATTCAACTTTCTCTTCATCTACTTCAAAGGTTAGCTTTCCTCTTTTTACGTCTATTATAGCTCCGGAGGTAGCTAAGAATGGTCTTCCTAGTATGATAGGTGTAGTGGAGTCTTCAGAGATGTCCATGATTATAAAATCAGTAGGGATGTAGAATTGTCTTATACGTACTGGGACGTTTTCTAGTATGCCTACAGGATATTTAACAGAGCGATCGGCTAGTTGAACAGACATTTTAGTTGGTCTTAGGTCTCCCATGTCTAGCCTTTTGCAAATCGTTAAGGGCATAACACTGATACTGGCTCCTAAATCGCATAGAGCTTTGTCAATGACGAATTTTCCTATTACACAGGGTATAGAGAAACTTCCTGGGTCTTTTAGCTTAGGAGGCATTTTATTCTGAATTATGGCGCTACACTCGGCAGTAAGTGTAACTGTTCCGTTATCCTCTATCTTTTTCTTATTGGATAAGATTTCTTTTAAAAACTTAGCATACGAGGGTATTTGGGTAATTGCTTCTGTAAACGGAATAGTAATATTCAACTGTTTCAGAAGTTCGACAAATTTCTTAAATTGACCCGTCGTCTTGGAATTTATTAATCTTTGAGGGTACGGAATTGGTGGTTTATAGGGTGGTGGAGGCACATAAGGTTGTTCTTTCTCCACTACCTCTCGATTGTCATCTTCCTTTTCTTCTGGATCATTCACCAATTCAGTCGGTTTATCCGGTTTTTGGTACATGGCTGGATTGTCAAGTCTTGGATCGGTAGGTCCGTCAAGTTCCTTGCCACTTCTTAATATTACAGCGTTAGCATGTCCTTTCGGATTAGGTTGAGGTTGTCCAGGGAATACTCCAGCTGGTGCAGCAGTAGGTGCTTGTTGTTGAGCTACTTGTGAAATCTGAGTTTCAAGCATTTTGTTATGTGTAGCTAATGCATCTACTTTGCTCACTAATTGTTTAATCTGCTCACTAGTGTGAATGTTTTGGTTTAAGAAGTCCTTGTTTGTTTGAGATTGGTTAGCTATAAAGTTCTCCATCATCAATTCAAGGTTCGATTTTCTAGGGATATTAGGAGCAGTCTTTTGATATCCTGGTGATGTAGCTGGTGCTTGACCTGGTGCGTAATAAGCATTGTTATTCTTATAGGAGAAGTTCAGATGATTCTTCCAACCTGGGTTGTATGTGTTTGAGTAAGGGTTTCCTTGAGCATAATTCACTTGATCAGTGGGAGTTCCTACCAATAGTTGACAATCAGAAACTTCGTGTCCTGGGACTCCACATAACTCACAGTTAGGTGTTACTGCAGCCACGGTGGCTGTAGGTGTTATGGCCAAGTTATCGATCTTTTGGCTTAGTTGGTCAAACTTCGCATTGACTTGGTCCATACTACTTACTTCGTACATACCTCCCTTTGTTGGTTTCTCAGTTGCGACTCTCTCGCTTCCCCAAAGGTAATGATTTTGAGCCATACTTTCGATAAGTGCATAGGCATCATTATATTCTTTGTCCATCAATGCACCACCCGCGGCAGCGTCAATTGTCATTCTTGTATTGTACAAGAGTCCATTATAGAAGGTATGGATGACCATCCATTCTATTAATCCATGATGTGGACAAAGTCTCAGTAGATCCTTATAGCGTTCCCAAGCTTCGAATAATGATTCACTTTCTCTTTGCTTAAATCCGTTGATCTGAGCTCTCAGCATAGCTGTCTTGCTAGGTGGAAAATACCTATTCAAGAAAACTCTCTTAAGTTCTTCCCACGTAGTTACTGAGTTCGAAGGCAGAGATTGAAGCCAAGCTCTTGCTCTGTCTCGAAACGAAAAAGGAAATAAACGTAGTCTAATAGCTTCTTGGGTAACTCCATTGGCTTTTACGGTATCTGCATATTGCACAAAGATCGAAAGATGAAGATTCGGATCCTCGGTAGGATTTCCGGCGAATTGATTTTGTTGCACGGCTGATATCAATGAAGGTTTTAGTTCGAAATCATTTCGGTTGATAGCCGGCGCTGCAATGCTCGAATGCGGTTCAGCTTGCGAAGGATTAGCGTAATACTTGAGTGGATGAGTCTGTTCTTCAGCCATCTCTGCGTCCTTTGATTTTACGACTGGTTTAGGCGGATCTAATTGAAGATCTGGAATATTGTAATTATTTTCGAAATCGAATATACGTCTTCTTACGTGTAAGAAGCGTTCCGATTCAGGGATTAGAGGTTGCAAGTCTTCGCTTTTAGAGCGAGTACTTGGCATACACTCGGAGATTAGATTAAATTAAATAGTTGATACCTTAGTCTAGACAATGCTACCTAAATGCACTAGTAACTAAATTAAGGAATCCCCGGCAACGGCGCCAAAAACTTGATGGGCTAAAGACGTGTCTACTTATGCGTCTAGCGGTATCTTACTGCAAGTGCACAGCCTATCGAAGTAATATTTAAGATTATCGATCCACAGGGATTCTATGGTTACTTAGTGCTAGATGAACTTCTAGTTTAGCTAAGGCGAATGGTTGTCACGATTTTTTGTTGGTTTTTAAGACTATTAAAGGCGGAATTAAATTTAAGTTTTAATAAAGTAATATTAAGGCGGTCGGTATGTAATTATACTAACTTAGGTGGGTCAATCTAACCTAGGCTTATAAAGGTGTTCACTTAATCTATTCGGTAGAGATTACCAGTTTAAATACCCTCAACTCACACTCTCGTGGTCTTATATCAGATCTTATCCCTAAAGCCCTATGCCTGCTCTCGCTAGCCCATAAGTGTTTAGAGGTAATTTTTGGAAACTAAGCAATTCTAATTTATCTTAAAGCGCTCTCGCTGTGTTTAATTTAAATGCCTAACTTTAGCTATCTGGTTAAAATCTCACACTCTCGTGGTCTTGACCTAACCTAATACTCTTTTCTTACTCTCGTAACGAAAAGGTCTATTTCAATTAAAAAGTATCAGCCAGAATGTTAAGTGATTAATTATTTTTAGCCTATGGTTATATTTTACCGGTTAAGTTTGTTATGACTACATACCGCCCTAAGGTGTTTAGCTACTCATCGATGTTGAACCAGACAGAGACAGAAAATTTAATAATAACGTACTCATGGCAGAAAAATAAATAAACATTATAATTAAATTAAATTGCAATATAATGAAAAACCTGGTTAACAAATATTCGAGCAGACTCCTTCTTGCACAGACCGGAAGGCTTGGAGTTGGCGGAAATTGAAAATAAACGAATGCTGAAGGTTTAGAAACAAATAAATGTATAACAATTTCCTGATGTTGGAAATTGTTATATGGCGGGTTTGGATACAATAAAAAACGAAACAGAAAACTAAAAATAATGCAGGAATAGAAAGGCTGGTTCGTAATACAGTTCGGCAGAGCTTCCGCAGGAATTTGAATAAAAAATGCTCTCCCTCTTTTGTTCATAGAACTTGTACTATTTATAGAATCCTTAATGGGCTGGATTTTTGGACCTTTGTTGCAGGGGCCTTGCTGAATTTGTGGAAGGAATGCAGGAACGTGGCAACAAAATAGGAGGAATGGTCTTCACGTAATGCCTTGACGTAGTCTGAGTCAAAAACCTAATTTTACCCTTGTCACGGTCGTGACAAGGTCTTCACGTTCGTAACTTGTGGTTTTTAAGTGTCACGGTCGTGACCACTCTCTTACGGTCGTGATGGCTCAAATTGGGGTGTCACGGTCGTGACACCCTTGTGACGGCCGTGACTGCAACAAATTATGCAGTCTTTTGCAGGCTTCTTCATTTCTTCATCTCTTTATGGTTTCTTTTGTTCCTTTTGCTCTTAATTCATGATTTAGCTCCATATAATGATGTACCTGCAAAATGGTAAGAAAAACTCGAGAAATCGAGTGTTAAAACGGTGAATATGCGATAAAACGTTAATGAAACCTAGCAATATAATCGATGCGTTTTCTCGTTATCAGGGCTCAGGAACATCACCTGCATTGTCCACATCTGCATTCACATCTCCCCCATTATTATTGACTATGGTAGGAGGCTCTGGATCAACATCAATGTACCTGTGGACAACCTGTTTCTGCTTTTCATTCTTGTCAATATCTTCGATGGTTTGGTCTTCAACAAAAATAGAATCTCGACTTCTAAGGACTTTCCTATTAACCGGATCCCAAAACCTGTAACCAAATTATTCACGGCCATAACCCAAAAAGATACACTGTTTTGATTTACCATCATGCTTGGACCTCTCATCTCTGGGAATATCAACAAATGCCTTGCAGCCAAACACTCTCAAGTGATTATATGAGACATCTTTCCCTCGCCACACCCTCTCTGGAACATCACCTTCAAGAGGAATTGAAGGAGAAAGGTTGATCAAATCTACTACAATTCTCAATGCTTCACCCCCAGAATGATTTAGACAATTTTGCATGGGAGAGCATGCATTTGATTCTGTCATTAATTGTGCGGTTCATTCTCTCTATAACTCCATTGTGCTATGGAGTCTTTGGAACTGTCTTCTCAAGCCTGATTCCATGTTCCCTGCAATAATGCTCAAATGGCCCCCTGTATTCACCACCATTATCTGCTCTGACACACTTCAACATTTTACATGTTTCTCTTTCCACACTTGCATGGAAGTGTTTGAACATATCAAGTACCTGATCTTTGGATTTCAAAAAAAAAAGCCCACACTTTTCTCAAGTGATCGTCAATAAATGTCACAAAATAAGAATAGCCACTAAGGGATTTAACATCCATACAGAAAACATCAGTGTGAACTAAATCTAAGATATGTGACCTCCTGTGAGGAGGGTGAGTGCGGAAAGAAACTCTATGTTGTTTACCAAAAATACAATCAGAGCAAGTTTTGAGAGGTGTACCTTTCACCAGAAGCAGATTTTTCCTTGCAAGAGTGTCAAGTCCCTTCTCACTCAAGTGACCGAGCCGCTTATGCCATAGCTCTGTAGAACAATCCTCAATTGCATTCACTTGAGGGGCACACAATTTTGTAGAAGTCCAGTAAAGGGTGTTTTTCTTCACTCCCTTTGCTACCACCAAAGTACCCTTGGTGCACTTCCATTTACCATCGCCAAAGGAATTATGGTAACCATCATCATCAAGTACCTGTACTGAAATCAAGCTGAGGCGCATATCAGGAATATGCCTAACGTTCTTCAAGTGCAGCTTGCATCCAACATTAGTTTCTACCCAGATATCTCCAATGCCAGCAACCTTGCTTACCCCTTGATTACCCATCTTTACCTGCCCAAAATCTCCAGCAGTATAGGATAAAAAATACTCACGATGAGGAGTAACATGATATGAGGCAGTAGAATCAACAACCCATTCATAATCTTGGCATGCGAGATTAAATGAATCATCTTCGTAAACAACAACAACTTCACCATCAGATACAACTGCAGCTGTGTCTTTATCTTCTTTATTATCATTGCCTCTTTCCCTTGATTTCTCCCTCTTAAGCAACCTGCATTCTCTTATCATATGACCTGCTTTGTTGCAATGATAGGACCTGATGTCTTTCCTAGGCCTTGATTGTCCTCTTGAACTAGCCAAGGGACTCAATAACCAAGGCTTCTGTGTGAGTCGATGAACTAGCCATATTGTTTCCCTTCCTCCTGATTTCTTCATTCAATAGGGCTTCTTTCACAGCATCTGTTCTGGCCTGGGCCCTGGGCTGACCATGCGGGCCCAGCCCAATAATGTTCCACTAGGCCCTATCCAGTCCGAGTACCGCGTCGGGCACGAGGTCCCCGACGAGCCAGGAAGGCCTTCCTACGAGGAAGGGACTACCCCAACTACGACGGGCTGGAGTCTCCCCGCTCAGAGAACTCTACCCTCCGAGGACAAGACCTGCCTCCCACGGGCAGAACCCGCCCCCCCCCCCCCCCTGTCGGGCAGGGCAACGGGTCCTTCACACGTGCTCCCCTCCACGGAGACACGTCACCAACCAACTGCCTACCTCCGAAAGAGCAGGTCAAACCCACTTTCCGAAGATCAATGGACAGTTGGACTAGGGCGAAGACCACGTCCTGGTCTTCACTATGCCATGTAAGCCCTAGCAGTCACCTAGGTTGGGCCTGGCAACTCAGCCCAACGCAAGTGACCGTTGGCCCAGCGCTGGGGTCTCTCTATAAATACCATTTTCCTCAAGAGGGTCAGGTAATTCACTTCTTACCCCATTTCTGTACTTTGCTCTCACTCTGCCCAATTCCTTACTTTGGCATCGGAGTGTCTTGCAGGTACACCCCCTCCTCCTCTTCATCACCGGTGAACAGGTATCAGTCCAACAGCGTGTGGCCAGCCCGTGATCCCCGTCTGATTAGGTCAGATCAGTATCAAAAGTCATATTGCCATTAGTGGAATTACTCAGAGATACCACCAATGTTTCCCAACTGTCTGGAAATGAGCTAAGCAACAACAAAGCAAGTAGCTCATCAGGAAGTTTAATCTCAATAGTAGTCAGCTGATTCACAAGATTCTGAAAACTGCTCATATGCTCTGCCACTGAAGAACCATCCCTGTACTTCAGATTAACCAGTCTCCGAAACAAAAATACCTTGTTCTGTGCATTCTTGGACTCAAATATGTCCTTCAATTTCTTCCACAGACTGTGGGCACTAGTCTCACTAGACACATGATAATAAATGCTCTGATCTATCCATTGCCTGATCATGCCAATTGTTTTTTTGTTTGCCTTTGTCCATTCTACAACAGATTTATCATCTGGCTTACTACCGTCTCCGTCAATGGGATCATACAAGTCCTTACAGAACAACAAGTCTTCCATCCGGGATTTCCAAATAGAATAATTGGAAGAATCCAATTTCAGCATAGTACCAGCCATATCACCTTCACCCTTTTTAATAGCACCAAACAGAACTCCAACCAAGGAGCTCTGATACCACTGTTGGGAAAGAAAACAAATATAGAAGATAGTAATAAAATGCGGAAGCTACTGGATCAACTTTTTCCCTGCGTGCAGTTAAAAATAAGCTCCAAACAAAATTGCTCAGACAACAATAATAAGCACAAAATAGAGCAAATAAAATAAGGAGACACCAGAATTATTAACGTGGGAAAAAATCCTTAAAGGGAAAACAACCCACGGGACCAAGCCAGTAAATCTTCCACTAATAAATTAACGGATACACCACAAGTCCTCCTGGAACCACCAGGGATCAACAAAGCAAATATAATCTTCACCGTACAAGGTGGATATCAAATCAACTAACCCCTCAACGGGTTCTACGACACAACAATAAAGAGACACTC
Organism: Lathyrus sativus; assembly: GCA_963859935.3. Classification (NCBI taxonomy): domain Eukaryota; kingdom Viridiplantae; phylum Streptophyta; class Magnoliopsida; order Fabales; family Fabaceae; genus Lathyrus; species Lathyrus sativus. The sequence goes on along the minus strand of OZ012739.1, from coordinate 648,383,896 downwards.
TTTGATATTCTTCTCTCTGTCTGTAGAGTCGCTCACGTTGTCGCTCTCTTCCCTCTTACTCCTGTTATATTTAACACACAAGGGTTAAAACCCTTTAACCATTTCATGGGCTTTGGCCCACAAAGCTAATTCTCTTTTTTTTTCTTCTTCTCTTTTAATAATAATAATAAGATTAAGTGGGCTCACTTATTTGGGTGACCCACACAACACTAAATGACATATTAATGTATCATGTGCAGTACATAACAGACTAACACAAAACATTGTACATGATTTATAACAGATGGGTACATAAACTACAAGTTCTCAAGCCCAGCAGAAATAAAGCACGAGCGTCAAAGTCTTCAGTTTTTAGATTATCCTGCCTTTACCTTTTTCCTACCTCAAAATACATGAAAAATAACAACATGAATGTGGTGAGATTCTATATCTCAGTGGAATTCCCTATTTTATGAGTCAACTTGTCTCTAAAGGGTTTCTCTCACAAATTATTTCACTAGTACTACACTTGCATACACTACAAGAAAATATCAAAGTTACTGGATGTTAATCACCTCATAAGATAAAGTATTTGCTGGGTGTTATTCACCCCGTAACGTAGAAATTAAAAAAGAAGTTTATGACGTTTTTTATCTTTTAACTGATGGTGAGAAATTCAAATTTTTTAAAAAGTTCGTTGCGGGATGAAAAGCACACCGCAACGCTTGTGAATAAAATTTGTGGAAAATTAAAAAGCTCAATCAACGAGGCGTCAATGCAGCAGGTGAACGTTCTGACACATAAACGTTGCTGGATGTTTTTCACACCGCAACCTCCTTATATATTCCACCACTTCGTTTTCTCCTCTATATTCCAGAATAAATTCTTCTAAGTCTCTTCTAACTCCTCTTTCTCTCTTTCTCTCCCACTACAGAAATAAACTCTTCAAATCCTTCATCTTCAACACAAATATCTTTTTCATTTGGAGCAAATTTTGTTGTTGTTGGTGGGTGAATCTGAAATTTTTTTCAAGATTTTCTTCAAGAGTTGCTGTTGTTGTTAAGGTACACATAGTAAACTTGTTCTTGTATATTTTTTACTAGATTGTATGAGCTGTGTAGATTTAGTTTCTTTGAAGGTTGTATGATAGAATTAAGGATGATATAATTTTTGTATAATATGTTAGAACAGATTTTCATTTTTCTTTTATATAATTGTTGTGAATCGGATGTCTTGAAACAAAATATAAACGGTTTCTTAATGATCAAGAAACACACAAGGGTTAGAGTTAACAAAGAAAACAAGGTAAAAAAACAAGAAACAACAAGGATTGGTTATAAACTGCTATTCTTTCCTTACTCTTAGAACAAGATTACAAGTACACAAGAATAACAAAATAACATCTCTATCTCTCTCTCTCTCTCTCTCTCTCTCTCTCTCTCTTGAAATTAGGATTTTATCTTCCTATTTTTCCTTATGCCAAGATTGAGAAACTAGCATCCTATTTATAAGAAAAATAGCACACTAACTTAATGGGCTTTTTAACAATTATCCATTACAAGTTAACTTAGGGTACAAGCTAACTTAAACAATTGGGCTTACAAGAAAGGCCCAACATGCTAACAACCCTAGCAATATTGACTAATGCATGTTAGAACAAACTTCGAGTACAACACACATTACACCGACAGCAGCATGCAAACAGATTTCAACCTCATGCTTAATTCCTGTCGAACTTGAAGCTACCCTTTGACCATGCTAGAGTTCGAACCAATATCTTACAAATCTCCACCTTAGATCTAACTCTATAACATCAAGAAACTAGCTTTCTTCGTGCAGCTTTATCAACTGCATACAGTGGAAAAACTTGCACCTAGGCAATGTCTTGGTGATCATATCAGCAGCATTATGATCTGTCAAAACCTTCAACACTTGGACTTCTCCATGCTCGATTACCCCTCTGAAGAAATGCAGCCGCGCATCAATGTGCTTGGTTCGCTCATGATAGACTGAATTCTTCGACAGGTGTATTGCACTTTGACTATCACATTTAACAGTGATAACTCGACCTTGAAGTTTTAGCTTCTTTGCAAAACCTTCAAGCCACAATGCTTCCTTCACAGCTTCAGTTAATGCAATATATTCCGCTTTAGTGGTTGATAAGGCAACGACCTTCTGAAGTGTAGCTTTCCAACTTATTGTTGTCCCAAACATAGTGAATACATATCCAGAAATAGATTTTCTAGAATCCATACAACCTGCATAATCAGAGTCGACATATCCTTTAATTGCTGCTTTACTATCTTCACCCAAGGCTCCACCATAAATTAGGACTCTATTTAGAGACCGATTTATGTACCTTAAAATCCACTTCATTGCTTGCAGTGAGCCTTTCCAGGATTCTCCATGTATCTGTTTACAAGACTTACTGCATATGCTATGTCGGGTCTAGTATATACCATAGCATAAATCAAAGAACCCACTATATTAACATATGGAATGCTATTCATATAAGTTCTTTCAACATGAGTGTTGGAACATTGATCTATACTCAGCTTGAATTGAGAGTTTGTCAGAGTCACAACAGGCTTTGAATTCAATATACCAAACTTTTTGAGGACCTTCTGTAGGTATGCCTCTTGAGATAAGCATAATTTCGACTATTTTCTATCTCTTCGGATGTCAATCCCAAGAATCCTGGACGTAGCTCCCAGATCCTTCATGTCGAACTCCTTATTGAGTTTAGCATTCACCCTCATTACCTCTTCGACATTGTTGCTTGCTATTAGAATATCATCCACATAGAGCAACAAAATAACAAATGAATTACCCGGTCAAAATCTAAAGTAAACACAGTGGTCTAACTGACTTCTGATAAAACTTATGCGTGTCGTGAACTTGTCGAATCTCATATGACACTGTCGAGGAGATTGTTTCAGTCCATATAAAGATATATTCAATTTGCACACATAATCTTCCTTCTCTTTTTCGACATACCCTTCAAGTTGCCTCATCAAGATTGTTTCATCTAAGTCACCATACAAGAACACAGTCTTCATATCCATCTGTTCCAGTTCAAGATCTAATTGTGCCATTGTGGTAAGCAACATTCGAATGGATATGTGATTCACAACAGGAGAGAACACATCATTGAAGTCGACACCTTCTTTCTGAGTGAACCCCCTAACAACAAATCTTGCCTTGTATCTCATTGATGCCACTCCTTCGATTCCTTCCTTAACTTTGAAAATCCATTTACAGCTGACTAACCTGGCTCCAGCAGGTTTCTTGATCAGTTCCTAGGTATTATTATTATGAAGAGATTTCATCTCATCATCCATAGCCTTCATCCATTCAGTCTTCTTTCGACTCCTCATAACTTCCTTATAGTCTCTAGGTTCTTCACCTAGAACCTCACTTGTAGAAATTAAGGCATAAGCTATAAGATTTGTATACCCAAGTCTCAGAGGTGACTTGATGACTCGCTTTGACCTGTTTCTTGCTAGCAGGTAGTCATTATCAGTCTCCTCATCTTTGACAATATCTTCTACGTCTTCTTCGACTTCATCTGGGGTACACAATTCAGCATCAACATGTTCTACCTCAACAGGAATCTCTTCCTGTTCTAGCTCTTCGTCAGCATCATCAGTTTTCTTGAAAGCCATCTCTGCTTCATTGAAAACTACATATCGACTGGTGATACACCTCCAGTGACCTGGCTCTGGGCACCATAGCCTGTAAGCTTTGACTCCTTCAGGGTAATCTTGCATGAACATGAATTTCAGAGCTCTAGGTTTGACCATGTCTTACCTAATATTAGCATTGGCCACACAACCAAATACTCTCAGTTTGTCGAGACTAGGTGGATGTCCCGACCAAACTTCTTCAGGTGTCTTCATTCCCAAGGCAGTTGAGGGACATCTATTTATCAGGTAAGCTGTTGTCGAAACAGCTTCTGGCCAAAACACCTTCTTCAATCCAGCATTAACCAACATGCATCCAACCCTTTCAAGGATTGTTTGATTGAATCTCTCAGCTAAGTCATTTTTTTGAGGAGTACCTGCTACAATATTATGCCTTGCAATCCTAGACTCAACACAGTAACTGTCAAACGCTTCTTTGCAGAATTCAAGGCCATTGTCGGTTCTAAGCCTCTTAACATTTCTGCCAGTTTGAGTTTCAACCAGAATCTTCCAACTTTTAAAATTCTCAAAAGTTGCGTCCTTCGTCTTCTGAATGAATACCCGTAGCTTTCTGGAATAGTCATCAACGATGGATAGAAAATACCTTGCACCTGAGTGTGAAGGATTCCTTGCAGGTCCCCAAAGATCAGCATGAATGTAATCCAGAGATCCATGTGTTCTTTGCTTGCCTTTGTTAAACTTCACCCTACAGGATTTACCAAATACACAAGATTCACGAAACTCCAACTTTTCAACTTTGTCACCTCCTAGCAGGTTCTGCTTTCCCAATTCGACCAGGCCTCTTTCGCTGACATGGCCCAATATCATGTACGCCATAATTTTGTCTTCGACACGGGTTTCATGGATGAAACATTTATAGAACCACTTACAACCTCAACTTCAACAAGCCTTGTTTCTTCACGCCTCTCAAGACTTCCTTCAAACCATTCATGACTCTTAGGATACTTTTCTTTCCTTGAAAAACATATCCCTTTCTGTCAAATTCACCAAGAGAAATCAAATTTCTCTTCAAGTCAGGTAGATACCTGACTTCAGTCAATAACCTTATTGACTCATTCTGGAGCTTGAATCTCACAAATCCAATACCTGCAATTTTGCAAGATTTTTTTTCCCAGCAGAACAGATCCACCATCTTGATCACATAGCTCCTCGAACAATTCTCTGTTTGGAGTCATGTGCCAAGTGCAACCTAAATCCATAATCCACTCTTTTCTCGAGTCGCCACTTGAAATCACAAGAATATCAGATGAGTTGAAGTCATCTTGAACAATGGTTGCGTTGCCATTACCTCCATGATCTTTCAGACGTTCAGGGCACACCTTTCTTGTGTGACCCTTCTTCTTACAGTGATAATATCGAATACCAGATGTTTCGCCACTATAAGATTTTTGTTGACTTTTACCTTTCTTCTTGTCGAACTTACCATCCTTTTGCAAGAATTTTCCCTTAACGGCCAAACTTCGCCCACCATCGAATGTTTATGCTCCTTTCGTTTGTTCAAGTCCTTAGAATACAAGGCTTATTGAACTTCTTCAAAGGTTAGGGACTCTCTTCCATACAAGAGAGTTTCTATGAAGTGAACATGTATTTTGGGCAAAGCACACAACAACAACAACAGTGTTTGATCTTCATCATCGATCTTCACATCAATATTTTCAAGATCAAGAATCAGCTTGTTGAACATATCCAACTGCTCAGCCAACACTTTGTCTTCACTCATCTTGAATGAATACAAAGCTTGCTTCAGGTAGAGTCGATTCACCAGAGGTTTGGTCATGTACAAACTTTCAAGTTTCACCAATAATCCCGATGTTGTAGTCTCCTTTGATACCTTTCGAAGAACCTTATCACCAAGGCTCAACAATATTGCGTTGTGGTCTTTCTCAAACATGCCCATCTTTTCTTTTATCGTTAACGCAGCGTCCATGACTTCCTCTCCCTTCAACGCTTCCTAACAACCTTGCTGAACCAGTAGGGCTTTCATCTTCAAGCGCCACAGACCGAAGTCGTTCACTTCGATGAACTTTTCAATCTCATACTTTGTTGAAGGCATCTTTTCCACGCTCACCGCACCAATTTGTTGTAAATCGGATGTGTTGAAACAAAATATAAACGGTTTCTTAATGATCAAGAAACACACAAGGGTTAGCGTTAACAAAGAAAACAAGTAAAACAACAAGGAACAACAAGGATTGGTTGTAAACTGCTATTCTTTCCTTACTCTTAGAACAAGATTACAAGTATACAAGAATAACAAAATAACCTCTCTCTCTTGAAATTATGATTTTATCTTCCTATTTTTGCTTATGCCAAGATTGAGAAACTAGCATCCTATTTATAAGAAAAATAGCACACTAACCTAATGGGCTTTTTAACAATTACCCATTACAAGTTAACTTAGGGTACAAGGTAACTTAAACAATTGGGCTTACAAGCAAGGCACAATTCAACATGCTAACAACCCTAGCAATATTGACTAATGCATGTTAGAACAAACTTCGACTACATACACATTACTCTGACAGCAGCATGCGAACAGACTTCGACCTCATGTTTAATTCTTGTCGAACCTGAAGCTACCCTTCGACCATACTAGAGTTTGATCCAATATCTCACAATAATTAGGGATGATTTATAAAAATTAGGGATGATATGATTTTTAGAAATAGATTATTATTATTATTATTTTTAAAAACAGAAATAAATTTATTATTATTTTCGGTTTTTATAATAAATTTTTAGATAGATTTAATATATAAAAATATATTTTTGCTTTTATTATTTTTTTAATCACCTCTGCTCTGCTCTACATTATTCTGCTTCTGAATTTTGAAAATTGAGTTGCGGTGTTTTTCACTCAGCAACGTCGCAGTGAGTTTTTCACTTAGCAACGTTGTAGCGTGATTTATACCCTGCAACAATTTACGACTAACGATTTTGCAGGGTGTTTGGGATACCTTGCAATAGTTCAATTGTAGGGTGTTTTCTACACTTGTTGGGTGTTATTCACCTAGCTACTTGGATTTTTTTTGTAGTGGTACTTGGCGAACAAACTAAGTGGTCCAAATTCCAATGTTCCTTGTGTGATCAGACGATCACCTATTACCATACTCGTAACAGACAAGTGTATAAAAGAACATAACTCTTATTGCTTACACAAGACATGAACATTAGGTCGTAGTTTTCTGGTCAATAGACATGTTAGGGCAAGGTGGTTAGTTTCACCAAATAGAGCGAATTACTACACCTTATCCATTTAGGCATGGTTTTACTGTAAAACTTACCATCTTGGAGTCCTATAAATTCCCACTAAGGCGAGTGTAATACGGGTTTACCTGCCTCCCTAGTCCCTACTTTTGGGACCATATCCCTCAAGGTTTGAGTTTACCATCCTCCCTTTGCATGGGTCTTACATACCTAATCATATCCTACTCTCGACCGATGCTAGATATTCCGATACTCATCGTCGAATTCTGACAAAATCATATATATATATATATATATATATATATATATATATATATATATATATATATATATATATATATATATATATATATATATATATATATATATATATATATATATATATATATATATATATATATATTGTTAAGAAGTGTGGTTGGGCCTAACTCAACCCTACAAAATCGGTTGGTAGAGTGAGGATTACCCCCACTTATATACACATGTTCATGCCATATATTGTCCGATGTGGGACTCTTAACACACCCCCTCACGCTCAAGACTGGACAACTGAAGCGTGGAAATAAATGGTGGGTGGCCCGATAGCGGAAACCATAGAAGGTGGCCCACCGGATCTTAAACGAGGGTCTGATACCATGTTAAGAAGTGTGGTTGGGCCTAACTCAACCCTACAAAACCGGTTGGTAGAGTGAGGATTACCCCCACTTATATACACATGTTCATGCCATATATTGTCCGATATGGGACTCTTAACATATATATATATATATATATATATATATATATATATATATATATATATATATATATATATATATATATATATATATATATATATATATATATATATATATATATATATATATATATATATATATATATATATATATATATATATATATATATATATTCTCACATACCAAGTAATATCCATTAGGTAAGTAAATTAAATATACACAAGAAGGGTTAGATAACATCATTTTCCTAAATATTTTCTTTTAAGGGATATGTTCTTTACTTACCAATGAATATCCTTTAGGTACGCATACACATACATGATTGCTTAATCGACTAAGGTTATCCAAATTATCAATCGATTGGGTACATGCACGACCATTCAAACCATGTTGTTGCACCCCAAAATTTGCCCTCTTTCAAGGATTGACTCATTTCTTCAAATTCAATGACATAAGAGAAACCCATCATTCCAAATTCAAGATTCATGAATTCAAGGCTAGATTCAAGAATATTACAAAGAAAATTTCATGACATTTGCAAGAATGTCACACTTGTTACAAAATCCAAACTCTTGGTAATACTTAGGAAATTAAGTTATTTCTAGTCTTAATTCAAGTTTCTAAAAATAACTTCATGTCATGGTATCCCCCATGCTCCATCAAGTCCACATGACCCTCTTTATGCTTACCAACATGCAAGGAAAATATTTAAGAGCTAATTCAATGTTGGAATATCTCAAGATCAATACCATGCATGTTCAACCATGAGCAATATGAATGCAATCCAAAACAGCCCCATGCAAGAAGTGGCAATGTGTATCATATTACAAAATCATTTTTATGTCACAAAACCAAGGCTATAAGCTTATGTTGATACATCTACACATCAAAAATCAGAATTTGAAAATGATATCCAAAAGGTAGTGTATTGACTACATGAATATGTCCAAACAAATCAACCAACCAATGGGTACAAGGATGAATAGAAAGGTGGAGTGCTGCAGAAAAAATACAGCAAAAGCAGCATACTAGAAGTGGAAAAAGTGGGGCTGCACCAAGAAAGTGGCCATAATTCTTGCCAAGAATGGAAATTCTGAAAATTGAAGCTTGTGCAAGAGCCATTGGTTTGGTACAGCAGAAAAAGCAGCAGAAAAAGTGAGATGAGAAGGGAAAGGGGCTGTCAACAAAAGGAAGGAGCTGCAAACAAATCTATTTTCATTCACTATCATTCACATACACAAGATTGAGAGAGTAAGAGAGAAGAGAAAAACAGAAAATAGTGAGAGCAACACACATTGCAAAGAAAACCAGAAAAATAGTAAGAGAGAAAACCGAAAAAAGGAGTTCCATAGAAAGACAAGGAACCTTTGAAGATCAAAACTTTCACCATATAGAGTGAAAAGGGGGAGCACAGCCAACCAAAACCAGTGGAGTATTCGCGAGAAGGATAAAAGCTCTTGGGGTATCCATTTCTTTAAGCTTTTCCCTCTTTATATCTTGCATTTGTCTTTTATTTTATATGTTGTTGTACTAAGTATACCATGTAAGATTCTAAGGGGACCAAAAAAAACCATTTTTAAAGAACCAATAAAAGGGAAGAAAATCACAAAAGACAGCAAAAAATACAACAAATACTGTATTTTTCGCTTCAGGTCGCGGCGCGACCCATGTTCGCGGCGCGAACTGTCAAATACAGAATCAAAACTTTTCTCAGTTCGCGGCGCGAACACCCTTCGCGGCGCGAACACCCTTCGCGGCGCGAACATGCAAAAATAGAATGTTCACTTTTCTCAGTTCGCGGCGCGAACTGATCAGTTTTCTTATTTTATTTTCTTGTTGTTCTTACCTAAAAAAAATTTCCATTTTTTTTCGCATGTCTCGATTTTTTTTATCGACTAACCCATATGTTTGCATGGTTTTAGTGTGAATATTGCTATTGTCTTTGTTGACTCTTGATTACATAACCATTTTAAAAAAAAAACTCTCGATTTTATCGAGCCATTTTCGACCATGTAAGTCGGCCGCCTTGTGCGTCCGCCATCGACCTTGTTCGTGTCACCTCAAACCTTTTTAAGCAATTAAACCCTTGACCCAACGTCAAGCGGATTTTCTCAAACGATTGTTAAGCCAATTCACCATATTTAATAAAAGGGTAAAGTTCTCTTTGTATTGAACTAAAGAGAATGGATTGAGTGTAGACTTCTTCCTTTCCGAGCGTCGAGATACTCACTGTAGTGTGGGTGGTCTTGATACTTGTCTTTCAATACGAAGACGTTTTCACCCACACCTTTTTCTCCTAAAAAACCTCGGCCCCGTACCAAGTGCATTTTCAAAACACTTACAATAAATAAATCGATTCTCTTGGTATTGAACTAAAGAGAGAGGATTGAGTGTAGACTTCTTCCTCTCCGAGTGTTGGGATATTCACTGTAGTGTGGGTGGTCTCGATACTCGTCTTTCAATACGAAGACGTGACTTTATCCGCCACCTATCTCCCTCTACAACTTATTTCCGTAACCTTTGTCACCTAAAAACCTCGGTCCCGTACCGAGCACATTTTTAAACTCTTTTCATAACAAAAATTTGAATGGTCGTGGAGTGGTTAGGCGTAGGCCTTCTCCTATCCCGAGTGCTGACGTTTACCGTAGGGTTCTCTATCGCAAAAGCACTTACCATTCAAAACCAAAAATACTTTAATAAGAGAATGAAGTTCTCTTTGTATTGAACTAAAAAGAGAGGATTAAGTGTAGACTTCTTCCTTTCCGAGTGTCGAGATGCTCACTGTAGTGTGTGTGGTTTTGATACTCGTCTTTCAATACGAAGACGCTATATTCGCCACACCCTTTCATAACAAAAAACTTTGAGATAAAGAATTGGGTACTACCCGTAGGGGTTACTATCCGAGGACCTATCTCGCCCCTTAAAAAAAATAATTCAACAAATCAAATGTGACATCTTGCCTCGCATGACGAAAACTTATCTTTCGAAAAGGATATGATACGTCCGTTCTACCGCAAACAGGTAATGCCTAAGTCTCCAACGAGCGAGCAGCAATACACCTAACTGCTAGAATGCGTATGATAGCATCATCCATAAAAATATCAACGAATCGTAGGCCGAACTACGACTGCTCTGATTTCTCATACCAGATGAGGATACGTAGGCACAAGACGGCAATGTCTTGGCGAGCACATTCCCCCTTATATCTGTAGTTCCCCGAACTACGTCGACTCTGATTTTCTCATATCCGTTGAGAATACGTAGACCTAGGACCGCGAAGTCCTACCGAGTCCGTCCTTTCTCTCTTCTTCCTTGTTACCTCCTTTCCCTATTTCTAACCTTTTTCTCCCTATCTTTTGGAACACCTTTTTTTTATAGCATAATATTTAAGCAAATAAATTCACACATTCGACAAGAAAATGGTTCCCGTCGAGTACGATGGATGCGAGGGGTGCTAATACCTTCCCCTCGCATAACCGGCTTCCGAACCTGTTCTTGGTTGCGAGACCATCTTATCCGTTCTTTTCTTAAGGTTTTCTCGATATTTTCTTTTCCCCTCATGGGATAAATAAAGTTCGGTGGCGACTCTTCTGTCCTTTTCCTTTTCGCCTTCCCCGTCGTTGCGCGTATTTTTCGAGTAGCGACACATGTATTGTTTGCATACACCAATCTAATCAAATTAGATTTCACACATTCATTATTAACCAAATAGGATTTGTCACTTTAATAGATTAACCAACAAGGGTTTCTCACTTTTATCGATTACCAACAATGATTTATTTAATGTCCATTTTAATCAACCATAATTAAGCATGAATTAGCATGTTATTGGATTACAATCATAAGCCTTAGCACTCAAGTCACACAACAAGGACATACAAGTGAAGACAAATGATCAGCGGTCGCGCGCAGATTAAAACCGAGTTATTTTAATTAAACATAGTAAAAGCGACGGTAACTCGGATATCGATTCACAAGGATTCTTATTTAAAAATAGCTAATTGAGACGAATTGGGGGGGGGGGTGTTTGATTAAGAACTCGATTAAGAAAGTAAAAGGCAAAAATAAGTGATTTTGAAATAAGTGATTAAAAACAGGTAAATCCACCGGTTCGACTCCCAACTTATCATTGGTTATTACAATTCAATATTTTCACACGGTTTCAATTCCTATTCGATTGCAATGTTGACGAACAAGCGTCGACAACACCGCACAACGTTTATTCCTAATTACTGAATTAAGTAGACGGTTAAAGATAGCGCAAATTAACGAAAAAGCTAAGTTAATCCGCGATTAAGTTAAGGAATATTGATCGATCGAATTAAATCCAATTTATCTTATAATAACGAATTAAGCAAACGAAGTTATAAAACAATTTGGAACGGGATTAAATAAATTAAAATTGAAATTGAAATAAACCTCAAAGAATTACGGGGTTCGAAACCGGCGGATTTTCCCTAAGGATTAGTTCGCCATGAAAACAATGGAAAGCAAGAAAGAAATTCGGAAAAATAAACTAGTGTTATCTGTTTCACATCACAGCAGTAACCTTAAATAGAATAAGGTTTGCTTTACACACTCAATTGGGCCAGAAACCTAAACCAGACCCGAAAGGGATAAAAACTACATTATCACAAGTCAGAAACTTCAACGAACTATTCGAGACTCAAGCAATTCAAATCAGCTTCTTCGTGCAACATGAAAGTTGTAGATCTTTTCCTTAGCTTTTCAACGACTGGTAGAACGCCTCGATCTGATTCATGTAGCTCCAATTTTGAATTTTTTATTAAAAGCTACTAATGCTGAAAATAACAAACGAATATTAAATAAAGCTGAAAATAAAATAAATTGTAAAAACATCATAAAGTAGGAAATTAAACACACTAAACTATAGAAATGCCTAAGTCTAAACATAGAGGAATGTGCATTAAAATGCACTGATCAACAAACAAGTTTGCAAAAGGTGAAATCACCAAACCACCTAATCAATTAAAATTCACATATAATCATCTAAATCTATTAGTATTTATACATGACGATTCAACCAACAAGTTTTAGTAAACAATTATCCTAAGTCAACTAGGGTTCATATACAACCATACACAATCATGTAAACCAACTATGGTTGCATATCCTCACATGCTAAACCAAACACATTTAACATAAAATTAACATGCAATCATGGTACTACACTACCATTAAAAGACTCACCCATTCAAGTAACATAATACAATCAAGCAAGTGAAAATAACAAGATTTTCAAAAGGTTCAATCGTTTGCTCCATAACTGCAATCGATTATATGATCAGTTTGACTTGCATTTTTCTAATTTTCAAGGGTTTCAATCAATTTTTAGTTTGGCACAATCAATTGCATGACCAGTATGACTTTAAAAATAACATAATTACAGGGGTGCTAATCGATTGTTTTCATGGTGCAAAGGATTGCACCTTCAATTTTTCTCAAAAATCCATGTTCTAACACCATTTTTAGCACACCAATTTCGCAACCTAAGCATTCCTAACATGTACTAGCATGGTATATATATCATTTCACATCCAATAATCACATGCAATCAAGTTCATAACATTCTCAAACAATTCAAGTTATTTGCCACACACATAAGCAAGAATTCATGAGAAACCTAAAACCCCGCATACATTAACCTAAGTGATCCAACCACATTCCAAGAACTACCTAGAACCCCACATTGAAAGATGAAACCTTGAATTGGAGGTGGAATGACGAAGACGATGACGATGACGAGTAAACTCGGTCTTTTGAAACTCAACTCCAAGAAACCTTCAATTTTGATGCATGCAAGATGAGATAATGAATACCGCTATCTTGATTATTAAACCTTTTCTCTAATGGATCTTCAATAACTATTTACATGAGAATGATGATGATCATTAGATGATTAAGCCATT